>LR812526.1:46247827-46585327 GCA_903798195.1 Danio kyathit
CTTTAAGTTCTTTTTGCTCAGCAGTGGTTTTTGTGTCATGCAACAATTTATGTTCAGTCTCTTTCCATACAGTTGAGCAATAATGGATCTTTAAACTGATTTTTATGTATTAAAAATTTAACACCAAACTAAATATGGTGTGTAAGTTTTGTGTTAAATTTTTAATATTATTGCAAGACTTTTGGGAAAATTATTTGGGAATACAATTGAGATGCTGTGGTATGATATTTAAAAGGCAGTTCATGCTCAAACATTCTCCAATGTGGATGAATTACAACAATACTGCAAAGATGAGTGGGCCAAAATTCCTCCAGAGTACTGTAACAGACTCATTGCAAGTTATCAAAAATGCATTTATATGCCTTAAATATTGTACCTTTGTTTCACAGACAAAACACAACCATAAACATGCTTAAACTACTTTTCAGAGCAGAGCCACATACTAATACTGTATATAAAACATTCACATAACTGCTAAACACTGACATTATAACACACATAAAATTATGTAATAAACATGTAACATAAAACGACATGTCTGGTAAGATAAAAGAACCATAGTAATGTCAATAAAAAACAGAAAGAGTGAAGTGTCATGCAGGAAATTCTGGGAAAGTCAATTTACATTTATTGACGGTGTACTGTATATTTAGGGAACCTACTGCTAACCAGTGGAGTAAAGTAGCAAATTACAAATCCTCAAATTACTGTAATTGAGTAGTTTTTCTGAGGAATTGTAATTTATTAAGTAGTTTTAAAAATGTGTACTTTTACTTTCCCTCGAGTAAATTTTTAGTGCTGTATCAGTACTTTTACTTCACTATTTTCCTTCAACCTGCAGCCACTACTTTATTTTTTCCACCCAGTAGAAAAATCAGCCCTGCGATTCCTGTGCAATAAAATCGCACATAGATAGTAAATCAAATCATACTGAACAATTTCAAGACGTGAGTGCTTTATTAATGCAGCAAACCTGTTAGAAGCATTAAAAGTGTCCAAGAATAAAGTGTCCAAAATCTTTACACACAATGAGACCTTCCTCAGCTACCTTTTATAGACAAATTTTCAGGTAAAAGACACTAAATGTGTCATTCTCTTCCATTCTATGGCACATGAAATTAGTGCTTAAACATCGTTTATGATGATGTAAAAAAGAGCATGTACTAAAATGTCAATGTGTGTTGCAATGATTAATCAAACAAAGAACTATTGTCTATAGTCTCAAATATGCTTAGACTATCACAACAAAGTAATTTTATTTGCTTACCTCATCTGTTGACAGGATGCTGGTGAAGCTGGTGCAAACATTTCCATGTAAATGACCACATGCATTGATTGCATTCTTAACCATGCCATACCAAAATAAAGAATAAAAAAAACTAATATATCGGTATCGGTAAAATATCGGTAACACTTTATTTTGATGGTCCATTTGAGTATTAGTAGACTGTCTGCTTAATATCTGTTGATACTGACATTTAACAGTCCTTCAACAGACATTTAACTGACTATAAGAAACTTTGCAAGTACATGTCAACTTACACTAACCCTAACCCCAACCCCAACCCTAACCCCAACCTAACAGTCTACTTATAATCTAATGATAATTAGTTGCAATGTAACTTAAATTCAACAAACGGACCATCAAAATAAAGTGTGACCAAAATATCTTTCCCCTTTTACGTTTGTTTAGGGAAATGCTGTTAGATTGCAGCATTGGGCCTTTTGGGTAACAGAAATTCATTGATTTTACTCACTGTCAGAACAATGATGTTTTACAGTGTCCTCTGCATATTAACCACAAGTCATAATTTCTTATGAATACTTTCAAAATTTATTTTGTTTATCTATGTAGCCATGTTTAATTAGTCTATAATGTGTAAGTATTTTTGTGAATTGTATGACATCATAAACATTGTAAGATTAAAAAAAAAAAGGGGGGGGGGGTATACTAAATACATTTTAAACAAAGTTATCTTTAAAAAAAATCCCAATCATACTGACATGTTTTAAAGATTATACACATTCCACAATTCACACAATATTATTCTCCACCAATCAGCTGGTGTGTGGTGTGCGGTCTGGCGCAAAATGGCTGCCGTCGTGTCATCCAGGTGGATGCTGCACACTGGTGGTGGATGAGGAGATTCCCCCCAATATGTAAAGCGCTTTGAGTGTCTAGAAAAGCGCTATATAAATGTAAGGAATTATTATTATTATTATTATTAAATACATTTTAAACAAAGTTATCTTTAAAAAAAATCCCAATCATACTGACATGTTTTAAAGATTATACACATTCCACAATTCACACAATATTATCCAACAGCATTAAACAACAGTACATCTTCCTGATTTTGATACCATACTAAAATAAATACAAAGAAAAAAATATATTCAATATATTTTACTTACTTTTTTATTTAGTTTAGTACAACAACATGCTGTGCTTCACTGTTCCGGTAACATATCTATTTACAAAATGTATCATTTACTAGAATTAGCAGGTTGAAAAATCTAATCTGTTATGAGTGTTATTGTGGCTTTAGTGAGAAAACAAAATGCTGGTTTATTTACAGCTGAAACTGATGTTGTAAGATTACAATTGTAACATTTTCTGGGTTAAATGTTTACTCAATTGCTCTAATTTTGCTGTGTTGATTTCATTATTAAGAGGAATGTGTGAAGCACATCAGCATATATGTTTAAATGTTGCTCTCAGTATCACTCTCAAAACTGACTTTAATTAAAAGAACAAAAAAGAACTTTATAGAAAAGATTACGTATTTACATACGTGTTTAAATTAAATGTGAAATGTGATGGTGTCAACACAGTTTGACCATGTTAAAATCTCTGTTTATGCATAGACTGTGTTTAGGCAGCATTGTTTATAGATGGAGATATAAAATCTGTGATATGATGATATAAAAGTGTTTGCTTGGGTATTAGGTGTACCTATATACAGTATATTGTGGGTGTGGGATAAATATATGAAAGTGCTGAAGTGCAGAATGTTGCTACATAGGTTGTCAGTCAATATCGATGAGATATAGGATATAGGAGATCATAGATATGTGCATTTAAAACCTAGTCTCTGTGGAGGCAGAGAGAGCTCTAAAGCACTGCAAGTAAAGAAAACTCATGCAAAAAAGAAAAACACTAACGAATTGAGAAAATATCATCAGTTGAGAACACATAATACAGAAAAAAAAAAGAATTTTCACAATATATGCAAGCACAATGCACTGCAAATAGCTCAGACCATAAGATGTCGGGGAAACCCAAAGTGACAAACCCGACTGCTTCTTGTTTAGAGTCAGCAGTACTGTCAGAGATCTGAGAGCTGAGTTTTTTTATTTTAATGCCCTGGTTGTATGGTTCCTTGTTGTTTGTATATCTTTGCCCTATGTTGCAAAATTAGCTCATAGGGAATTATGAATAAATAATCATTACGTATTTTTATTATAAAAATCAAAAACTTGTTTCAGAGCACACTAGATTATACTTGACTGGCCTGTCTGCAGTCCTGACCTGTCTCCAATAAAGAATGTGTGGCACATTTTGAAGTGCAAAATGCGGCAATGAAGACCCCGTACTTGTTTGCTGGAAACACTTGGTGTCTTTAGTCCCTAAACATCTTAAGTGTTATGAAAAGGAATGGCATCATTACAAAGTGGTAAATGCTTTGCTGTTACAACTTTTTTTAAATGTGTTGCAAAAACCAAAGCTGAAATATTTTATTTTGAAAAAATAAATAAATAAATACAAATCATGAGGAACACATTAAATAATATCTGTGTTGTCTGCAATGAAATACAAGTCAAAGTAAATTTAGAAATCATATCTGATTTGGTGTTGTAACTCCAAAAATTATATCATCAATAAGTCCTGATCATGTGTTGCTATGCTACTTACCTTATTAAAATAAGCAAGTATATGTTTCAGCTTATTGTTTTAAGTTATACAAGTTTCAGCTTAATGTTTTGTCATATTAATGCATTGTAAGTAAAAATGATTTAGAAATTAATTATAGATATTCTAGAACTTAAATTACTGTAAATACAACCAAGCATATTTAGAGAATATTATTTAATTATTTATTTACAAAATTTGTTTTTCATTATGTCTTTCATTATGTTATGTAAAAGCTTTTAGAAGAATATGTACGTTTTTTCTATGTATTTTCCAGTCGTTTGATTGTTGAGGTTTGTTTGACTGTTAGGCTTTCAGATAATTTTTACCTAATGCAAGTATCTCACTACATATAAAATGCTATTTCGAAACATTTTAAATTAATTATTAAAAGTGAGTTTGTATTATTTACAATTGCATAATGTATGCAATATATTTCATATATGCAATTACATACAGCCCAGTAATACATTAACGTTAATTTAATAGACATGCTGGTATTATTTTTGTAAAGGTATTAGGCAAAAAAAAATAATAAATCAGTATAATCATGTCACAATGTGTAAATACATTACACGTTATTCATAATATTTCGCATCCAATTTATCTACAAATGTGTTACTATGCTATGAACCCGATTATGACAGCTTTCATGATGGCCATGAAATCACGCGAACCTGTAGACACGCCTCCCAACCGTGGCCGTCCAATCAGCACAGGGCACAATCGCCAAGTTGTTCCTGGAACGTCATCGGGAATCTGGTGACTGAAGATTACGTGGTGAAGTTAGTTAGCCAGTTGCTAACCCCGACAGAAACAGCACCACAGATGTAACGCCTGGAATAATAAACATCTGCGTTAAACGTCAGTTTCCATTACGATGAACATCACTTCCGTGAGGGTTTATGGAGTTTTTACGGTACGTTCAGCCCTGTCTGGTTTGTTGATTTGGTAGAATCACGAGAGCTAACATTAGCTAGCTCTGTTTACAGCTGATCTGTTTCTGCTTTGTTGTGCGTTTTTAAATGGACAGTTTTATGGATGAAGATGATGATGATGCCATTTACTGTCAGCATGGAATGGATGAATAGTTTGGCTTAAACTTACGTCGCAGTTAAAACCTGATACTGATGAGCTATCAGCAAATATAGCATGTCAAGCAGTGTAAACATTGAGGCTTTTTTTGTCATAGTATATTGTATATCATTAAAATGCATCGGAATATAAGGTTTTGAGTACAAATTTGTGTTTACATTACTACTTTGTCAGTGACTTTCTTAAAAACAACGTATCTGCCTCCGAGTGACTGTTTAGTATACACTAGTCAGTCTCACTAACAATATGAATATATGGAATAGCTCAATATACATATACTAGATATATCTGCTGTTATTATGTATATCTGGTATATAGCAAGCTATGTTATTGAGGTTAATTTGTTTTTTATTCGCGCATTCTGACTTTCTCCTTAATAATATTATATCCGAAAATTATTCTTTTTAAATTCTAAATAGGGAAGTCCTGTTAGCAGCCAATGAATAGAGCAGAAAAGCCCAAACATAGAGGTAAAGTTGGTTTTATATTTGCACATTCGTTTTTTTAGAAGTCTCTATATTGTTTACATGTTACTTTGAATATTCGATCGGAATTAGCATGCAAGTATGACTTCAAAACAACATCTAATTGACTGTGAACAATGTTGTACTTTGATAGTCACTGGCTGCTTATATGATTTCCCTATTTAGAATTAGCTAAGACTACTTTTCTGAAATTATGTTATTAAGGAGCAGTGGTGGAAAGTGAACTGAAAAATCATACTTAAGTAAAAGTATCATTACCTGTCTAAAAATACAGTGCGAGTAGAGTAAAAGTATCTGTTTTAAATATTACTCAAAGTATGAGTAAAAAGTAGCCTTTTCAAAAGTGCTCAAGAGTAGTGAGTATTACGCTGTAAAAAGCTGATGCATTGACATGTAATTTGTGGATGTGTGTAAACGTAACATTCTGTAGTGCATTTAGTTATTGCCCAGCAGGCACACAATGTCATAAGACGTTAATATTATGTTAAATTTAGGTTGTGATGTCAGGTGACCAAAATTTACTGTCTAGCCAGCATCTAAGGACAACGTTATTTTGACGTCCAATAACGAAATCAATTGACTTTGATATTTGGTTGATTTTAGGTTGATTTAGTTTGTTAGAAAGTGACCGAAATCCAACATCAAAACAACATCTTAATCCAACGTCATATTGACGTCAAATACTGTTATTTATTTGTCAGGTATGGCAACAAATGTCCAACATCTGATAAACGTCATAGTGATAACGTTCACACAACGTCAAGCTGTTACATCATTAGACGTTGATATTTGGTTGATTTTAGGTTGGATGTTGGACATTGATGTTGGTCTGACGTTGGGTTCTGATGTCAACCTGATTTTCATTTCCAAACAGAATGCAATGTCCCCACGACGTCAATCTGACGTCATGTTGATTACTTGTGCCTGCTGGGTGTGTAAGGCAATTTCGGTCATCATACATTAAACATCCGTCATCTTCTCATTAGTGACATGCATCTAAACAGTCTCTGGGTCAATGCTTGTAAAGATTTTGGACATCTTCTTGGACACTTTAATGCTTCCAAACAGTTTGCTGCAATTATAAAGCGCCCATGTCTTGAGGTAGTTCATTATTAAGTGATTTACCTTCTGTGTGTGATTTGATTGGACAGGAATCTCAGGACTGATTTTTCTAATCCCTATAGACAAGAACAAATAAAGTAGTGACTGCAGGTTGAAGGAAAGCAGTGGAGGAAAAGTACTAATACTGCACTAAAAATGACTACTTAGTAGTCTACTTAGTAAATTACTTAGTAAGTTACATTTCCTGAGGAAAAACTACTCAATTACAGTAGTTTGAGTATTTGTAATTTGTTACTTTACACCACTGTTAAGAATAATGTCTGAATCTGAATATAAAACCAACTTTACCTCTACGTATTGCTCAAACTAGGGCCCGTGGACTAAACTTGGCCCATGGTAACTTTTGATTTGGCCCACCATCCCATCTGAGATGAGAGGGAGAGTGCCTTAATACACATTGTCATTTCTATTTTAACATAACCTTTCGTTTGTTAGTTTTATTTTTAAGCTACAAAAAAAAAAAAAAAATTATATGTTTCAATTAACTGCTGTAAATGAATCCAGTAAAAAAAAAATAATAATAATAAATGAACATACTATTGCTCAATGGATATAACACAATTCAGAAGTCCTCAATGAGCAAATCAAGGCAAAGGCAGGTGCAGCTTGATTAGTGTATTCAGCATTAAACTCCATTGTGTCATAATTGGAATTCTTATGTTTTCATTATTATAGGTTTGTCAAGATATGTAATTGCAAACTAATTTTAAAGTACAACAGGTAACACTAAAGTCTCGTTAGTAAACATTAGTTATTGCATTAAACAACATCTGAGTGAGATAAATGTACATTGGATATTAATAGTTACTGCTTTAATGTTAGTTTAAAAAAGCTACAACGTAATTGTATTAGTTTTTAGCTCCATTAAATAAAACACTTACTGCTTTTGATTTAAACGAGTTAGTAAACATTAACTAAGAAATGAACATAACGTTAGGTTACTATGTGGGATGCTGTACCACAAAGCCAGTCATAAGTAATTATTTTTTTTTTTACATTTTACTATTTAACTAAGTTTTCCATTGAGGTAAACTTTGTTATTATAGGACAATATTGATGTTCGATAGTCAACTATTTTAAAATTTGGAATATGATGCTTAGAAAAACCCAAAATGCTGACAAAATCAATTTTTTAATTTGTCTAAATTAACTGCTTAACAAAAGTGCATTACTGATCAAAAAAATGAGTTTTGATGTATTTATAGTAGGAATTTTACAAAATATGAATGGAATGCAATCTAAAGATTTTTTTTACACCTGTAATTTGACCCATACAATAGACCCAGTGCAACATAAGACAAGTATTTTTCATTGTCAGTTTAGCCCATGTAAAGTGTTAACAAACAATAAGCCTATAACAGATCAAAACAAATAAAATCAATATCTTGTGCTAGGGCTGCACGATATTGGAAAAATCTAACATTGTGATATTTTTTGTTCTGCGATATATATTGTGATATAAATACAATTTCACTAGATTTGTTGAATAACTATTTGGAAACAATTTACAATTTTAGATAGATTGGAACGATTCTGTAGGGGAGTGCATATGCATAAAATATAAGAAACAATCTACAAGCTTAGATCAATACAATAAAGAAAAAGATACAAATTAAATAAACAGCGTTTTATTGTTTTTAGAGGAATTGAACTGTATTCAGGTATACAGTAATTGAAAAATCATATGTAAAATAATACTCCATAGTCTTTGCTTTATAAACAATTCAATAAAATTAATCATTATTAATTTGTCAAAGTTCCAAACAGTACAGTTTCTTATGCCTGAATGCTTTTAAAATCGTCCTCAAAAAACACTTGCAAAATGATAAATTATAACCCAGACATGCATACAGTTGAAACCAGAAGTTTACATGCACTCTAAAAAAAGGAACAAAGCCATTTTTAAAAAATCTCTGATTGTAAATCATACTAAATGTTTACTATTTTAGGTCCGTTAGGAATACCTAAATGATTTACATTTGCTAAATGCCAGAATAATGAGAGAATTTTTTTAAAAAATTTTTTTTAATACTTTCTAGACAGTCAAAAGTTTACATACATTTCCTTGGTATTTTTTTAGCTTTGCTTTTAAACTGTATAACTTCGGTCAAATGTTTTGGGTATCCTTACACAAACTTCTCACAATAGTTTGCAGGAAGTTTGGCTCATTCCTCCTGACAGAATTGGTGTAACTAAGTCAGATTTGAAGGCTGTCTTGCTCGCACAAGCTTTTTCAACTCTGCCCACAAATTTTCTATAGGATTGAGTGCAGGGCTTTGAGATGGCCACTCCAAAACATTAACTCTGTTGTCCTTAAAGCACATTTTAACAAATTTGGCAGTGTGCTTAGGGTCATGGTCTGTTTGGAAGACCCATTTTTGGCCAAGTTTTAATTTCCTGGCTGAAGTCTGGAGATGTTGCTTCAGTATTTCTACATAATGTTCTTTCTTCATGATGCCATCTATGTTTTGAAGTGGACCAGTCCCTCCTGCAGCAAAACAGCCCCACAACATGATGCTGCCGCCCCCATACTTCACAGTTGGGATGGTGTTTGTAGGCTTGTAAGCTTTCCCCTTTGTCCTCCAAATGTAACACTGGTCATTATTGCCAAACAGTTCAATCTTAGTTCCATCAGACCACAGGACATGTCTCCAAAAATTATTATTTTCCCCAGTGTAATTTAGCAAAATTAAATCTGGCTTTTTTGTTGATTCTGGCTTGTTGATTTTCCCATGTTGTCACACAAGGAAGCAGTGTGTTTGAGGTTTTCCCTAAATACTATTCTACAGTTGTGCCTCCAATTAACTCAAATGTTGTCAATTAGCCAATCAGAAACTTCCAGAACCTTGACACCATCATCTGAGCTTTTTAAGAGGCATAATAATCTTATTGTATGTAAACTTGACTTTCAAGAAAAGTTATAACAATTTCTCAAAAAATCTCTCTCTCATTATTCTGCTATTAAGCATAACAGAAACAAATTTGATAATCCTAATTTACCTAAAAGAGAAAAAGTTTAGTCACATTAACATCTGACTTTTTAAAAAATGGTTATGTGCCTTTTTATACAGTGTATGTAAACTTCTGGTTTCAACTGTATATACAGCAACATTGCGTATATTTGCGATGTGACTATTGCGAACACTCACATTGTGATATATCGATGCTGAAACTATATATTGTGCAGTCCTATCTTGTGCATACTGTAGGCATCATTAACATGAAAATGTTTGTTTGATTACATTTAAAAAAAGAAATGAACAATTTTATACATAATTAGTTTATAATAAAACTTGTATGCGTGTTTAAAAGTAGAATCTAATTTATTAAAGCACTGATTTTGTATAATCTGTATAAATCAAACACATAGTGTTTTCTGGAGAGTCTGAGGGGCCGATTACACCGAACACGCTTTTTGCGTTGAGATGCGCCTTCTTTAAATGATTTACTAAGGGCCGTGAGCGTTTTGCGTGCTGCTTATGCACCCTGTGCTCCTCGCGTTTTTGCCGCTGTGCGCCATGCGGTCACAGTTGAAAAAAAGTCCATTTTGAGTGGAAAAAGTGCATTACGTCAGTCACGTTTGTTTCAGTCTCCAATCAAATGAAAGCAGAGGGCGGGGTTTCCGTTAAGTTGACTACAGTGTTTGTGTTGTCAAGATGACTACGGAGACTTTAAAAGATAAGAGACTTGTGGTTGCTGTTTTGAGTTATCCGGTGCTGTATGACTCACAAATCTTGAATATCACAATATTAATAAATATTAAAATTATAACAATATCAACAGCAACACTCTCGCACAATACTCTTGTGCTGCCTTTTTCTTGTCAACAAAAAAGGCAGTGAAGTGCGCCTCGCGTACTGTATTCAGGTACAGTAATTAATCAAATGCAAATAATTAACACTGCATAGTAATGATGCTCCGATCAGGATTTTTTGCAGCCGATACCAAATACTGCTTCCTTGTCATGGTGATTGGCCTATATAGAGTACCAATTCTGATGCTTTAAGCTTTATAATGCATAAATTACATTTCCCTCTAGTAGGGGTGTGACGAGACGCCTACTCCACGAGACGAGACACGAGATTGGGTTCACGAGAACGAGACGAGATTTTTACACTATTTTAAAGAAATCCTTAATGATGAATATCAATGGAATAATCTTAGAATTCAAATATTTTGCTAATATATGAATTGAAAATAGATTTTTATTAAAAAAAAACAATCACAAAATGCAAAACAATTTCGGTGTTTTTTAATTAACTTAACTTTAAATGTAATGAATTTACTTCCATTTTTTTATGTATACAATTTCCATAATTATTCCCATAATTTTATGTATGCAATAGTTTTATATTAGTTTAAATTGAATTCTATGCAATGAACATGCAAACATTGCAAAATATTAGTTAATATTTAAATAGAAAATAGCAAACTCTACTGACAGGCTTTTCTACTATAGCATTTCAGAGTATTTACATTGCAGATCTTGATGGTCAATTCGGATTTTCTGACAGTCCGATTTTTTTTTTTTTTTGATGACCTGCTTACATTTATCATCTTTTAAATGTGACTCGTACAGGATTGACTGCAATTACACAGCACACGGCAAAAGGCGCAATGACCAGAAAAAAAAGAGCGGGCGCTGACTGACAGCTGATAATAAAGCGCTCTTTTTTTTTTTTTCTCCATTCCTGTATTTATTCAGTTCGCATGGTTTAATTTTTTTTATTTTTTTCTTGACAAGTTGTTTTGCTGTAGTTTTTGACAAAAATGTTCTCAGTTGGCCATTTTCTGTTAATCTAGGCCTTTTTAAACCAGTAGGCATCTTGATGTAATGTCCATGGCGTGATTTCTGCACGTGATGTATGCAACAGTATTACGTGGCGGATGGTGCGCTCTCTTTCTTTCTCATGAACATGCTTAAATACTTGTGCTACATCACAAATATGAAAGCTTTTTTAGTCCCTGTGTGGAATTTGGTCACTTGAACCAGCAATAGAAAACGTCCGCTTTTCCGTACAGCATAAACGTGTTTGGTAATGATGAAGGCGGGTGTGTTGGGTCTCCAGCAGTTCAGTATGTGTGTGCGCGCTTAGAGATGTGTGTAGGTGCAGAGAAACAGCTGTGTGGACTGTCCTATCGCAAAATGCGGCTAAAAGTCCTACACGACGTTAGCCTAATAGTTTGATTTTGATGTTTACATATATGTACTGCACTTCAATAATGCGACTTTCAGCACATCTAAAGTGACATTCCATCGCGTGGTGATGTCCATGGTTAATTTGAGTGGCTATAGTTGCAGCCTCTGCTTGGACATGAATAACGCAGCAGCCTTTGGCCGGTGAGAAAAAAAAAAGCGGGGTCACATTTTATTTCGATGGTCCGTTTGTTGAATATATGTTACATTGCATCTACATGTCAATTAATTCTCATTAGATTATAAGTAGACTGTTGGGTTGGGGTTAGGGTTGGGGTTAGGGTAAATTGACATGTACTTGCAAAGTTTCTTATAGTCAGTTTAATGTCTGTTGAAGGACTGTTAAATGTCAGTATCAACAGATATTAAGCAGACAGTCTACTAATACTCAAATGGACCATCAAAATAAAGTGTTACCAAAAGCGGTTACGTCACACCCACCCGCCCAACCGAGTGACATGTGCAACACAGAGGCCAGCCTTACCAGGTGTGTGCAAAGCACTTGATTTGAGGTTTAAATTCAATCCTGCTTCCAATCTTCAATGCTAATTTTACCCCTCACGCTCCATCGTGATAACATCTACTCAGGACACGAGACAACTTTTCACCTCAACGAGAAATCTCGTCGTGATTTAATCTCGCGAGATCTCGTCCAACGAGATCTTGTCACACCCTTACCTTCTAGGTATGATATATAAGCTGAGATCTCTCAATACCTAATAGAATAAATGAAGGATGCTGCATATAATCCCATAAACGCATCGCAAAACCATTTAGGTTTGATCATGTCATGGTCAGAAGTAGCTTCAAAGAAAATAATAGATAGCACAGATTAAAAAAATGGTTAGAAAAATGACTAACAATGCTATTTGGAAACATTGCAAATGATGCAGAATTCAACATGTCTCAATCACGAAAAGGTTTGGAGTGCTATTTGATGCAAAAGAAGTTAAAATGTAAACCTATAAATCCATTACTTATTTACTAAAAGGAATTGAAATAAGTGAACTTGCGCTATTGTCAAAAACATATCATATATATACGTTCATGTATAATTGAAAAGGCTTAAATACATTCAAGGTCATTCAAATATTTAGCTCATCTCCAGCTAACACAAACACTTGCGATCGGTTCATGAGATCTACCACATCAGCGAGTTCTGATCGAGTCATTAAACATGATTGTTGGCCAATACCGATCTCCGGCCGATTGATCGGAGCATCCCTACTGCACAGTCTTTATTGTAGAATTGTACAGAAATATTTGAAATCACATTAAAAAAATCACACTAAAGTTACTCTAAAATAGTAAGTTTTAAGTGATGATTTAAAAACACTCAGAGATTCTGCATTCTGAATATCAGAGGGTGGAGAATTTATCTTCATTATTTACACATCTTATTGTTATTTATTAAATCTGTAAGCATTTGGTGCCTTTGTGAACACCACTTCAAATACTACACCACTGTAAATACTACCTGATTATTCTTAAAAATCATACTAAAAGTTAAATAATAATTAATTATTGATTTTGAAGTGCCCACAAACAATATCGTGCATGTTCATTATCGCAATGTGTTGTATTATTGAAATTGAATATTGGCACTTGTGTAATACTAATGTTGTGATCGTTTTCATAGAGTAAAGGCAGCCGAGAGTAACACCAGGATGAGATCTGCATGTGCCGTGGTGGATATAACCAGTTCTGGATTACGAGGACCCTAAAAAGTGTCTCCTTGACATTCGGAGAGGCATTTAAAACAGTGCTTAGACTTGGACTACATCTACACCTACAGAGATGTTTGCGAAGTTGAAGAAGAAGCTGGCGGAGGAGGCCGCCACTGCCCCTCGATCAGGGCGCATCCCTCGCTCCATGAGCAAAGAGTCCATCACTTCTGTGGGCGCCGATTCTGGAGACGACTTTGTGAGTAGATTGCTTATTTTTGGGATTTCATATATTCCGATCCTTTATGCAGTGATAAATCTTTGTGGTGGTTTGAGTTAGCTGCTCGATCTGTTTTAAAAAATGAAAGTTTAATGCACTGTAAAAACAAAATGTATGCTTCTAAATTGCATTATGAGATCTTTCTTCCAACAACTTTTGATTTTGAGAAGTTAGAAAAAGCGTTTTTATTGACATTTTTAATAGTTTGACGTGATGTATTTCACACACAAACATATCTGTAAATTAGATAAAATATTTCTGTATTCTTTATTCATGCCCCCCCCCCCCCCTTTTTTTTATTTTTTTTATTTATGTTTTTAAATTGCATTATGGGACCTTGATCTTTCTTCCAACACATTTTAAAGGTGCTGTATGAAAGTTTTTGACTCTTCTAAAGCATAAAACTACAATAATATGTGTGCAGATATTTAAGAAACATCCCAAGTGAACATACTTGTTTAACTGACAAACAATGCTGAAGTCAGATATTCTGCTTTGAAAATGTTTTTTTCCGTGCCGGAACGATGTCTTTGTTTAGGTAATTTTCACATGCACATGCCAGTTTAACCAATTATAATTCAGCACCCCGGGTTGCCTTGTTGGAAAACAGCATATCTCATTCATTCATTCATTCATTCATTCATTCAGAAAGACTCTGAAAGCATGCGTCCATGAGCGAAATGCTACAGTGTAGTGGAAAGTATGTCAAAATGAGACAGATTCAGTTCCACATGACGTTAATTAGCAAATGACATAAATATTAGGAACGTGAGCAGGTTACATCGCGTGTCCTAACAACACGCTGTGACGAGATTGTTATGAGTGATGAGCCATTTGGCTGTTTGCACCACAAAACACGGCAGAAATTTAAATACAGCCTTTCAGAAGCACAGAATATGCACTCACTCACAAAACGGTAAGGTTTTAGAATCTATTTAATACATGTTAACCCTCTTTAACATCATTAAAGGTGAAGTGAACTTTCTGCTTTCAGTATATGGTAATACACGTCATGTAAAATGCATTCAAACTCGCATTGTTAGCATTTAGCACTGAATAAAGCACACGAGGCTTACCTGAGGTGATCTGTCATAGGTTTCTGTTGTTCAGCTGTGAGAAATAGAAGCCGCTTCTAATAAATCAATTCGAGGTGTTGGTTAGAACCAAAACTCCTTTTAATATGGAGAATATTCCCTCAATCGCGTGTCGTTGCTTTTATTTAGAACACAGTTTAAAATCACTCAAACTGGCAACCCGGCGTACCTTTATTATGATTCAGGACTGCAATACCTAGTTCAACCACTGGGTGTCAAACTTACATACTGCAACTTTAACCTTGAAAAGTAAAAAAAAATTCTTTTATTGACTTTTTTTAATAGTTTATAGCAGGGCTATTCAATTGGCGGCCCGCGGGCCAAACCTGGCCCCTGAGGCAATTTGTTCCGGCCCTCCAAATAGTGTGACTAAGACATCAAAAATAAATTTAATTCAGTCGAAAAACGGCCGCTATAGTTATAAAGTGACGTGCGTCTGTTCAATACAGCATGTGCTGCAGAGGCTGTGCAGAGCGTGAGTCACCTGACATTAAGCGAGTGGCGGGGGCAGCCGAAAACATTTGGATATGTTTGTAGAAAAGGCCTTTTGTACTATGCATTGATATCGTCAATAGGGATGCAACGATTAGCCGATTTCTCTATTAACTGCGCTTTAATTCGTCACAGTTAATTAATCGTTATGGCTTCTTTAAGCCGCATGTCTGTTGCACGGAACAAAACAGTTATGCCAAGATGCCAACTGTGCGCTAGTTTAAAGTTCCAAGTATGTACACTGAGGCTAATACGCCCGCACACCGGATAAACTATAGCAGCGGCCGTTCCCGTATCACGTCTTTTCCACTTGCAAGTTTGTTGTTTCTAATGTAAGATTATATGACAATATGCGCGCACAAGCGGAGCAACGCGCTCGCGTCTTTCCAGCCCACGCAGCAGAAAACATCTCACTGTGAGAGTTCTGCGTGCCTTTCAGTGCAGTGTAAACAAAAAATATGTTAGACAAATTGTTATTAAAATGATTATGTATGAATGTCCGCAGATGGCAGCAACAGTTAATCTAAATAGCTAGGCCTGCTTAACTTATATAGAGCTTGAATTTACATTAGACGTGATAACCGTGAAACCATGATTATTCTTCAGACCATATAATCGTACAACCAAAATCTATAACTGTTGCATCCCTAATTGTTATGCAGTTCAAAAAATAACTTATGAATGTGTCTTAATGTAGAAAAAGCCTACTTCAGCAACGCACTGCTTTTATTGTGCTGTGAAATACAACATTTGAATGTTTGTAAAAAAAAAAAAGCCTATTGTACAATGCACTAATATTATGTAGTTTCAAAATACAACATATTAACATTTTAATGTAGAAAAAGACAACGTGGGTGTCTTAAGGAGCAAAAATACAACATATGGACTCTTATATTGCTGTTGTGTTATCACTTATTAAGTCATATCTCTCCGGCCCTTCGTTTGGGATGCTTTTCATGAACCAGCCCTCATGACGAACTAATTGAATAGCCCTGGTTTATAGTGATGCAATGTCTGGGTTGATGTTTTATAGTATGGTACAAAAACCTTGTAGTTAACTTTCAGTTCATTTTCTGTTATTTTACAGACTATATACAGTATGTCACAAAAGTGAGTACACCCCTCACATTTCTGCAAATATTTATTTATATCTTTTCATTGTATATCTTTTCAACACTGCAGAAATGACTTTTTAACACAATGAAAAGTAGACAGTGTGAAGTTCGTTTAGCAGTGTTAATTTATTGTCCCCTCAAAATAACTCAAAATACAGCCAATAATAGAGGGGGGGAACTATGACGTCACCTTGTAGGCCAATCGGCTGCTAGCATAAAACTAGTTCCCTCGATAAAATCTCTATAGGATTTTCCCATAGGCTTTTCGAGGATTGCAAATAATAAGCTCTGTGTTCAAACACTGTTCATTAAATTTACACGTTTTGTCAAGCCGGATAATCCTCACACCAAAATACAACTTTTAGCATTTTTGGATTTTGAATGCAAACGCAAGAACTGAAAAGCT
Source organism: Danio kyathit (assembly GCA_903798195.1). Taxonomy (NCBI): domain Eukaryota; kingdom Metazoa; phylum Chordata; class Actinopteri; order Cypriniformes; family Danionidae; genus Danio; species Danio kyathit. The sequence goes on from LR812526.1 coordinate 46,264,691, forward strand.
AACATTAGGCTATAAACGGACTACAGCGACTTCAGGCGCTCGCCTGTGACGTCAGCACCACCCTGCTACAGACAACTCTTCAAGCTAATTTTTTAGAAATATGATCCATGACAAAGATTTACTCTCTCAGTTTATTATATTATAATCCACGCTACATATTAAAAACAAATAAATACACAAAAACACATCTGTATAGACCTACGTGCCTTTTGGATAGTTTTTTTACGTGGGAAATACATTTTGTTTTGCTTTACGGTTGTTAAAGTTTTAAAACGGTATGTATAAATGTGCCTACATAGTATTATCATAAGACATTTAAATAAGTGTATCGCTCGCATGCGTACAGCCCGCTTACCTTAGTAATAGACGACAGAAATGAAGTGGGAGCTGGGCATGAGGGACAAGTCTGTATGCCTGCAAGTTCCATCATTGACACAGAACAACATTCAGTATTCTTTTTTGTCATGAAGTACAGCGAAAAGCAACTCATACAGTCACATATGCTAAGGAGGTTTTAAATTTTAAGGTGTAAATATTGCAGTTATGACAGAGTTAAATGTGTTCAGATGAAGAAAAAACCCGACGCAAAATCAATTGATCATGGTAAGATGACAGTTAACATGCATGTATCTATTTTTACACATTTATTCACACGATTGCATTACTGAGAGCAGGAAAGAGACAGACTGCACTGGTAAGCAGTATCTTCATAATATCGTTTAATTAAAATAAATGATCAACAAATTAATCTGTCTTGACAGTCTTAACAAGTCAAGGCATTATCTACACACAATATGAATTCCCAATTAGAAAAATACTACAACTATAAAATACTCTTCATGAAAATGCCTAAATAACAAATCTAAATGCCCAACGCAAGCGAGCTGCTTTCCAGACCAGCTCAGCTCGATGACGTATAATGTCTCCGACACTGCCTGTAGTCCCGTTTAGCAACTTGATAGCAACCGTCTTTTAAAAGAAGCGTAATCGATTTAAAAAAATCAAGAGTGTGATGTACCTGATGTGTTTTATGTCGTAGAATAAAACATGAAAGTATCTTGAGTTTGTGTTAGCCACGAACCTTATTTAAGCGAATTAACCAAAATCCCATTGAAACAACTCATTGATTTTGGGATGAGGGAACCAGAACTGCTAAAATGCTAACTCGCTTCCGGGTTTTTGCATACAAATTGACGTCATAGTTCCTCCACTCTATAGCCCAACCCCTGGCAACAAAAGTGCGTACACCCCTGAGTGAAAATGTGAAATGTCAATATTTTGTGTGCCCACCAATATTTTCCAGCACAGCTTTAATTCTCTTGGGCATGGAGTTGATCAGAGCTTCACAGGTTGCTACTGGAATCCTCTTCCACTCCTCCATCACAACATCACAGAGGTGGTGGACATTTGACACCTTGTGCTCCTCCACCTTCCTTTTTAGGATGCCCCAGAGGTCTTCTAAGGGGTTTAGGCCTGGAGACATGCTTGGCCAGTCTATCACATTTACCCTCAGCCTCATTAGCAAGCCAGTGGTCATCTTGAAGGTGTGTTTGGGGTCATTATCATGCTGGAACACGGCTCTGCGGCCCAGTTTTTGGAGGGAGGGAATCATGCTCTGCTTCAGGATGTCACAGTACATGTTAGAATTCATGTTTCTCTCAGTGAACTGTAGCTCCCCAAATCCAGCAGCACACATGCAGCCTCAGATCATGACACTCCCACCACCATGTTTGACGGTAGGCAAGACATGCTTGTCTATGTACTCCTCACCTGGTTGCCGCCACACATGGTTCCAGTAATCCTGGTTCTTAATTTGCATGTCTGCAGCAAATTGTTTGTGAGCTTTCTTGTGCATCATCTTTAGAAGAGGCTTCCTTCTAGGATGACAACCATGCAGACCAATTTGATGCAGTGTGCGGCGTATGGTCTGAGCATAGACAGGCTGACCTCCCATCCCTTTAATCTCTGCAGCAATGCTGAAAGCACTCATCTCTATGTTTTTCAAAGACAATCTTTAGATGTTACACTAAGAACGTGCACTCAGCTTCTTTGGCCGACCATTGCGAGGCTTGTTCTGAGAATAACCTGTCCTCTTAAAGTGTGAATGGTCTTGGCCACTGTACTGCAGCACAGTTTCAGAGTGTTGGCTATCTTCTTATAGCCTAGGCCATCCTTATGTAAAGCAACAATTCATTTTTTTAGGTCTTCTGAGAGTTGTTTAACATGAGGTGCCATGTTGAACTTTCAGTGGCCAGGTTGAGAGAGTGGAAGAGCTTTTATACCAAATTTAACTCACCTGCTATCTGGTGACACCTGAGACAGTGTAACACTAATGAGTCACATGACACAGGGGAAGGAATATCTAATTGTGCTCATTCATTCATTCATTCATTCATTCATTTTCTTTTCGGCTTAGTCCCTTTATTAATCCGGGGTCGCCACAGCAGAATGAACCCATGCAAACGCAGGAAGAACATGCAAACTCCACACAGAAACGTCAACTGACCCAGCTGAGGCTCGAACCAGCGACCTTCTTGCGACCATACTTGGTTTCAGCTGGGGTCAGCTTCCGACTCACATATACAATGGGATGTTCTTCTCCGTTGTGGACCTGGGAAAGGACCGCCCCCAGGACTGAGTCGGAAGCATCTGTCTGGAGGATGAAGGGGCAGCCGAAAGGTGTGTGCAAGGTGTGTGCAATTCCGGGGAGGTGCTGTCTTCAATGCCTGGAAAGCCTTTTCCGCTACTGAACTCTACTTTTTCCACTCCGGCTGCCCCTTTCTGGTCAGGTCTGTCAGTGGGCTGGCTATGGATGAGAAGTTGGGTATGAAACATCTATAGTAGCCCGCTAACCCCAGTAATGCACGTACCTGTGTTTTTGTAGCTGGTTGTGGGGAGTCTTGGAGAGCTTTTACTTTGTTTTGTAGTGGCTGGATAATACCTCTTCCTATATGGAACCCCAGGTACTTTGCTTCGGCTAAACCTACATGACATTTTGGGGTTAGCTGTCAGCCCAGTCCGTCGTAAATCCAAGAGCACCCTCCGCAGACGAGAGAGATGTTCCTCCCATGACCCCGAGTGAATGACCAGATCGTCTAAGTAAGCTGCTGCATACGGCTGGTGGGGCCGCAGTAAGATGTCCATCATTCTTTGGAATGTAGCTGGGGCCCGTTGAGCCCGAAAGGAAGAACCCGGTAATGCCAGTGCCCTCCGGGTGTGGAGAAGGCTGTTTTTTCCATGGCACTTGGACTGAGTGGGACTTGCCAGTATCCCTTGGTGAGGTCCAGAGTTGAAATAAATCGGGCTCCACCCAGCCTATCCAGCAGCTCATCCACCCGAGGCATGGGGTATCCGTCGAACTTGGAAATTTCATTCAGCTTCCTGAAATGGTTGCAGAAGTGGAGGGTGCCATCGGGTTTCAGTACCATTACTACGGGGCTGGACCACGGGCTACATGAGGGTTCGATTATCCCTAACTTCAGCATCTTTTCGATCTCTCCATTGATAGCCAGCCGGCGAGTTTCTGGTACTTGATAAGGCCTCTGCCGGATGATGGTATCAGTCGGAGTGATGATTTCATAGTGCATAACTGACGTTTGACCCGGTTTTTCGCAGAACACATCCTTAAACTGACCAACCAGGGCCTTTAGCTTCACCTTCTTGGTCGCTGACAGCTGTTCACCTATATGGACGACTGGAGTGTTTTCTTCTGTAAAAGCCACTATGTGTCCCAGAGCTGCTACCCAGCTTTCCTTAAATTTATGTGGTAGAGCTGTTCTTCACGTCTATGTCCCGGCTGATGTACTAGATTATTTACCGGCCCCACCTTTTCCACCACCGTATACAGACCTTTCCAAGATGCCAAGAACTTTGATGTTGTGGTGGGTATGAGAATCATTACACGGTCACCACGTTGAAACTCTCTTTGTTGGGCGGGCCGGTTATATAATCATTGCTGGGCGCGCTGGCCTTCGCTGAGATGTTCTTGTACGATGGGCATGACTTTGTTGATGCGTTCCCTCATGTCCCGTACGTGTTCTATTACTGAGCGCTGTGGCGCTGGCTCCTGTTCCCAGGCTTGTTGTGCCACATCCAACAAGCCGCGGTGTTGATGGCCGAATAAAAGTTCAAACGGGGTGAAGCCTGGAGTACCTCTCTTATGCCGAACAACACGTACGGGATCATGATGTCCCAGTCGCGCCCATCCTCTGCCACCACACGGCGGAGCATCCGTTTCAGGGTTTGGTTGAATCTTTCTACCAGGCCATCTGTTTGAGGATGATATACAGAGGTTTTAAGTTGTTTGACTTTTAGGAGGTGGCAGAGGTCAGCCATCAGCCCGGACATAAAAGGGGTGCCCAGGTCAGTCAGTATTTCCGCTGGGATTCCCACTTGACTACACAGCAGAAATAGTTCCTTTGCGATTGCAGCGGATGTGGCTTTCCTTAGGGGAATCGCTTCTGGATATCGGGTGGCATAATCTAGGATAACAAGGATGTGTTCATGTCCCCGTGCCGACTTTGGCAAAGGCCCTATCAAGTCCATGCGGGTGAAGGGCACATCAATGATGGGTAATGGTATTATAGGGCTGGGGGGGGGTGTCGTCGGGGAGACATTCGCTAGCATGTGTTGCACGCTTGACAGTATCTCCTTACTTCTCCTTCGAGTCCAGGCCAGTGGAATCGATCTCGGATCCTCTTCACCGTATTTCCAGCTCCTAGATGTCCTACCATTGGGTGAGTATGTGCCAGCTCTAATATTGTCTCCCTTTTGTTCTTCGGGACCACCAATAAGGATTTCTTTACCCCCCGCCTCTCTGCGACACAGTACAGCAGACCATTTTAGATTATAAAGTGTGGGAGGAGGTGAGGGCTGGGGAGTCGTTCCTTTCCATCTATTATTCTCACTTGGGGCCAGCAATGTTTGAGAGTTTGATCTTCTCGCTGTGCTCTCCCGAAATCACCTCCTGTGGTTATCTGTCGAAACAACTCAAAATAAAGATTAGGTGAAATTGTGGACTCACCCCCTTTTTCGCTCTCGGTGGCCAGTAGTGCCCCCTTGAGCCCGCCCCTTGGGTTTTTTTCTAGGACGAGCCGATGGAGCGCAAAGGATCATGCGAGTTTGTCATAAGAGTTTGTCGAACCCCGGCCAGTCTCTGCCCAGGAGGAGGGGCACTGGAAGATAGGGAACGACACCAACTTCAATGGGCCAGCTGCCTGGTTTAGCCGTGATGGTTTCTCTCTGTGCTGGTACATAGCGGGTGTCCCCGTGGACACAGGTGATCGGGATTCTGGCTTTGCTTTCTCGTTTATATCTTATTACATCAGGATGTACCAGTGTGATGGTGCTTCTAGTATTTAACGTGGCTGTCTGTGTTTTCCCATCTAGTGAGACTTTTCAGGAGGGTGCTTCGGGAGGGATGTTGTGATGTACCACACAACCAGCTACCCAGGCCGGGGTCGAGTGCGTGGGTGGTTCTGTGGGCATCGGCTCGTCCATCGGGGTCGCGGGTCTGCTGACTGGCCGTGGCAGAGGCGCTCTCTCTCCAGCATCCCAGGCTATGTGAGCTTTAGCCAGCTCAACTGCTTCCACCAGGGTGGCCAACGATCCAGGATTTCTCATGCTAGTGAGACCGTGGAGCCGTCGGGGTAAGGCTCACAGCAATTTCTCAATCACCACATTTTCAGCAACCTGGACAGAGGAGGGGTCCCCCCCTAATATCCACAGTCAGCCGAGACGGGATAGTTGAGCTGCTTGGGTACGTACCGGTGTTTTTTCAACATAGGTCCATACTGCAAACTGTTGTGCTGTGCTAATCGCCGAGAGCCTCATTCTGGCTAATATCTCTTTCTTCAGCGCTACATAATCTTCGTTTTTGGTGCCTCTAGGGAATAGTAACCTCGCTGAGCTTCTCCTGTAAGGAATGGAGCTAACAGTCCTGCCCAGTCTTCCTTCGGCCAGTTTTCTCTCTCGGCAATTACTTCAAAAGTATGCAGGTATGCGTCTATATCGTCCAGGTCGCTGAGTTTGGTTAAATGATGATGAGCGCTTATTTTCTGTAAGCGGTATACGTCCTGCCGCCTGGCGGAGCTGATGCTCCATCCGTTCTTGTCTGGCTGTAAGTTGCTCTGAGATTTTCTGTTGTCTAGTGGAGATCTCCGCTAGGTGGCGTATTACCTCCTCCATGGACATGTTGCCTCCGGGCGATAGCACATAAGAGAGAGAGAGTGGATGCCTTGTCTGTAACACAACAAAGAAATTCAGCGGTTAGCACAGCGGTGTCTTCCTTCCAAAAGTAAATGTTTTTCCTCTACTTTATGCCCGCATTCTCCACCAGTTGTCGCGAGATAGAGGGGAAAACACTCACACAAATATTGGTGTTAAAAACGTTTCCCCGGAGGGTGATTTATTTACAACAGTGTGGAAGTAAAGATGATGTTTAAAGGTGCACTTCTGGCGAATAAGTGTGCTGGTGCTCCGGGGAGATGGTGAGGTCATGCCTGGGTATGGGCGTGTAGTGGTTCAACTGCTCGAGTCCGCTGGGGGAGAGAGAGAGAGAGAGAGAGAGAGAGAGACAGATGTTAGTGCTTGGAGTAATTCAGGTGAAATGAAGCTCGTACTCTGTTGCGTGGTCTTGGCTTATATCTGTGTCTCTTGATTATTCCCAGCTGTGACCGATCCGCCGTGATGAGGTGGCAGCTGGGTTGGATCCGGGACCAGGGTGACGTCGCATCGGTATACTCGCCACACTTAAATACAATCTAACTATCTGACTAAACGGATAAATGAATAAAAATTGAATATAAAAAAGACAGAATGATCTTTCTGAAGAAGTCAAAATAAAAAAATACGCTGCTTTATTTTCTATTACAAAAAGCAGCATGGCCCTATTACAACCTCCTTATACTACCGTTTCAAATGATTGTCTTATCTTTTACAGTATCCATTCTAGGGAAAGTTGTATGATTACGCAACGACTGTGTTTGCACAGCAGTAACATGACTGTATGGCTAGATTATTATTATTTTAACAAGCTTAACGGCAAAACAGTGAAATCTAGGAGCTAAATATTATCACATGCTTTGACAAACCAGTGTAACCAGACACTCTTGTTCTCTAGCAATTAATGGTGAGCACACTCAGGGTTCGGTTCAGGTTGTCTTTCGCTCTAAATAATTCAAGCTGAAGCCTTGGTGGAGAATAAGAATATCAGTTACACGTCTAAATCAAAGCCAAGGTGTTTTTTTTATGTGTGTTTTAATAAAAGCACACCTATAACTTAAATCACTTGGCATTTGTGTGAATCTTTATTTGTATTATAACCATTATTACAAACATATTAACAGGTTATGTCTGTATTTGTTAAATAAGTAATATCACATATTTGTACTTGTAAAGGATGTTTGATTATGCCTGTAATTTCTCCATTATTAGTGTTTTGTGTTTTTCTGATTTCTTGGTGTTGGCTCATTTCCACATTTCCTCGGTTGCAAATAAAAATGTCATCATTTTCTCACCCACATATTGTTCCAAAGCCATAATGCTTTCTTCTGAACACAAAAGAAGATTTTGTAATAAGAGATTTTTGTCCTTTTATGAAAGCAATCAGTTTGACTCAAGTCTTTATATCTAATGTTATGAAGTGCTTTCATGTTGTGTTGATGTGACTATAAATATACATTTTTATTTGCAATAATCCTGTCCTGGAAGGGCTGTACTGTTTACAGCAGAGTAAGAGGGATGCTTTACTGGGACTGGGTGATTTTGGCCAAAAACCAAAATCTTGATTAATTGAACATTTTAACTCAATCACAATTAATAAATTATTTATTTATTTATTTTTAAATGTTTTGCCCTCATTGTTCACTGCTTACATAAGTGAGCGATTTTTTTTTTTTTTTTTTTTTTGAATGAAAGGTGCATTACTTGATTTTAAAATAATTGAAGAAAACATACACTATTTACTATATACAATTATTTCTTGGGGGCGACGCAGTGGCGCAGTAGCTTGTGCTGTCGCCTCACAGCAAGAAGGTCGCTGGTTCAAGCCTCGGCTGGGTCAGTCGGCGTTTCTGTGTGGAGTTTGCATGTTCTCCATGCGTTCGCGTAGGTTTCCTCCAGGTGCTCCGGTTTTCCCCACAGTCCAAAGACATGCGGTACAGGTGAATTGGGTAGGCTAAATTGTCCGTAGTGTATGAGTGTGTATGGATGTTTCCCAGAGATGGGTTGCGGCTGGAAGGGCATCCGCTGCGTAAAAAAAAATGTGCTGGATAAGTTGGTGGTTCATTCCGCTGTGGCAACCCCGGATTAATAAAAGGACTAAGCCGAAAAGAAAATGAAAAATGAATAAATTATTTTTTGAAAATCAACGTTGGACAACTGAAATTAAAACACGCACCGTTTAAAACCAACAGTCACTTTTTTTCTTGTTAAAACGTGAAAATAGATAACGTTTGGAAATAAAAATAAGTTATTTAGAATGTTTTTCATATTCAAAATAGAAAATAAGCAGTATCTCTTCTAAATAAAATAACTCTTGCATATCCTGTAAATAGGGCTGGGCGATTTGGCCTAAAATCAAAATCTCGATTAGTAGAACATTATAACTCCATTACGATTAATGAACGATTATTTTATTTATTTATTTTTGGCCTCATAGTTCACTGATAAGTTTTGTACAGTAAATATGCTCACAAGTGAGAGATTTTTTTGAATATATATAGTTTGCAGTTTTGGAAACAAAATTAATTAGTATAATTATGTTTTTCATATTAGAAAATATGAGTTCACAAATGAGTAAATATGCTTACTTTTTACAAGTGAGAGATTTTTGTGAATATATATATATAGTTTGCAGTTTTGGAAACAAAATTAATTAGTATTATTATGTTTTTCATATTAGAAAATATGAAAATATGAGTTCACAAATGAGTAAATATGCTTACTTTTTACAAGTGAGAGATTTTTTGAATGAAGGGTGCATTACTTGTTTTTAAAATAGTTAAAGGAAACATGCACTGTTTACTATCTATGATTATTTTTTGAACATCAACGATGAACAACAGAAATTAAAACAAACATTGCCTAAAACAAACAGTCACTCTTTCTTAAAAAGTGAAAATGTATAGCTTGCACTTTTGGAAACAAAATTAATTAGTATTATTATGTTTTTTATATTAGAAAATAAGCAGTATCTCTTCTAAATAAACTAACTCTTGCATGTCCTGTAAATAATATTTTAAACAGTGCATTTCTTGAATCTTCTGTAAACAAATATTGTGATGTAAACAATAATTTTATTGTAATAGAAAATATGCTGTCTTAGGGCTTTCTGGCACAGTTTCCAATCATCGTCAATGTAGTGCAATGTGTAGTTAAATTTTATGAGAGGTGCGCAGGTATGCGACCAGTTCGTTCGAGGCAGAAGTATAAATCAAAGTGGGTTCACATGACTCCACATGCGGTAGGGAAAGTAATTGAAAAAATTGACTTGGAAAAATTAGATCGCTTATAGATTCGGGATGTCGATTTTGATTATGTTTTGACTAATCGCCCAGAGTTACCTGTAAACAATATTTTAAACAGTGCATTTCATGCATCTTCTGTAAACAAATATTTTAATGTAAATAATAATTTTAATGTAAATGGTTTTGTTTTTTCTGAATGCTACCTTAATGTACAAGAAGCTAAAACTAGCTTATTTAGAGGCAGGAACCGGCGGACGTGCAACAACTTTAATCATAAGGTAAACACTAAACAAATGTTTCCATATGGAGCTATTCCACAGGACTCGACACTTGTAAACACTCGCTTCAGCGGGCTCGCTGCTCTCTGCGCTACCCATGCTTGTCGCTGTTACTAAACTGACCAATCACCGAGTTTTCGCTATGCGTCTTCGATACATATACTAACATTTTTTTGTGATGTGCATGGGTATGCGACCACGTGAAGCCTGCGCCGGACCATATGCTTGTAAAAAATCGACCTGGAAATTTTTGATCGATTATAGGTTCTGAATAGGCATGTAATGATTCGCCGTGAGCCGGTCGAAAATAGATTAAAATATGTGAGCATTCAAATCAATATAAATGTTGAATGAATCGCGTTACATGTATTGAACAGAGGGGGCGCTGTGTTTGCAGGCGCAGGCTCGCTTTACTTGCACATCAGCGACGAGCATTAGGTGGGGCGGCACAGTAAAATGACAGCGGTGAAGTGCGCCAGACAAACACAAACTGTGTGCAAATATTGCAAAAAGACGTTTACTTACACAGAACAGAACAACTAATATGATGCACATAAACCGTCAGCACAGTGAAAAACTACAGTCACAGACGTCTATTTGCAAAAAAACTATTTAAAAGCCAGACCACGTGGACTGGATGATTTGCAGCTCCACTTGCTCCGACGAGTGCTATGGAGATCACACGGTGCATCAGTGTTTTCATAGCGAAAGTGAGAAGATGTTCGTCAGACTGAAAGAGAAAGTTGTTGAATCGCTACATCCCTAGTTCTAAATGTCGATTTCGATTACTTTTCGATTAATTACCCAGCCCTATGCTTTACACAAGATTAATATGTTATACTTTGTAAATTGCAAGTCCAGGGCTCGCAAAATAGGGTTCCCCGACATTCCAGGGCTATTGTATTTGCAGTCGGGCTACCAAGATCTATCTACACTGTGGAGATGGCCTGCCGATTTTGGTAGCCCAACTGACAAAAAACAAAATCCCTGGGACGTCAGGCTACCAAATTTGTGAGCCCTGTAGTCTAGGTTTGTCTTTTTTTTTGCTGCAAAAGTGTGCATTTTCAGGATGTTCCAAAGTTTTTGAGTTATTGACCTAATGCCTTATGATTTTATTGTAAATGTGATTTCAGTGTGGAAGTGAAAATATTCAGTCCAAGGTATTGAAATATTTAAAAAGCAATGGGATTAAACCACTGTAGTCACATAGAAAACTTTTTGTTCTAAAGCTTTAAACTTTTAGGTAAACAGGTTTTTGGTAGAGGGGCAGTAATCCTGAATCTTTTGTTAAAATTTATTTTTCCTGTGGGTTTAAAACGACATTAGAAAATGGTGACAGATTAGATTTTTTTTGTTTTGTTTTGTTTAACACCCTTAAAAACTATGTTAAATCTTATTAATTTCTACAATTCAGCACACATTTGATGCACTAAATTTAAATAATTGATGCTCAATGACTGGGAATGAATCACTGATCTTGGATTAATGCCTTTTATAGTTTTTTATAATAAGTGTATTCATAGTTATTAAACTACCGATAATGCACTGATTATTTTACATTTGATTATTTAGGTTCTGTATTAATTCTAGAATGTTTGTAAAAAAAAATCTATGTTTTTTGTTGTACCTTTTTATATTTAATCTGTTGTCTGTGTGTATTTTGTCATATTTCATATCAAAGATAAAGAGAGAACTTTTTGTAGTTCTAACTTTTACTAATAAAATAATTACAGCAAAAGATGAATCGTGATCCATCAGGAACCTTTTATTGAAATCAAAAATCCTTTATCAGTATTAAATAGTAAGTCAGTAAATAATAAAAAGTACAAATCAATGTTTCACAGAATTGTCACATTCCTATTTTTATTTTTTCCATTGGTGTTATTAAAGTAATAAATGTATCTGCATTCATCTCTATCGTTGACTCTCAGGCATCTGATGGCAGCAGCTCCAGAGATGACTTTTCTTCTCAGATCCAGCGCAGAAATGACCAGATACGAAAGCTGGAGGCCAAGCTCTCAGGTATCACCAACACAATACATCGAAACCCATACAAACACAGAAAGACTGAAAGAGGGGAAAAACATACAAAAGGCTAACACAAATCTTTGAGAAAAGAACAACCCTGGCTCTTTGGAGATATGTGTCCAGGGCTACATTTTTGAAATATGTGGCAGAGATAATGTCTGCTTGCAGATATTGTCTTCAAATTCACTGCTATGTACATTTTGACAATGTCAAAAAGGTTACTGGGCCACGTATTCTCATATGTGCCATTTGCACTTCCTTCTCGTAAATCTACCAGAGGCAGCTGTGTACATTTTTGGGTAACACTTTGCAATAAGGTTGTATTAATTAATGTAAGTTAATGCATTTACTAATATGAACCAACATCGAACAATACATTGATTACAGTATATGTTCGTGTCAGTTAACACAAGTTAATGAAAATACAGTTGATCATTGTTAGTTCTTGTTAACTTGCTGTGCATTAACTAACTTGAATTTGGATGTTTATAATCCATCAATAAATGTTGAACTATGATTAATAAATACTATACAAGCATTGTTCATTATTAGTTCATGTTGGTACACTTATTTACTAATGAAACCTATTGTAAAGTGTAACCCATTTCTGAAAATCATTCTTCAACATTTTGTGGTAATATATCAGCTTGCTGTTGACTGACCCAATCACGCTCTTCTCTAAACCCAACCAATAGGGTTTTCAAAAACAAATTAGAAGAGAAATATCATTGCACCCTCTTTTTTTTACCATGATTATACACTGACTGGTTTCTGAATCTGTCCTTCGCCATGATTTGTTAGTACCTGGTATCTGGAACCGTCCTTTGCCAGTCTCAAACCCAGTCTGCTCCGTGTACCAATTTGAATACCGTACGAGGTGAGCTACTGAGCATACTGATCGCACTGGAAAGCTGTCTATACAGAGGTAAGCGGAAGTGCGAAAAATAACAAGTTGTCATGGCTAAATACCGCCCCGTAGCATTTGTTTTACATGCAAAATGCTGTCAAACGGTAGCCCAGGTACACATTTCATGGTTCCCAAAAATGTAGCCCTGGGCAGATATCTCCAATTAGCCTTTGTTGGAAATGAAATTACTAGAAACAGGCTTACCATTCTAGCTTATGCACTCTTCTCACTTGCTATTCTAACATGGTGAATCTGTTTCACTCTGACACCTTCAAATTCCAAACAATTGGCCTAAAAGAGAAACATTTTGCCACATTGATCAGAGAACAAGCCAGTAATGAATGCTACACTCTTAAAAATGCTGGGATACACACAATTGATTTGTGTCGGGACAGCATGAAGCAATGAAGTTAACTTATTCGTCCAAGTAGAATTTAAGTTGTCCCCCCCTCAAAAAAAAATTAAGGAATTGTGTGGTTTCAGCTTAATTTAAATAAGTAGTTTGAACAAACAGCAAATGCCATTTTTGAGTGTAGTGACTCCAGTGTTATAGCCTGGAAAAAATTGGCATAAATAATAGATACCTGGCTCTCGCTATCAGCCCGTCTTGGTTTACAATTACACAGAGGCTGATCTAAATCTGCTTTAACCCTAAAGGAGCAGATAAGACGCTTGGATAATTGACCCCATCAGGGATGATGTGTTAGTTTAAGGGTCAAAAGTCACCAGTTTACAGCCTCGCAATCAGTCTGATTTTCTCATCTCAGAAAATCATTCTGTTTTTTTGTCCCCTCCATTTGTTTATCTTCTCAACCATGTTTATCCCTTTGTTTTCTCGTCCCTGTTTTTGTCCCTCCTCATCCTCCTCTGCCTCCCTGCGGTCGTGTGTGTTTGTGTGTGTGTCGGTTTCCCCGTTCCCCAACCCTAGACTACGCTGAGCAGCTTCGGCTAATGCAGAAGACCAAGGAGAAGCTTGAGATTGCATTAGAGAAGTATCAGGATTGTACGTACAGTTCTTTTCCTCCCATTTTCACCTTCCTGCTTTTTGGCTTGCTCTCCTTTCGCTCCGTTTCCCATTCTTTTGTCCGATGCTTTTACACAAACCTCACTCAAATCAAACATGAATTCTAGGTACATTTGAGCAACGTAGAGACGCATATGGTTGGATCTTGATCAAAAATCTGAAGTTGAATTTAGCTTGGTCTGGGTTCTGTTGAAGTTAATATTTACCAGCAGCCTTTAAAATACTCTTAGAGTCAGTTGTATAAATAAGTTGACTTGTGACCATAGACTGTAAAAAATATGGACGTAGTATGCGTGACGTCACCCATAGGTTTCTGAAGAGCACAAATGAAGCTACAAGTGGGCGTGGCCAATCATCACCATTTTGTTTGCACGTCATCGCGCTAACCAGGGCTACCCAAAAAAGGGCAAAGAGGTGGAGCGTGAGTGGAGACACCTTCTTGCATTTCACTTAGACAGGCTTTTCTTTGGGAGAAACGCTTAACACCTCATTACCTGCGATTCGTTTGTGTTCTGACCACATGTGCTTGGTTGTATACTACATAAATAAAGTGTTTAGTCTTTTAAAAACACTGTTGTAAAACATTGAACCACTAAGCATTGTTCTTATAACTGTTTTCAGGAGGAAAACGCGAATTACTTTGAAATATTTAAAATGTAGTCTGTGTTAGAGCTGCACGATTCTGGTGAAAATGAGAATCGCGATTTATTTATTTTTTTTGCTTAAAATCAAGATCACGATTTTCTCACGATTCTGTAGATGTAAAATAAAGGTTAATATGAATCGGCTATTATTATTGTTATTTCTCAAACATATGATAAAATAAGTATAATAATAATATTGTGTAACTCTACTGTTGGTTAAAATGCAAAATTTTGAATAGACTTTGAATGATTGACTTAAACAGACTTTACCTGGTCATTAATGCACAGTAAAGTGACGACATCAGAAAACAACCATTCATAAATCTGATGTTGAATTATTATGTTTGAGACATATGCTTGCAATCTGTCATTGACAACATTATTAGACCATTTATTCACTGGTAAAGTCAGACATTTGTCATTATCAGATTCACTCTTACATTATATTCAACATCAAATAGGCTACAGTAGTTATACTGACACTGTTAAACAGTTATTTTCATGCACAACTCTCTGTGTTCGCTATGAAAGAAGAACATATTAAATGCTTGTCGTAATCATAACTGTAAAATGCGATACGATTTTTTTAAGTGTGCTGTTCATACTTCCCGCGCGGCTCCCAAACGATCACTCTGTGCCACAAACTGAATGTTATTTACAGCTTTGTTACCTGTTATTCACAGCCTATGCAAGTTCTGTCAACTAAAGTAGACGCGCGTGTGTCTATCATTAAGTCGGGCGTGCACCCGCCCTCTCTGTGGTAACAGCTCACAGTCAGCAGTTTATGTCACGTGTGATTTCGCGGCCGCGAATACATCATTATATAAAGACAAAATGACATTTTTGGGTGTACTATAACTTATAAATACAGTATGTGACCCTTTCAACATCATTTGGAGATGTCCATGTCACTGAGCAATATATGTAAAACAATGAGAAGACTTGTGCGGTCGCCTTTGCTTCTCTCCTGAACTTGAAAATATGATTGGCAGAATCGCAGAAATGCTGGATTAAGATCGTCTAGGGGGTTGAATAGAGATCGCGATATTTTTTCGATTAATCGAGCAGCTCTAGTCTGTGTTAGTAAATGCAAGGCTGTTTATGAAATCCAGGCGTAACACTGAATGACAATGCTTCAGATGACTGTTCTATAGCCTACAGCTAATCAATCTGTCAGATTCTGGAGTGTATTCAAGTTTGAAATAAAATTATAAATGATAAATTATCTTAAATAAAACAAATACATTTATAAATATGGTATATAAGTAGGGCTGTGCCATTAATCGAAATCGAATCACAATTTGAAACGTTGCAATTAGTTAATCGCAAGAGGCTGCAATATAAAATATATATGTAAAGAAAAATAACGAATAACATCTTCAAAACCAGTCCGCTATGCTTCAGAAAATTAAACATGCTAGACTTTCTGCGATGGTGTCGTGAGGCATCGCAGACATGGTATCAGTTGTCGTGAACTATGCCACATTACACGAGAAGAAACTATTGAATCTCGTGTCACGATGTTCATTTATCGTTTACGACTTCCCACGACACCCTACGTCAAGGAAATTCGTGCCGAATTTGTGTGATCTGACTGGAGCTTTATAGCTAACCAATTGATTGAGCACACTTTCGTTCTGCCCAATCAGAATTGCGCAACCGAACTATGCCCACAATAAAAAAAATAAAAATAAAAAAAACAGGAAAGCGCTGACGAGTGGGATCATGGCGTCTGCTGCTTTAGAAGCATTAATAGATGAATTAATATCAAAGAAAAACAGCATTTGTAATATGGGAATATTTGCGTTTCAAAGTCACAGACACCAAACAAAAATAGTAATTTTTAAGAGCTGTCGCAGAATTGTTGACACAGTTTACAGATTATTGAGCTGAAGCTTGAATTAAATTAAAATCAGCTTAAAGCTTGAATTAAATCGTAAATGGCAATATCTGCCAAAAGAATCGCAATTACATATTTTCCCCAAATCACATAGCCCTATATACAGTATAAGTATGTAAGAATTTCACTCACCTGGGAAATGGAGGCCACTTGAATGGTTTGTGAGCACAATTAAGTTCACAGCATGCCATATTATCTGATAATTGTAAGAAATAATTCCAAAAGGCAACTGACTGTGTAAAGCCACATAAAACAAAACAAAAATACAATGTATATGATGAGTTCAGCAGCTAATTGGCTGGAATCAGTTTAGGTGATGGCGACCAGCAAGACCTAGCTGTCACTCAAGTGGCCACACCCTTAATTATGTAGACTTAATATAAATGAAACGGATGAGTTCTAAAAAAAATCCCCCTCCTCACAGTTGTCAGGGAGGGTAATATTAGCTATATACCCAGCTATATACACCAGGCTGTAAGCACCTTTTTTTTCTGCTGCAAAGTTGGCCATTTTAACATTGGGCTCAATAGAAATGTGCTTTATTATGAAGCCAGGCCTAGTGGAATTTCTATGTATTCCAGTTTCAGTTACTTCCGTATTAGCTTCACGAGGGAGTGCGGGATGTTGCCGCTTGCTTGTGACTAGGGGTGTACAATATTTACTACAGTATGTAGGGTAATATTTGTTTTTGATTTGCAAAAAAAAATCCACCAAAAAAAAAAAACACCTATGTAGAGTCTAGACACATTCATTCTGTGATAAAACTTAGTATATTTTAGTTAAAAAAAATTTTTTTATATAAAATATGAATTTTTGGAGGACATTATGGCCAGAGTTTATGCCATTATATTTCCATTATAGTTTGAAAACCCAATCATCCTATAAAATGTATATATAATGAATTAGTAATATGTCACAAATGCTGCTGGGGAAGCTTGACTTGTGTTGAACCTGGACCATTTTTTAAACTTGTCCTTTGGAAGTGTTTAATATGTTTTTGTTTTCCTGAAAAAATTCAAGTGATGCTATTTTGCTCAAGTGTCATGATCTAAAAGCACAGATCCCATTTCTAGACACCCAAATAAAGAGGACAATTTACTGATTAAAACTGCTGATTTAATGTGGTGATTAAGCTGGTGATTTAAATTTACCGATTAAAACTGGTGCATGTACTAACCATGCGTTTTACAGCTGTGCTGTCATGGGCATCTGTAAATGATTCAGAACTGCTATTCTTTATTTACACAAATTTGTTTATTGATGTTTGTTGCTTTTTTCTAATAACATTTAATGCAGCACTAACAAAATCTGTGTATTATGTATGAATAGAGATGTTACTGTATATAAATACAGTGCTCAGCATATGAGTAAACCCCTCAAATATTTATCTTTTAAATGAATATTTTCTATAGGATGCTTTACAATAATATATTTGTGTTGTACATTAGATTAGTCAGTATCAAAGCAAAAATTGGAACTAATCTAAGATAAAAATACGCTAATGGTCCAAAAACTAGTACACCCAAATTTATGTTAGGGGAAAAATACAAAAAAAAAGAAGAAAAAACATGAGAAATTAAAAAATATATATAAACTTTAGTTGAAATGTTGTAGTTTATATTTATAATTTATATTATATTCCAATATTTTGCTTGAATTTAAATGTCAATCTTTCTATTTCTAAATATGTTTGGTGACCAAAATAATGCTTTAATAAATGTATCTGTTTAATAAATTTGTTTTGTTCAAGTGCACCAAAATATATGACCTATATTCACTGAGAAATGAATAAAAATATTCATTTTCAAAATGGGGTGTGCTCATTTATGCTGAGCACTGCATATATACTAAAGGTCTAAAATTGTTATTGGTCGTAACACCCAATGCCGAATTCAGACTGCATGATTTTAGCCCAGATTTTTGACTCGGACACAAATGCTTGAAATCACAGGCAAATGAGTGCTCATTCACGTGAGTAACAATCACACAGTGTGAACTATCAAAGATGCGATCTGAGAGAACCGCTGATGAGTCGCCAACGCCTGTAAGATATTTGGCATGCTAAATATCTGGACCTGTCAGCGATTCAATTAATGTCAGGTGAAATGTGTTCTGATTGATAATAACATCGGCGACTACCTACAGCCAATGAGAGAGCAGCATCCACTAGGCAAGGCAAGTTTATTTATATAGCACATTTCATACACAGTGGCAATTCAAAGTGCTTTACATAAACAGGAATAAAAAGACAAGTGTAAGAAAAAAAATAAAATAAAAACAGATAAAAATATGTTAAAACAGGTTGTAAAGGAATGAAAAAGAAGAGAAAAACATAATAGTGCGATCTGTCGGACGTAGCACAGTGCTCATTCAGTAAAGGCACAGCTAAACAAATGTGTTTTCAGTCTGGATTTGAATGTGCCTAATGTTGGAGCACATCTGATCATCACATCACTAGGGTATCTGCAGGCGAGCGGGAGTTTGGGGGAGAAGTTAAAAGTGCTGCTTTTCAGTCTATTTGGACCCAAGAAATGGAGGAAAAACTAAGTGGAAATTAGACAGGAGCACCTGTGTCTGTTTGACGCGTCATCTGAGCAATATCACAACCAGCTAGTAAAAGAAAAAGAGTTGAAGAGAAATTGCTAATTCCCTTCAAAGGCCAGGTGAACAAAATAAGTACATTTTCTACCCCACTAAAGGCTTCTTTCTCATTATGTAGTTAATAACAAAAGATATACTACGTGACCTCAGGTTGTTTCCATGTCACTTCTTGCATGTGTTTGATTGTGAGACATGCGGATTGAGACAAAGTTTGATGGTTTATTCTTCCTATTCTAAAGTCATGCAGTGTGAAACCCCCTGTCACTTATCCATCCTACAGTGTAAACACATCACCGACAGAACGCTACCCCAGATAGTCATGCAGTGTGAAAACATCTGTGACACGTCTGCTTTGAAAATCGTGCAGTCAGAACGGCATAACCATTTATATTTTGTCTATTTCAAAGGTTTCAGAAATATTCTGGGCTACTTTCTAACATAAGTAATTTATTTATGCGATTCAGCAAATAACAAGCTGCGCATTTCTGCTTTTAAACCCTCCAGATCTCTTTGCTGCTAAGCTTCCATTAAAAATGCATTTACTATAAACAAGCTCATTTACACACACTGAGGAAAATATTTTCCATCTGTACAAAAAAAACAGATGTACTGTAGCTCATAGAGATTGTTAAAAATAATCTGAAATATTACTATTAAAACAAATCAAAAAGAGTGAAGCTTTTGTTTTTATTTTTGTGTTTATTTTTCAGCATCCATGCGCAAACTTCAAGACCAGAATGAATCTTTCCAGACGAACAGAGCCAAGATGGCAGAAGCCATGTCCTTAGCGTTAGAGAAGAAAGACCAGGAGTGGATGGAAAAACTGGCTTCACTGGAGCAGGTAAAGATGCTTGGTGACATACTGGATGAAGTCTCTCTAAATCAGTGCTCGCCAACCTTTTTTAGTCAAAGATCCCTTACGTTTGCCTTGCTGAAAGGCAAGATCAACCCATTTAAAAATGGCAGAAAAATAAAGCTACGTTTTCATTAGCATTTTCAGCTTATGACCTTTTATAATAACATTTTTGAACTATGTAGAAAGCACTTGTTTAACCTACTTTAAATTTTTTTAATTGATGTAACCAAAAATAAAATCAGTGACAATGCACTATTCACCTTATTCTTCGCGTACGAGCGTTCGCAGGCATTTGAATCATTTTGGCACGAGACTTCCGGTTAAATTCACTTCCATTCATTTTTAGATGTTAAAAACAGCTCGGCTTGCTGCTTATAGTTGCAAACTGATATTTTTTATTATATTATTCTACTTGTTATGTATAATCATGCAAACACAAACAAGTAGTTTGACCATTTTCTGCTGTTTCCTAGTCATTTATCTCGTAGGCAACTGAATCGGAAGTTATAAAACACTAGAAAAACACTAGAAAAAACGAGCCCACTTCCGCATTGAAGAATAAGGTCAATAGCATTAGCAGTAATCAGTAGGGTTGGGCGATGTTGACCAATTTAGCATTGTACGATGTCTAATGTGAAACATCGCGATGGACGATGGCATCGTCTTCATAGGCGGATGTGAATTAATTATTTATGAATAATTATTCATTCATAACGAATTAATTATTTGTAGCCTACTGTTTCAACTACCTGGCTCGCATGGTCTTTGTTTTACCCACAACCAAATCAAAAATAAAGATAAGTTACACACAAATTACCACCTGTCAATCACTTTTTCCGCGGGACTCTGCCATGAGTAGGCAGAGTGATCCGTGTCAGTCATTTGTTTGGTGTGGTGGATGGCGGAGTGGTCTCGAATAAAGTGAAAAGGGTTGGGGAGTCGCGGAAGAAAGTGAAAATGAACAGCGGACAAGGGAGGAGGGAGGTTGAGGAGGGAGATCGGTAAAATGAGGTGAAATTAAGCCCTGGATAGAGACAAGATTAATTAAATATCACGTTTAACAACTATAGTAAGACACGATCCAGCGATACATTCTTGATAAACTGTTTTGACGTACACTATTCTCTGGAGCTCAGACGAGCGCATGACTGTGTGTGTGTGTGTGGCTGTGTGTATGCGTCTGTGTGTGGTCACGTGATGTGCGTTTTCAGTGGACGGAGGGCTGTTCAGAAATGTTAGATGAAACACCAGTGTGGACGTGGGTCATTTTGTTCTAAAATGCCATTTTAAATCTAAGCTGTATTAGTGTGTATTTTTCACAAGCGGGTTTGCGACGGGGGCGGGGTGGAGGATCGGCGATGCCGGCTCAGCATCGTAATGTCTATCGGCCCAACCCTAGTAATCAGATCATGTGAAATGCCTGTGAATTAACAAAGATTGGAAAAATGATTTTCAATTATACTTTTGCAGGTACTGCCTTAGCATTTATAAATGAGCTGTATAAAATGAGCTAAACATATTAAATAATAATATCTATGACAACATCATTTCAATTCATCTTTATTTCTATAGCGCTTTTACAATGTAGATTGTGTCAAAGCAGCTTAATATAGAAGTTCTAGTAAATTGAAATTGTAACCGTGTCAGTGTTTTTTTTTTTTTCAGCAATTCTAACTGATGTTTTTTTCTCATAATTTGCAAAATTAATTCACAATGTTACAAAATTGTAAACTGCTGTTTACAGCTGGATATTATTGTGGGAGCTTAGAGCACGATCACACCGAATGCGTTGTGAGAGTTGAGAGGTACCTATGGGAAAAAAAACTCCAGCTGTTTTCTATTGGCAGTGAGAGTTTTGCACGCTGCTTACGTGGGCCGCGGATTAATACATTTTTTTTTTTATTTAGAGATTACTTTAGAGAAATCGCCTCTCGCGTCATTTAAATCACAGGTATAAAAACATTTAGGCTTTTTATAAAATATAATGATAACTAAGAAGTCATGATGTGGTGGGTTTCTTAGGTTATTAAAGGTGCTTTCTGTCACTACTTGTTTAGCCTGCATTAATGCATTCAGTGTAAGCTGCATGAATAATCATTAAAAGATCAGGATCTCAACACCCACGCAACATAAATTATAAATGATGGTGATTTGCATATGTTTATTAATCCTTCGAATCGCTGCATTCAAATCTGAAAACGCAAAAATCAAGAAAGAGATTCAGTTTTTTGGGTTCGTTATGAAGTTACAGACAGTCAAATAACACACAGTACTAGGATAACGGTTTATAATTTCGACAAAACCACTGATGTTTAAGGTAAAGATAAAATAAACATCATGTGCTCAAAAATTAAAGTTCTAGGCAGCAATTACATTATTTAACCAAAAGGAGGCGACAACCAGCCATCAAAAATATGCCATTGAATAATTCTTCAAAAATGACACATCTAGCAATGAAACATGAACATTTGAGTGAATAACTGAATCATTTATTGAAAATGAGACTAAAAATAAATATGAGTAAATTATAATGTTAGATTTATACATTTAGTGTTATCGGTAACAGTAGTAATAACAGTGAATTTTTACTCATTTATTTTTATTCAGCTGATTATTTCTTCATTTTATTTTATGAAACCAAAAGTTTCTTGCAGTACTGTTTTAGTAATAAATGGAAAGCAAATTACATTTGTCTCCTCTTTTTGGCTCATCCGAAAATTGGTTTGATCCATTACTAAAAAACCATAATGTGATCCGAACTGTGAGATTTGTGATCCGTTACACCACTAGTTTTTGCAGTTTAGTAAAAAAAAGTTAAGATGTTTTTAACTCACTAATCGTGCCTGGAAAACGAGATCACGTCACTCCCTATTTGCGCGCCCAAGCCACGCGTCTCCATTTGAAATAACATACTTAAACATGCAAAAGATGCATATTCAAACAGCCCCTTATTTGAAACCCGGAATGTCGTATGGAGAGCTGTACATCAACTTTTTTGGCAGTTGGATAGAAGAGAGATATACATCACTTGAGATACATTTCTTGTAATAATTCTTCTGTCATTTTTGGGATCTACCCGGAGATCTCGATTGACGGGTTGGCGACCACTGCTCTAAATGGTGCTTTGTAGGCCTGTCACGATAGCTATTTTTTGTTGTAT
Organism: Danio kyathit; assembly: GCA_903798195.1. Lineage (NCBI taxonomy): Eukaryota > Metazoa > Chordata > Actinopteri > Cypriniformes > Danionidae > Danio > Danio kyathit. The sequence continues at coordinate 46,287,556 of LR812526.1, forward strand.
GATATATTGCACCAAATAATATTACGATAAATGATATTATAGTCATTTGAAGACCATTTTATGCCATTCATTAAATAATGCCAGAATGACAATACAATATCATCATAATGCAAGAACACTCTTCCAAAGAACACATCATATTTTATTCTTAAGAATATTTCATTTAATTATAGTAATTTTAATAATGAGGCATTGGAATCAGAATGTAAAAACGCATATCCTATATAAATAATAATAAATAAATAAAAAAAGTGCAGGGTAAAAAGTAACAGAGGCTGCTATATCTGCTACCAGATCTATTTTCAGTTGTCAGACCCCCACATGAAAATATACTAGAGTAATTTATAGTAAATACTATAGTTTATGCATGTTTTTTAACCATACTAGAGAGATATATATATTTCATTACCAAAAATGATTGAGGTCATGTCCATGTGTTCATTTTGGTTAAAAGCATCTGCTAAATGATCTGTGTTAATAATCAGATAATTTGTCTGTCTTTTTGTCAAACAGGAGAAGTTGTCTTTGACTTCTCGGCTGGACGATATGACAGAGCAGAGTTTAAGTCTGTTCCAGAAGAGAGACGACCTGGACGAGCTGGAGGGCTTTCAGCAGCAGGAACTGGCTAAAGTCAAACACATGGTACTTTTCTATTTCCAGTTTTCTACATGAATGATTTTCTGTCCTGTGATGAAAAAAAAATTAACATTTGATTATCATATATTGATGATTGACAAGTATATATTGATGATTGATTAAGGTTTTGCTAAAGTGATAATCAAATGCAACATAATCATTGGGGTATTACAGCCATGTGACCTGATGACTTTTAATTATTAGAATATTGTTATAATTATAGAAAAGTGATAGTTATAAAATGTGGTAAGCTGCAAATCTTTTTATTTATTTTTTTTGCCATGACATAGCGAGAGAAGCTGATATGATAATTAACTCAAAAGTCTCTCACAGCCATGTGACCTTGTGTAATCTAATTGATGTTTAAGAGTTAAGGAGGGGTCATTCTCCGGAGAATTGACACAATTAAAAGACAAGCTTTGTTTAACATTATCCAATTTCAGACTTCACACTAAAATATCTTCCTTGTAAACAGCAATGAAACAATTTGCCATTACAGTCTAATTCAGCTATTAAGCTAATAACATGCCGAGTCAAAATACTCAGTAGCTCATATACAGTTGAAGAAATTTTAGCCCCCTTTTAATTTTTTTTCTTTTTTAAATATTTCCTAAATTTTCACAGTATGTCTGATAATATTTTTTCTTCTGGAGAAAGTCTTATTTGTTTTATTTCGGTTAGAATAAAAGCAGTTTTTAATTGAAAAAAAAAAAAAAAAACTTTTAAGGTCACAACTATTAGCCCCTTTAAGCTATATATTTTTTTTCGATTGTCTACAAAACAAATCATCATAATACAATAACTTGCCTAATTACCCTAACCTGTCTAGTTAACCTGGTTAGGCTTTTAAATGTCTCTGAATACTAGTGTCTCTGAATCCTACTGAATACTAGTGTCTTCAAAAATATCTAGTCAAATATTATTTACTGTTATCATGGCAAAGATAAAATAAATCAGTTATTAGAAATGAGTTATTAAAACTATTATGTTTAGAGATGTGTTGAAAAAAATCTTCTCTCCGTTAAACCGAAATTGGGGAAAAAAATAAACAGGGGGGCTAATAATTCAGAGGGGCTAATAATTCTGACTCCAACTGTATTTTGCAAAATAGAACAGCTTATTTAAAGATTAAGCGAGCTGATTGTAAGTGGTTATTTGTCCTGCAGCTGCTGAGGCGAGAGGAACAGCTTAATCAGCGAGAGAAAGAGCTGAAACTGAGAGGAGAAGAGCTGAACACGGCCAGACTGACCCTGGGCAAAACGCAAGACAAGCTGTATGAGCTGGGAGAAGAACACGAGGAGATATGCAGGACCAACTCACAGCTACAGGCCCAAAGGTGTGTGTGAAGTAGGCATAAGACGATAAACGAATTTAAGGTTTACAGCAGTTTGGAAAAGTCAGTTTTGAAATTGCTAAAAAAAATTGAAACCAGAAGTTTACATACACTCTAAAAAAAGGAACAACCATTTAAAAAACAAAAATGTCTGATGGTAAATCATACTAAACGCTTACTATTTTAGGTTCTTTAGGATTACCTAAATCATTTACATTTGCTAAATGCCAGAGTAATGAGAGAATTTTTTTTTTTATGAATTTTTTAAATTAATTTCTAGACAGTCAAAAGTTTACATACATTTCCTTAGTATTTTTTAGCTTTGCTTTTAAACTGTAAAACTTTGGTCAAATGCTTCCACAAGCTTCTCACAATAGTTAACTCCTGCTGGTGTCGTCAATCTGGCAACCTGCCTGTGCATAGTGTCATGGTTAAAGGGACAGGGTGAAACAAATCCTGCAATATTTAGAATTTGGACTGCAATACCTAGTTCAACCACTGTCAGTCAGTCATACCTACTGCAGCTTAAGTTATTTTAAAATAATAATAAAAATAGTTTATATTTGAGTCCCCCCCCCCCATCCGATTCATTCGTACTGGAGAATATTTAAAGATGTTTGTTTTTATTAAGCTTTTTGGAAACCTAATGTTCTATTTCTCAATCTTAAATTCAAACTTGCTTTATTGACCTGACAAATGACACCTATGTATTCCCAAAGCATTGATGTTTACGTTAAATAGAACACATGAACACAAATTACACAGTAGTAATAATTAAAAACAAACAAAAACAACAACAATGATAATTAATAATAATTACAATGTTTAACGATCATATCGCTCTCTCTTATCAATTAGTTTCACTTTATTGGCATGTAATACATGGGTATATATTGCCAGAAAAAGACGACATTAGTAATAATAGTAATAACAATAGTGATAATAATAATATACATCGTCTCTTTCTCAGGGATGAGTTGTTGAATGAGAAAGAGGAGGCTGAGCGGAGGGTTGTGGATTTGGAGAGGAGAGAGCAGGAGTTGCAGCAGCTGATCCAGCAGGTGTCAGAGGATTTCCAGAAGGTGAGCACTTGGCAACCTTCAGCTCATACAAACAGCCACTCATAACAAGCCAAGAGGGTCACTTTTGGGAACAGAGTCACCACTTCATTTCTGAAAGTGTTTTCAGCCCATATTTAAGCGTTTTTATCTCTATCACTTTTATTTAGTTTTTTTTTTAGTACGTTTGTAACAGTTGCTCATGATAGCGTTCATACAAGGTGCTTAAAGTACCAGAAATAACTACTTTTTGGGGAGGTTTTATGAAGATGTGCTTGAAAATTGCACTTTAAAAAACATAAATACTAATCTAAGCTTTAAAAAGTGCTGTAATTTCAATTATAGAATATCTAAATGTGGGTGACGCGGTGGCGCAGTGGGTAGCGCTGTCGCCTCACAGCAAGAAGGTCACTGGTTCGAGCCTCGGCTGGGTCAGTTGGCATTTCTGTGTTGAGTTTGCATGTTCTCCCCATGTTCGCGTGGGTTTCCTCCGGGTGCTCCGGTTTTCCTCACAAATCCAAAGACATGCGGTACAGGTGAATTGGGTAAGTTAAGTCCGTAGTGTATGAGTGTGAATGAGTGCGTATGGATGTTTCCTAGTTATGGGTTGCAGCTGGAAGGGCATCCGCTGTGTAAAACATATGCTGGATAAGTTGGTGGTTCATTTCCTTACTTTCAAGTGGTTCTAAACTTTAATGAATTTCTTACTTCTGTTGAACACAAAACAAGAATTTCTGAAGAATGTTGGGGAAAACACCTGGTTAACTCGGACATTAAAAAATGACTGTAATAAGATAGTGTTAGCCTTAAGTGACTTTTCACACTGAATGCATTTTTGCATTCATAAACCAGACGCATGCAGTGGAATGGGGAAGTAGCTTAAGGTTATGAGACACAAGTTCATCATCTTTTAATTCCCCTTTTTTATAGGGACATTTTGTGTGAGAGATACTGTAAAAGACATGCCAGATCAAGGTTCAAATGTCTGTCAAGCACATTTGCAGGAAAATTTAATGAAATGCAGAAACCTGTGAAGAGCTACGAGCTGATGTTGTATGCTCATGACCAGGGATGGGTTTTAACGGTTTTACTACTTTTATTGATACCGATGGGCCGATAGGATAGACGTTGCCATCGTCCATCTCCGATGGCCCATAGACATCACGATGCTGAGCCGGCATCGCGATCCATTGCCCCGCCCTTGGCAAACCCGCTCGTGAAAAATACACACTCAGGCCCCGTTTACACTAATACAGCTTACTTTTAAAATGGCATTTTAGAACGAAAATGACCCACGTTCACACTGGCGTTTCATCTAGCATTTCTGAACAGCCCTCCGTCCACTGAAAACGCACATCACGTGACCACACACACACACACACACACACACACACACACAGCCACAGACACACACACTGTCATGCGCTCGTCTGAGCTCCAGAGAACAGTGTACGTCGGACAGTTTATCAAGGATGATAGTGGATCGTGTCTCACTATAGTTGTTAAATGTGATATTTAATTAATCTTGTCTCTATCCAGGGGTTAATTTGTGCCGGAACACGCTGGATTGGGATCCGGCACCTCATTTTACCGATCTCCCTCCTCAACCGCCCTCCTCCCCTGTCCACTGTTAATTTTCACTTTGTTCCGTGACTCCCCAACCCTCTTCACCTCAGCGCCGCTCACTTTTGTCCGCGAGCAACCCCCGCGCCGCTCACTTTCGTCCGCGACACCCCTCTGCCATCCACCGCACCAAACAAATGACTGACACGGATCACTCTGCCTACTCATGCCAGAGTCCTGCGGAAAAAGTGATTGACAGGTGGTAATTTGTGTGTAACTTATCTTTATTTATTTATGATTTGGTTATGGGTAAAACAAAGCCCAGGTAGTTGAAACGGTAGGCTACAAATAATGAATTCGGTATGAATTAATTAGTTATTCATAAATAATTTATTCACCTCCACCTATGAAGACGATGTCATCGTCCATCGCGATGTTTCACATTAGACTTTGCCCAACCCTAATTGATACCACTTATCGGTTCGGTACTTTATCGGTTCTCTTATCGGTACTTTTTGTGTTTTTTTTTTTAAATAAAACCGTGTTTTAATACAGTTTTGAAGCATCTTGCAATGTAAAAATAGTTTTTTTTTTTAAATTTCTTAATAAGCATAGTTTATTATTAGGCTATTCATATGCTATATATGTAATACAGCTGATGTAAAAGCATTTTTAATGTTTAAGATTTATTTAGGCTGCTGCAGAAAAAAAATACTGTTTTCCTTGTAACCGAATGTGTGTGTTTATTTAACTATTAATGTTATACTAATTTAGGTGATTGACTGCTGGCATAACGATGTGGATGATGTAACGTTACTGTTAGTAGCTAGGCAGTCAAAAACTTTTCATTTGTCTTTCTGCAGTTAATGCACTTTTGAAAGATACTTTTACTTAGCCAGATTGCTTGCGTTTCCGCTTATACAAGGAAACGACTTGTTGCGTTGTTGCAGCGGGCATTGTCGCTGTTCACTCTGGAAATACAACCCGTTTGGTTCACTTCGCAAGCTTATGGGCTGTGTGCGCGTGCGAGTCTGTGTTGCGAGCTATGTGTGTATGCTTAGCGTGATCCTTCACTGAGTGTGCGCGCACAGCTGAGAACTGTGAAGGCTTTTATACTTGATGCGCTCGCCGTAAACACAAGCATTTCTCATGTGAGATTGCAAACTGTGCAGACAAATATCAAATATCGTAAATTAGAAAAGGTTGGTCAGTTAAATTATGCTACTGTAAGTAATGTTTATTCAGCAATAATTCTCCAGTACCGATAGCAGAACCGTTAATGTCAGAGCTTATCGATACTTCTGTCTTTTATAATGTAGCACCGATATCGATAAAGTACCGAGTTTCGGTACCCATCCCTACTCATGACTGCTTATGCAGATTTATCATTTTCCTCAAAAGTTTTTTGAGCAAATGACATGCATTTAAGTCAAGTTTGTACAGCATTTTCTTTTGTATTTTATGTATCTTTTTTTGAAAAGTCATTATAATTATTATAATTTTTTTTTTGTTAAATTTACACCGTAACACACTTCATGTGTGTGGCACTGGAAAATAACTTTCTCCAACCAGGTGGTTATAGTAACTTTTTAAGATTACTAAATAAAATCTCTATATACAGTTGAAATCAAAATGATTAGCCCTCCTATTAAATTGAGATTATTTATTTATTTTCACCAAGTGCTGTTTAACGAACATATTTTTTCAACACTTTTCTAACCTTAATAGTTTTATTGAAAATTTGTAATAGCTCATTTCTTTTTTTCTCCGCCAATGCCATAATGACAGTACATATTATTTTACTAGCTGTTTTACAAAATAGTATTGAGCTTAAAGTGCCATTTAATGGCTTAACTAGGTTAATTAGGTTAACTAGGCAAGTCAGGTGAATTAAGTTATTGTATAACAGAGGTTTGATCTGTAGCCAATCGGAAGAAAAACATTCATAAGGGAGCTAATAATATTAACCTGAAAAATTGTTGTTAATATTTACAAACTAAGTTAATTCTAAGAATTAAAAGAATGAAGACTTTCTCCAGAAGAATAAATATTATAGGAAATACTGTGAAAATGTCTTTGCTAATCAACGCTTGAGAAATGTTTGAAAAATAATCAAATTCAACTTGATTTTGTATCTAGTTCTACTTGAACTTTATTGTCATTCTGCAATGTGTGGACATGTAAGACAAAATGTTATTCATGTACTTGTACATATAAATATATATATATATATATATATATAAATATAAACAATACAGTATAAAAAAATTATAGAGCTATACAGCGATTAACCATCTAAGCACACACTATACATATTATATAACTACTTTAAAGAGTTGACTGCACATACACAAACTGAGACTGTGCAAAAAACACATAACATCATGTAAATAATTAATGCCATGATGACAGTACGTATTATTTTACTAGCTGTTTTGCAAGATGGTAGTATTGAGCTTAAAGTGCAATTTAAAGGCTTAACTAGGTTAATTAGGTTAACTAGGCAAGTCAGGATAATTAAGTTATTGTATAACAGAGGTTTGTTCTGTAGCCAATCGGAAAAAAAAAATCCTAAGGGAGATAATAATATTGACTTTGAAAATTGTTGTTAATTGCTTTAATTCTACTCAAACTAAAAGAACAAAAACTTTCTCCAGAAAAACAAAAACAGATTTAACAGATCAAGGGAATTTTCACAGCATGTCTGATAATATTTTTTCTTCTGGAGAAAGTCGTATTTGTTTTATTTTAGCTAGAATAAAAGCAGTTTTTATTTTTTTTAAAACCATTTTAAGGTCAGAATGATTAGCCCCTTTAAGCTATATATTTTTTCGACAGTCTACAGAACAAACCATCGTTATACAATAACTTGCCTAATTACCCTAACCTGCCTAGTTAACCTAATTAACCCGGTTAAGCCTTTAAATGTCACTCACTTTAAACTGTATAGAAGTGTCTTGAAAAATATCTAGTCAAATATTATTTACTGTCATCATGGCAAAGATAAAATAAATCAGTTATTAGAAATGAGTTATTAAAACTATTATGTTTATAAATGTGTTGAAAAAATCTTCTCTCGATTAAACAGAAATTGGGGAAAAAATAATCAGGGGGGCTAATAATTCTTACTTCAATTGTATATAAATAAATATAAACGTACAATAATACATTATATAAAAAAATTATAGAGCTATACAACCATCTATCTAAGCTCACACTATAAATATTATAATATTAATGTACATAATATTGTGTAAACAATTTATCTAAATCTTAAAGAGCCAAATGTTCTGGAATGTTTTTTTTTTTTTTGCAATATTTGCCCAGCCCTAACTGTATTTGTTTTTTAAAATCAGAATTTAAAACCTATTACTATTACACTTTCTAATTCAAATTAAAAATTGGTGCTCTGTAGAAAAAGGAGAGAGGAAAAAAATACAATCATTAAATAATACTTCAGAGTATTTTAAAAGAAACACAACATACAGTAGTGGTTTAGTATTCAGATGTGTTCAAACCTATGTTATTCCTAAAGACTACAGAAAACCTTGATTAATCGAATTCTGGAGTAATATCATGAAAAAAGATCGTAATAATTGCTCTTGAAGTAACCGAAGACTCCAGAAGAAGCAGTCAATGTCTGCTTAAAGAAATGTTTTTGAATGTTTTCAGTTTCGGCTTGAGTGCTACGCCAGTAATAACTTCCACATCCTGTTGTTTCTTTTCTGTGTTTTCTAGGCACAAAGCAACGCAGAAGCACTAGAGAAATCAATGGAGCATCTCCAGTCTGAACACAATAAACTGAAGCTACAGCATGAACAGCACAAGAGCAAGGTCTTGATGAATTCTTTCATACTAATAATATAAAGCACTCACACACATTGGCAAGTGTAAATTACTGTCTGCAAATGTGATAAATTATGCAGGCACACATGCGAGTGGCATCCAGTAAAAACGTAGGGCATATGTCCTCTGTGAAAACCCAGATAAAGTCATTTTTTTAAATGTGATTCAATGTTTTCTAAATAAAATCATTTTACACAATGAAAAAAATATTCTGTGTAAGTATAACTTTGATATCTTTTAATATTGACAGAGTAAGGCCATGTCAAATATTTGATTAAATTCAGACTCAGAAAATCATCTTTTTGAGAAATTGCAATGTAAATGGTATCACGTCTGAACCATAATAATCCTGACTATTTGTCACATACCAATTTAAAGCTGATATTATCCCATTTTCAGTGATATATGACACATTTATAGGGTAATTATCTGTGGTGTAAAGTAACAAATTACAAATCCTCAAATTACTGTAATTGAGAAGTTTTTCTCAGGAATTGTAATTTATTAAGTAGTTAAAAATTTGTACTTTTACTTTCCCTTAAGTACAGTTTTAGTGCTGTATCGGTACTTTTACTCCACTACTTTCTTTCAACCTGCAGTCACTACTTTATTATTTCCTGTCTATGGGGACTGGCTAAAATAATAAAATAATAGTAATTTTGCATTATAATGAAAAATTTCAAGACGTTTACTGTATGATGACTGAAATCTGCAAATAGTATTAAGCAATACCTAAATGCACTACAGAATGTTACGTTTACACATGCATCAACTTGTGTAACTGCTCTTTTTAAAGGGCTACTTTTAACTTATACATACTTTGAGTAATATTTACAACAGAAACTTTTACTGTACTTGCACTACATTTTTAGGTAAGTAATGGTACTTGAGTATGATTTTTCAGTACTCGTTCCACCACTGGTAATTAGTACTTTTTTTTGTAAAATAGGTCTAATTTTAATGACGAGAAGGTCCAAAAAGCTTTTTTAAAAAACCTATGAAACTATTGGAGGTGGTGCAACATCATCTTTATTTGTAAAAATAAAAATCAGTAGAAATCATAAATAAATAAATAAATATTTACAGTTTAAATATAAATGAGGTATAATTGTGACAGGATTTTTAAGAAGTATTTTTTTTGGCATTTTTGCTTTTATTATAATAGGGCAGTAGATAAATTGACAGGAAGTCAAGTGGGACCGAGAGGGGAGATGGGATTGGGGAAAGGTCAAGTCGGGACTCGAACGCCCGAAGCACATTTGCACTATTTGTCAGTTAACTAAACGCTATGCTATCAGTGCCAACATGCTGTAGCATTTTTAACTTTGGGATTGGGCCCAAGTCTATGTCAACTTTAGAATGGGCCATTTTTCAAATTTGGACAAATTCAACTGATATTTGCTTTTGTGGACTAACATTAAAAAACATTAATTTTATAGCACCTCCCTTATATTGGTCAAAAAATTTAAATTTCACTGATTCTGCAAGGGTTATGCAAACATTTCAGTAAAGCTTTGTATGGAAATTAACCTTGTCTGTTTTACTTATGTTCATTATATATCCAAGTAGTTTCAAGGCAGAAAACAATTGTCATTGTTTTCATTGATTCTTTCACTTTCATTCCACTGCGTTTGTTTATTTCATTGTTACATTGGTACAACTCTGTGATTGGTCAGGTTGCGGTGACAGAAGAGGAACGAGAGCGTGTATTGGCTAATCTGCAGGAGAAAGCCGCCTCTTTAGAAAGGAGACTAGAAGCAAACTTCTCTCAGGATGAACACCTACAGGAACTGCTCAAAGAGGTCAGAAGAAACACACACACACATATATACATACAGATGAAGTCAAAATGATTAGCTCCTGTAAAATTTAAATTTAAATCTGATTTTAAGTGTAATGGACAGAAGATGTTTTACACACAATAGTTTTAATATTTTACAAATTTCTTTTGTCTTTGCCATGATGACAGTACAAACTGTTTTACTAGTTATTTTGCAAGATTTTAGTATTCAGCTTAAAATGCGATTTAGGGTGTACTCGCACTAGGTTATCTGAACCATGCCCCAGTTTGTTTGACCCCCATATTCCTTTTCGTTTGACAATTGTGAGTGCTTCGTGTTGCACCTGGGCATGGTTCAATTGGCTGGCCCTAGCCAGGTTGGAAGAGGTGGAACAGAATGTGGTTTGGTTGGGCCCGAGCACGTTACGCTTGTAGTGCGAGTCCAAAGTGCAGCTGAGTGCAAAACTGTAGATGCAATGTCATTTTAAAGGAACTGTTTCATATGGCTTTTTTACTCATTCTTACTTTTCTTTAAAGGGTCACGAAACACCAAAACACATTTTTTGAGCTGTTGACAGTCATAAACGTTTCCCACACTGCTATAAACACTATTAGGACACATATATATCACTAAAAAGTGAAAATTGGTTGTTTTTGCGATATTTTGAGCAAATTCGTTCTTCCTGTTTGAAACGAATTTTTGAAGCTGCGTCACGGTCATTAGATACTTGCGAGTAATCCAGCGTGGAGAGTGGCTGTCTGTACCTGCGAGTACATCGTGATGTCTCCGAGTGTGCGGCATTAATTCATGAGAAAGACTTGATTCAAACCAATCAGCGCGCTCTTTTGTGTATGCGGTGCAACTTGCATGATAGCTTCGAAGAGTGTTTTACCAGTGTTCAGATGACAGAGAGACGACACGTTGTGTTGCCAAAACAAGTGAAAGAACGAGAATTTGGAGACATGGGTCATTAGTGTTTCGTTTATTAATGTGCTGCACTGAAGGTTTTGTTTTCATTTCCCCGCTTTGAGAGCGCAGCTGGACTCACGTGTGGATTACAGTGCACGCGACAGAAATGCATTTGTAAGGAACATTTTTACCCGAGAGCTTTTCGCATCTGGAAATGATGAAATCCGGATTTGCTGCTCGTCTCCTTTTAAAAAAGACACAGTTCCAGTTTGTATAGATTGTCCTGTGTCTACAGATTTGGTAAGTTTGTGTGCGATCAGTGCCCTTTGTTTGTTTATTCAGATGGCAAAGTTACTTCGTATCGTCAGCAGTGGTCTTTCAGTTTTTAAAGACATACCTCTGTCAAAATGATTTAGTTACTAAGTTTACAGTATGTTAATATCACTGCAATATTATAGTACAATATTATAGACTGAAAGATCCGCTGTAAATGCTGCTCTCCGAATGTAAACATGTAAACACAATCAAACTATTAAGGTCGTGTCAAAATTTTCGCCGCATTTTGTGACAGGATAGTCTATACACACACGGCTTTCTGACGCTACCTACCGAGTACATATAAGTTACAGAGAAATGCGGAGATGTGGAGAATGATTTTTTTCTCCCATTCGACGTGCGCTATCAAACATAACATCTAACTTCACTCTCCAGCAGCTCCTCTCGTTTGTCACGGGGGGACATGCAGAAAATGTTCCTGAATAAAAAGTGAAAGTGCCAAACTGCAGTTAAATTCGACAAATTAATAATTTGGCAAATAATTTGATTACTGATGTCCATGTAAACACAGTCACCGTCTTTCTCCCCTGCGTCTGTGTGTTTGTTTTGCCTTTGAAACTCAGCGCGTGCCCAAATGGAAACTCCCTTCTTTGCAAATCCTTCCCTCTTTCCCTCCCCCGACACTCCCACACTCCCAGAGCTGGACACGCCCACTTTCCTGACTTTTTCCAAGCTAGAGGTGTGAAAACACCCTGCTGAGACAGGAGGTTTCGTGGCCCTTTAAAAGCAAACTGTCATAGTTTATCAAAGATGCAAACTTCTCTCAGCTGCCAACTTCAGCAAACGTCCTAATACATGCAGCACGATGACTTATATGAAAATTTATGAGGGTCAAAAGAGGTGGATCTGTTCAGCAAATGAATTGGCCGTGTGTCACTGCATCCCAAAAGACTCAAAATAATGCAAAACAATACAACTAGAGCAATCTCTGGTGTACTGACCAAAAGCACTTCTCTTTCTGACCAAACTGACCATTTGCATCATCAGTGACGTAAGTGTGCTCTGGCTTGGAAGGTTAAAATGCAATGTGCAGGCAGTCACGGGAGGGGGAAAGGGGGGACAGTCATGCCCGGACATGGTTTAATCTGTGCCTAGTGTGAGTACACCTTTGACTAGTTACTGTTTACAACTAGTTACAACTAGTTTAATTAGGTAATTTAGGCAAGTAAGGGTAATAAGACAAGTCATTGGACAACAGTGGTTTGTTTTTTTAAACCTATCAAAAAAAAAATCTTAAAGGGGCTAATAAAGGCTGATTTATACTTCTGCGTCAAGTGCACGCGTATGCTCCGGCGAAGCCTACGCATGGTCACATAGCCCACGCCGTGATCGTCGGTGACGGTGACGCTCACCTCTCAAAAAAGTTCTGTGATTGGTCAGCTTGGTAACGCTGACGAGTGTGGGCGGTACTGAGAGCCGCGCAAGCCCGATGGAGTGTGTGTTTACAAGTGTTTGGAAACTGTTGTTTTGTGTTTACCTTATGATTAAAATTGTTGCACGTCTGCCGATTCCAGCCTCAAAATGAGCCAGTTTGAGCTACTTGTACATTAAGGTAGCGTTCAGAAAAAACAAAACACCAGCGAAGAAACTCGACACAGAGGAACATAAACACCTACTGCCAGCTAGCATTTCGGAAGTGTTATTGCAAGGCATGCAGAAGTATAAATGCATGGCTTTGCACATTGCATGCGCCGTGGGTCACGCCGATCACTCAACACAGAAGTATAAACCAGGCTTAATATTGAGCTTAAAATCATTTAAAATCAATATAAAACTGCTTTTATTCCAGCCAAACCAAATAATAAAATATATACAGTATATATATATATATATATATATATATATATATATATATATATATATATATACACACACACCTGTCGTCACACTAAAGTTTCAGTCATCTAATGTCTGCATGTTGTGTTTGTGCTTGTAGAAGTCTTCTTTGGAGCAGAGGTTAGAGGAGGCCAGAGGAGAGTTACTGCAGGAGAAAACCAGTCACACCACAGCAGTCAGTTCACTGGAGGCACAGGTATATTTTAAGGTTTTGAAATATAGTTTATTTATGTGATGACAAAGTTATTTAAAGGGAAAAATGTGGCATAATTTACTCACCCACCACTTGTTTCAAACCTGACTGAGTTTCTTTCTTCTTTTGAATACAAAGATATTTCAACAGAATAAAAAAAACCCATAAAGGTTTATAACCCCTTGAGGCTGAGTAAATAATGAATACATTTTTTTAAGAATCTTGTTGTGCTGCCTAAAATTGATGCTTTATTTAGGATTATTTGACAAAAGGAAAGTAAAAAGAAAGAAAAGAGACTGTAACTACTTGAAATAATTTCTAAAACATTTTAAATGTCTTCTCTCCCTTTTAAATGTCATACATGCTTCCTGAATCTAGAGGAAAACTGCTTATTATTAATTATTAGGTATTTTAACAATTTTCTAAATGTATTTAAAGTAAAGGGCACCTATGGTGAAAAATCTACTGTTCAAGTTGTTTGGACAGACATACAGTTGAAGTCAGAATTAATAGCCCCCCTGTTTAATTTTTTCCCCAATTTCTGTTTAATGGAGAGAAGATTTTTCAACACATTTCCAAACATAATAGTTTTAATAACTCATTTCTAATAACTGATTCATTTTATCTTTGTCATGATGACAGTAAATAATATTTGACTAGATATTTTTCAAGACACTTATATAGCTTAAAGTGACATTTAAAAGCTTAAACAAGTTAATTAAGTTAACTAGGCAGGTTAGGGTAATTAGGCAAGTTATTGTATAACAATGGTTTGTTCTGTAGACTGTCGAAAAAAATATAGCCTAAAGGGACTAATAATTTTGTCCTTAAAATGGTGTTAAAAAAATTAATAACTGTTTTTATTCTAGCCGAAATAAAACAAATAAGACTTTCTCCAGAAGAAAAAAATATTATTAGACATACTGTGAAAATTTCCTTGCTCTGTTAAACATCATTTTTGGAAATATAAAAAAAAAATAATTCAAAGAGGGGCTAATAATTCTGACTTCAATTGTATGTGTAGCTATAGTGTATATACTGTCATTTTTTGGTGATATGCGGTGAACCAATTGGATCGGTTTTGAGACCGACCGCAACTTGACATAGGAGTGCGGTTTCCCCGCCCACCGAATTGATTGACAGCTGCGTATTAACATGTCTCCATAGTAACGTGTATAATCATATTAACAAGACAGGACGTGCGCAAAGCAACTTGGAATAAAAGGTCTGTTCAGTTTGCTAGGATCATCAATCATCATCAAATGTGATCAAGAGTGAGTTTCACAAGTTTAAAATCTTTTAAAACAGTGCATGTGTGTAATGAATTGCGGCGATTTACTTTCGCTTTACTTCATCAACACAGCCGCGTGTCAGAACAATTATAAAAGACGCTTCAATCCTGGTTTGTTGACGTTAAATCAGGTTTATTTTGTACATCAACATAACAGATATCCATACAGCAGTGGATATTAACCTGTATCCTGTCACATTTGCAAAAACAGTGCAAAGTGTGTATCTGTGTGTGTGTGTGAACTTTGTAACGACATTGTGTGTGACTCATCATTGCAACTCCACAACAAATGCATCAAATACTCATTGGTAAAGTTCTTACTGTAGTGTTTCTCACAAACGTTACGTGAGACCTGCTTCCTTCATGTCTGTCTGTTGTCTGAAGCAGCCAAGGGCAGAGATTGAGGCACCCTGACAGGCACGTGGGAACGGTGGCCGGGGAGGACTAGCATTAAAGGCACAGTTCACAAAACCGCTACCTGATGCTCAGAGCTAAAAAATACAAACCTCTGAGAGGTATAATAAATAATCTGATGGGTGTTTTGAGCTGAAACTTTACAGACACATTCTGGAGACACAAAAGACTTATCTTAAATCTGGAAAAAGGGGTAAACTATGTGCCCTTTAAGAAAGAAGAATTGTTGAATCCTTTGTAAGTTTCATCAAATTTAATTTATCATTCAAAAAGCATTTTAAATTTAATTGAAATCTAAAATTCTTGCATCTAATCAATTTGCTCTGTACCCAAGGGTTCACAGCATTAATATTCTACGATATCCAATATTGTTCAACCAATCTACACTACCAAAAGTTTGGGGTCATTTTTTTTATTATTATTCTGTTCATCAAGTGGCCATTTATTAAATGTAAAAAAAAAAAAAAAAAAGTAAATTTTTAAATACTTATTTATTAGATATTTATTTATTACTCCAGTCATTATTGCTTTTATTACTACTTTATTTACTTTATTAACAATAATAAATAATAATAATAATAATTATTATTATTATTATTATAATAATAACAATAATAATTAATATTAGAGTGATTTCTGAAGGATCATGTGACTCTGAATGAAGTAATGAAGCTGAAAATTCATCATTAAAGTCACTGGAATAAATGATTAAATTAAATGATAAACTACTTTTGAACAGTTATTTTATAGTGCAGTAACATTTCACAATTTTACAATTTGTACTGTATTTTTGATGAAATAAATGCAGCATTGGCGAACAGGATAAGCTTATTTTAAAACATTTAAAAATCCCACTGACCCCAAACTTTTGACCGGTAGTGTATTACACTGTATGTATGAATGTTAATTAGAGAAATTTTGTTGTTTGGTTTGTTTGCAGGTCTCTCGGCAGAATGCTAGCATCACAGATCTGCAGACTCTGGTCAAACACAAAGATGACTCATCCAAAGCTTACAGAGAAAGAACAGACGCACAGGTGAGAACACTTATAGTTTACAGTTAATGGCTAAGTTCGCCTAAATATGAAATATTTGATCACCCAGGTGTTTCTTTGGACCACAAATATTGCATCAGTTTCTGCTAGTGCAGCTATCTATAGGTCAGATGAGCAGTTAAAATCAGTAGAAAACTGGAGCACTGGAACTGGTGATGTGTATTTAGCAAGTGTGCCACACGCCTGGTTTTAAGTGACGCTTCCGGCTTTTAGATCGCCCCTTGGGGGCTGGCCGCAGTACAAGTCATAAAGCCCGCCTCCTCCATGTTAATGAACGAGACTTGAGCCCAAATAAAAAAATGTATTACACTTCCAATAATTTCCCGAAAGATGGTTTTGATCAATTAAGGTACTGGTTATCATGCTGATAAAGGTTCAGGTGTTCATTTTTGTAAAGAGTATGTTTTTAGCCAGTAATCTATTGCGATTAAAACGGTTATGTAATCATTATTAAAGGAGATTAAAGTGTTATTATTCAAAAAAAATTTTATGTTATTTTACCATGATAAAATGAGTTCAGCAGTAAACCATACTTTCTGACCTAGGGGATCTGATGGATCAGTGTTTATTCGGTAAAGTGTGGGTTTTATCGGGCTTTATTATTATTTTGCTGATACACGCCTAGCCATGACGGGGAAAATACAGGTGATCATTATCTAGCAGTAATTCTTTTTATAGGTCTGAAATAATAATTAGGAAGACACAACTAATGTTAGCCGATCTCCACATTGATCTCCTGTAACATTATTTGAACTTGATTTACAGGACATCTCTGACATTTTGAGTTTCGGCATGTTATTGAGTTAATCTACTGAATTTGCTGTTATAAAATTTTAATGTTCTAGAAGCTGAATCGTATATAACAAATAGAACTGCAAATGTTAGATATTATTTATATACATCATTTACCTTTGGCTTTTTATTTGAAAACACTTACTAAACATTAAAATGAATGTAAATTCTTATTTGCCAGATATTAAGGCATGTAATGAACCAAATGAAAATGACAAACAGTATACGCAATGTTGCAACAGCTGATAGACATCAGTTGATGTAGTAATACTGTTGTATTAATAGCGAGCCTTTTTATAGTGCAGATACGGGCTGTCAAATGAGAAGTTCAGGGGGCATGGTTGCTTTGACGTACAAGCGCTTGGTTGGAAGCTTGATTCCGTGGCTCTGCCTCTGACTCCATCAGGTAGTCCCTTTTGCGCATGCCCAGGCTCCGATTTCAGCAGTTTTTTGCGACAGTTTGTGCCAGTCATGAGGCGTTTTGCCTTCACAGCATTGAATGGGAAAAGGCGCTTTTGCGTTGTCCATATTTTTTACAGTCATTGTTATTTAGCAAACAAAGTTTCAAATTAATGGGTTTTTATTAAACCAATCGAATAATGAACGCATAGTAAAAAAAAATTTTTTATGTCATTTTTTTTTTCCGGATTCAAACCCAAGCAATTTTCATAGGCGTCGAGCAGAAGAGTATGCAAAATCACTCCTTGACAATAGATGGCGCTACACAACTTTAAGCTTCTGACACTCGCTTGTAACACGGAAGAAGAAGACAAAGTTGACACGCTTGTTGTTATGGATGGTTCAAGTGGCAGCTCCAGCTCTAGCGATGAAGAAATTATTATTGTTCACCAGTGCAATAAGCAGCTCCACGTTCGCATCTTCTTCAATGTGCGCTCGCATTGACAGTTTTTTTTAAAAATGACGTTTTTGCGCCTGCCGTTTTGCGCGTTGGTGTGCACGTTCACATTGACGCCCTTTATTTAGACACGAGGCGTTAAACGTCGACGGAAAACACGAGCAAAAATGTCTCGGTGTGCACAGGCCTTAACAATGTTATTTATGGAAACAGCTGGCGGCCCCCCCTGCAATACCATAATGGACCCCTGGGGGCAGCACCTCACAGGGAGAAAACCACTGATTTAGATTACTCGCAAGATGTTTTTTGCCTCATGGGAATTTTGAAGGTTTTGATCTTGCACAGAAGATGCAATTGAGGCAAATACCACACTTTTGCGGCAATCATGACGCATGTTCCGCATCATTCGTTCCGCCCACAGAAAATTCACCATTTGCATTGAATTTTTGTGTAATCTACTAGCGCTAAGACTTAAATTTGCCTTTTTTGTGAAATAAGGAAACTATCAAACCTATTAACAAAACTATCTAAAGCTAAAATGGGAATTTAAAAATAGCATTGACATAAAAAATATGACAGATTCAAAACTATCGCAATCTTGGTTGGTATTATTATGATGGACTACACATTCGACAGGCTCTACTGATTCTGACTCAACACGGGTCTCTTTACACTGCTTTTGTAGTATAAATGCTAGGACATAAAAAAAATATATTATGTAATCTGAAAAAGAAATAATGCTGCATGGCGTTAGAAAAATGCCAGGGTGAGTACATGATGATGTTTTTTTTTTTTTTTCATCTTCTGGTGATCAAACTCTTGAACTCACACTTTAAGTGACTGCAACTGATTGATGTGAATTAATGATGCGTGTTCTGTCAGATATCAGATCTGGAACAGAGACTGGCTGACTGCGCTGAGAAGATGAAGAGTCTACAACAGCAACTTAAAGACAGCCAAACGCACACAGACAAGCTGGTACATCATTTTCACCAAACATTTTGCTAGCTGGCTCAGATTTTTTCTCAGTTAGTCACATTTTTCTCTGTTTTTGCTGAAACATCGCCCTCTTCTGTTAGATGTCTGCCATACAATTGAGATGCCAGCAATAGATAAAAATAAAGGAAAAAATATATAATAATAAGTAATAAGTTCAGTACCTGCCATACAAGTCAGCTTTATTTTTAGACTTTATGGCATGTGGCAAAACACTTTTTTATGTGTCTGTCTATTTTATGTGTCTTACTCTTTTTCATGAAGTGAAAAAAAAGCATGTGTTTTATTATTATTATTATTATTATTATTATTATTATTATTATTATTTCCTTTTTTATAAAATAAACATTGAAAATACCGTTTTAAGTGTTTTTGTATTATTTATAGTACAATTCATATTTTTATAGGCTGTTTATAACACTTTACAATGCAGGACACACAGTAAATGTTAGTCAATTTGAATTTCTATGTGGATTTTAATAGGTTAAACTGATGGCTTTGTTCATACATAATTCACCTGGTTTTATACAGCCCTTTAATGTACAGAAAATTATGAGAATTGAATTTCTGACTGCAGTTTTTTTATTATAATCATTACTATTATTATTATTATTAGTATTATTATTATTATTGTTATTATTATTATTAATAATATTGTTATTATTATTATTATTATTATTATGGATTGATAAAAATAGATACCCAAAATTTGTTATGTAAAAATCTTTGACTCTGAATAAATAAAAAAATTAATTAATTAAAAAACAAAACAGAATTTTAAGCCTGCATTCATCCAGTCCTGCAGATGTTTGTGCTAGAAATGTAAGCAAATGTTTTTTGTATTTTGTTTTGAAAATGTTCATTTGACTACAATCATATAGAATTTCAGTTTACAGCTCAGTGTGCAATGTTAAATGATCTTAAAATGTAAAATATACAGACATGCACAATCTACCGTTTATTAATAATATATTACACTCTAATTTTGATAAATTGTATAAAGTTAATTAAAATTATAGAAATGTTAAAGAAAAAGAAAAAGGAAAAAAGTGGAAAAGAAAGAACGCAAATAATTACATCCAGAACATGTTTCCTAATACAATTGCTTTCAGAATAATCTCAGATGACCTTCATAGTGTCTATAGGGACAGAATACATGCATATTTGTGAATTTATTTATTCCTGTATACATATACAGAACACACATGAATATGAATTATATACATACATTCATCAGTCAATTGGGCATGTTCTGTTTATGTATAAAGCAAAATAGTTAATTAAACAGTGCCTCACTTGCATATCTAAACATAACATTTTAGAAAACCAGTGCAAAAAAAAAGAAAGATTTTAGTTCTTAATTTAATCAATTAACTGAAGTATACAGTATGATAAATATTAGTGTTTTTTACTCTATTCATCTGCAGGGTTAAAAATTGCAAGTATTACATTAGAGTGTTAACCTCTGATTTTTGGTCGTATAGCAGATGGAGTGGTCAGAGGAGCGAGAGCGGCTACAGCAGCAGGTGTCCACACAGCGACAGAGAGGCCTGGAGAAAACAGCCAGACTGGAGGAGGAGCTGCTTGCACTACAGAGAGACAGAGAAACGGAGGCCAACAAATATCAGGACAGCCTGGTGTGTGAAAGAGCACTTTATTCACCATCATAAAATGAACACGGAAATGTTCCTAAACATTTGTCTTTTGTCTGATTCTCTCTAGCGGTTACTGGAGGAGGAAAAAAACTCAGTGTTGAGAAGCAAAGCGGAGACTGACAGCACTGTAGAAAGTCTGACGGCTGAACTGGAGCAGTCTAGAGTGAGAACCGTTTGAGACAACTGTTACAATTTAATTAGAAAACTACCTTTCACAAGTTTGCTGTCCATTTAAAAAAAAAAAAAAAGAAAAAACACCAACATTTTTTTAAGATGAAATGGTTTGAATGCTCACTGAGGTTACATTAATGTGTTAAAAAAACGGTGCTATTATCAAATATTATTAAAATAACCTATTTGAATTCATTTTCACAATTATTTACACTTAATTTGTTTTTAATTAATACCTGTGTCTGCAAAGCTGTTTTCAGTGTTGTATGATCTTTCAGAAATTATTATGTGTTGAATTAGTGCTTTATTAACATTTCTCATTAAAAATGAATGTTAAAACTACTGTGCTGCCAAATGTTATTTGCAAAAAATTATAAAAAAAAAAAAAAAAAAAATATATATATATATATATATATATATATATATATATATATATATATATATATATATATATATATATATATATATATATACACACACACACACACACACACACAGTTTACTGTAACTTTTGATCAATATATATTTTCTTGCTGAATTCAAGTTTTATCTATTCTTTGTTTTTACCCCCGCCCCCCAAATATTTGTTATTAATTTATTACCCTAAATTTTTAACAAATTCTGTAGACAGTTTTTTAGTTCTGAGGGATGTTTTGTCTATTATTACTATTATTAACAGTACTGTTTTGTTTATTATTACTATTATTAGTACTCTTACTTAATTGTGCCATTATTTCTAAATATATAAAAGATATAAACTTTTTGTTTTTTAACCCCCCAAAAAGTAATTTATTTACCTCAAATTTTGAACAAAATCTGTAAACTGTGTCTTGGTTTTGAGAGGTCATTTGTGAGATTGAATTATTTTGTCTAACCAATATAAAATTTGTGTGACATGTTTGTTGAATTCACAGGTGGAGATGAGCAGCAGACAGACGGTCAGTGTTGAAATTGCCAAAGCTTTGGAGGAAACCAGAAAACAGAGGGAAGAACTCCAGCAACAGGTTAATTCACTGCCATATTCAAATATACTTTTGTTACCCTTAGAAAAACTGACTAATGACTTGCGTCAGAAATCTGATGATTTCTGGCATATCTGGAATGCTCTATTGGAGTTTTTGGAGAAAGTATGTCGAAAGACTATTTTTATTTTATTTATTTATTTATTTATTTATTTATTGTTAATTTTACTCTTTACAAAAGACTCAAATTACTAGCCAATGGACGATTGTATAATAGATGGCTATATTATTGTATATGATGACATGAGACACCTATACCACTGTTCTGTCATTGATCTTTAAATAAAAATGTTTAATAAATGTTTTAAAAAATTAACAAATATGCTTTTATTTATTTTAATTCTTAAAATCTTGCATCTGTTTTATGATTTTGACTCGTCTGAATGCTCGTCTGATTCAGGTCAGCAAAATGACAGAGTCTCTTGTGAAGGCGGAGCAGGAAGTGAGTCGCCTTTCTCAGGATTTAGGGGCAAAGGAAGAGGAAGTAAACGCATTGAAGAAAGGTAAGGGACCAGTTTTGTTTTGGCTGCATTGACCACCTCTTATTGCCAGAAATTATTAGAACTAATTCTGTCATTTAAAATAAGTTGCACATTTATTATATTCTTATATCATTTAAAATCTACTTTGATTTTTGTTAGTTTATAATTTTGTTCAATTTTAAATAATTGAATTAAATTAGTTAATAATTTGGATTTATTTATTTAATAATAGATATTAAGTACAAGGTATGCTTTTTTATAATTAGTAAAAATTATACTGGTTTGCGAAGCTCAAAATGACAGAAAAAATTGCCAGTATAATGGCTTATGGATTGATTTCATTCAGACATGTTCAGGAGCATTTTAAGTGTTGAGATGGACAACTGTTCGGCTTCAGCTCTGCTGCTTTTTTTTGATTGAAACTGTTTTTGCTGGCAAAACATTATCTCAAAAATGATCTTGTTTTTGTTGACGTGTTGTACCTAGTAAGTATCACATCTTGCAACGATTGCTTATGCTGTATTACACTACCTGACAAAAGTTTTGTCTCCTGTCTAAGTTTTAGGAACAACAAATGATAACTTGACTTGTAGTTGATCATTTGGTATCAGAAGTGGCTTATATAAAAGGCAAAGGCCTCTAGATTATACTTATTTGACTAAAATAATATATGATCATGCCTTGATTTTTAATTTTTTTTTTTTTTATTTAATTTTTTATTGCAGAGAGATACAATTCACAGCATTAGTAGACATATGTCACTTTTACAGCTTTTACAGTTTAAATTCCCTAATCAGGGACCAAAAAGAAAACACAAAATTCTTCGTAACAGCGACCAAACATATCCCTTTGCCTTATTTTACATCATCCTTATCAAAACTATATACAGAAAAAAAGACAGAATAAAGAATGGGGGGGGGGGGGAAATCTTGAAATTCTATAGAAGAAAAACATTAGGTTGAATGGGAGTATTGTACTCAATCCATTTAAACCATAAATCAACAAATATATCTATTTGATTGTGCACACTGTATGTGATTTTCTCCATAATAAATATATTTTTCAAAACGTCAATCAAATCTTGCATTTGTGGTGGATTGGGTTTATACCAGCATCTAGTAATGGCTTTTTTACTTGAAGCAAGGATGACTCTATACATATATTTGTTTTTTCTTTCCAAGGAATCCATTGAGAGCATACCCAAGTAAAGTACCTCAAAGCTGAAATCAATTGAAATATTTAGAATATTTTCTAAAATGCTATGTATCCCCTCCCAAAAACTTCTAATATCAGGACATCCCCAAAATATGTGAAAATGATTAGCGTCTTGTGAACCACAATCCCTCCAACAATTTGAGTTCCCAAAAAATGACATTTTCTGTTTTGGGGTAAGGAAAAAACGAATAATATTTCTCCAGCAAAACTCTCTCCAATATGAAGAACGGGAAGTAGCCCATTGTAATTTACATATATTTAGCCAATCCTGATTTGAGATGATAATGCCACTTTCTTTCTCCCATCTTTCTTTAATGTACAGAGATGAATCCCCTTGTAGATCCATTAGTGATTTATATAATTTAGTTATAGTTTTTGACATTGGTTCAGCTATATAAGCTGCGGAGAATAGTTTTACTAGAGCAATCCCACTCGTATCACCATCAGTGTCTTTTTTAATGTTTTGATAGAAATGTTGCCGGAGCTGAAGATATCTAAAGAAGTACTTGGAGTCTAAATTAAATTTTTCTTTTATTGAATTAAAATATAATAAATGTCCTTTATCCATAATTGAAGAATAAGTTGTTATCCCTTTCCTAGCCCATATTTTAAAACGCATATCTAAAGTATTTGGTTTAAAGTCTGAGTCATATGAAGCCCATTTCAAAACTTTCATTGAGTCTGTTAGATTATAAATCTTAATGACCTCAGACAAATTTTTCAAGGTTACCTTGATCCATTGGTTATTTTGCTTTATTAAGTTTTGATCCACAATGATTGCTTGGATAGGGAACTCGTCGCACCAACCAATCTCTATGTCTTTCCATCTTGCTTGGTATTCTGGATTGCACCAACAGAATATCCATCTCAGTTGTGCTGCCAGAAATATTTTTGCAAACATGGAAGGGCCACCCCTCCTTCTTCTTTACTCAATTGCAAGGTTTTAAATTTTACCCTTGGTTTCTTGCCCTGCCATATAAATCTGGAGATTAGTTTATCCCATTCTGAAAATTGTTTTTTAGCGAGGGGAACAGGTAAAGACTGAAATAAGTAAAGGAGTCTTGGAAGTATGTTTTGTTTGATTGAGTCTATTCTAGATTTCATGTTGAAAAACGGTAGGAGATTCCATCTTGCAATGTCTAATTTTATTGTCTTATTAATGGGACCATAATTAAGCATTTCTAAATTGGTCATTTCCTTGGGGATATTTATTCCTAGATATTTAATACATTTAGAATCCCATTTTATAGGATAATCATTTTTAATATCGTTTGGGGGGTTATAATTAAAGGTTAATACTTGTGTTTTTCTAATATTCAGATTAAGTCCTGACATAGTCCCATAGGTATGTAATATATTCCATAATTCAACTAATGATTCATTTGGGTCCCTCAGATAGGTTAAGATATCATCAGCAAATAGTGCTATTTTATGTATATCATCTTTGATGTTAATACCTTTTATTTTTGTATTTTGCCTGATCCACTGTGCCAGGGGTTCAATAAACAATGCAAAAAGCAAAGGAGACAGAGGGCACCCCTGTCTCGTGCCCCTCTCCAGTGTAATGCTCTCTGAAAGATTACCATTTATTTTGATTCTTGCAGTGGGACAAGAATATATGTTTTGGAAAACCCTGATAAATTTTTCATGGAAATTAAAGTGTGTGAGGATACATTTAAGAAAAGACCAATTAACTGAATCAAAAGCTTTTTCTGCGTCCAGACTTAAGAGGACAGCTGGTACCTTAGAGTCATGGATATGACTGATGATTTGGAGAGTTCGTCTAACATTGTCTTGTGTTTGCCTACCGCAAATAAATCCAGTTTGATCGGAATTAATTAATTCCGGCATTAGCAGTTCGAGTCTTTTAGCTAGGACAGAGACAAAGAGTTTATAGTCTATATTTAGTACTGAGATAGGTCTGTAAGATGCACATTCTTCTTTATTTTTTCCTTCTTTTGGGATTACCGAAATAGTAGCTTCTCGCCACGAAGGCGGTAACTCTCCTCCATGTAAAGCATGATTAAAAGCTGGCAACAGAATGGGAATTAGTTGTTGTCTAAACATCTTGTACCATTCAGAGGAGAATCCGTCTGGACCAGGTGACTTGTTTGTTTTAAGCTTAGATATCGCTTTATTTATTTCCTCTTCTGTTATATCTGCGGATAGTTCAGCATTCCAATTATTGCTAATTGAAGGTAGATTTAGAGAAGTAAGAAAAGAGTTGATTTTTTCATGATCTACTTTTTGTTTTTGGGTATACAGTTTTTTATAATAATTTTCAAACACTCTCTGGATATCTTCTGATTTATGAAATAGCTGTTTTGATATAGGATCTTGTATTTTCTGTATTGTTGTATCGGCCTGTTGCTTGCGTAGCTTTCTAGCCAATAACTTCATTGCTTTGCCACCCGACTCATAATATTTTTGTTTTAAGAACATAAGTTTTTTCTCTATTTCCTGGGTATAAAGGTAATCTAATTCTGTTTTAATTTTCTTAATTTCCTGGTGCAGATTTTTGTTAGGGCCTTTCTTATTTTCCGTTTCTAATCTATTTAAATTTTTGGTAAGTGTGTTAAGCTTTTCAAGCCTACATTTCTTTAGTTGAGATGAAGTAGCAATGAGCTTACCCCTGAGAACAGCTTTACATGCATCCCATAATATAGTTGGGGAGACTAATCCGTTATCATTCTGCTCAATATATTGTTTTATTTCAACTACAATTTGTTCCCTAATAGCATTATTGTTCAGTATGCCAGAGTTTAATCTCCAGAGAGTGTTTTTTGGTTTATTTTCCAAATTTAGGTAGAGTGATATTAAAGCGTGATCAGATATATCGATTAATCCTACGTTACAATTTTTAATTCTGAATTTGTCTTTTTCAAATACAAGAAAATAATCAATTCTTGAATAGGATGCATGTGGATGTGAGTAAAATGTATAATCCCTTTGTCCTGGATGAAAGTATCTCCATACATCAATCAAACCCATTTCTTTTAACATTATGTTTATTTGTTTTCTTAAGGGGTTTGCTAACTGGGTGGAACAATGTGAGGAGTCTAATTTAGGGTCTAATAAAACATTTAAATCTCCGCCGCAAACAAGGATACCTTGTGATTCCGATGCTAATATATCTATTAAAGTCTTAAAAAAAGAGCATTTACTACCTGGAGGAGCGTATACATTAAGAATAGTGACTAGGGTGCCCTCTACTCTGCCCCTAATCATTATGTATCTTCCCTCTCTGTCCCTTATTTCAGCAAGATGTTCGTAAGCAATTTTGTTAGAAATTAAGACTGCAACCCCTCCAGATCCATATCCAATGTCCAGATCCATATGAGGATGAGAAAGTGTATTTAAAGCCCATTCGATTTAATTTGTTGTGCTCTGCTACATTGAGATGGGTTTCTTGAAGTAAAGCAATTTCAATTTTCTCTTTTTTAAGTTTAGTCAAAATCTTGCTTCTTTTTACAGGACTAAGTCAGCCATTAACATTGTATGATGCTACCTTTATGCAATTGTGCATTTTCTGATTGATTAGCATATTTCCAGATATCTGGAGATATTTTGATCTCTTGTTCTTAAGCTCGTATAACAATAATCAGTTAACGCCCCCTTCTGAAGTAGTTGTGAACATGAACTCAACGAAGAACAAAGAACAGACTGAACTTTGAATAGAAAGAAAGTCAAAGTAAATGAAAAAAAAAACACGACTTCCAAGTATGAGGTCGCAACATAACGACCTTTAAGTGAGCAAAGATGATAAATGTGCTCCATGGGAGTAGCCTCTTGTCCTTGCCTCGTACTAAGGGCCCATGCACAAGTCATTTAGACTTAGTAATAATTCGTCTTTTCCTTCGTAGCAATTTGCACTTAAAAGTAATCTAGTATTTTCCGAATCGGGAAGAAAAATATAAAATACAAATCAGGAAAGTAACAAATGACAATAAAAACGTCCAACTTAAGAAAGGACAAGAGTACCTTCAAGTTTGATCCTCAAAATGGACATTTTTCAATCCTTAATCGACTTTTTAAGGACGCCTAAATGCAAGGAGTTTTTCTTTATATGAGACGAGTGAACGAGCAGATGTACCGTGCTTTTTGCCGGGTTTTCTCCAGGTCAGCCGTTGAGCGCGCTCAATCAGTGAGTTAGGCGAGCTGTGTATAATTACCGGGAAACCTCTTTTCTCCATGTCAGTCGATGCCTCTTCCGCGGAGTTGTAGAAAACTGTGCCTTCAGCATAGAACACCTTTAACCTGGCCGGGAAACGCATTTGGAATTTGATGTCATGTTCCTTCAGCATCCTTTTGGTTTCTTGATATTCCCTCCGTTTCCACAGCACATCAGGGGCATAATCATGGTCGAAAAAAATTCTGTTGCCTTTCCATTCTATCGCCTTCTTCGCCCAGGCAGTTTTGATGACCAATTATTTTGTTCTGTAGTTAAGAAACTTGGCGATAATCGAGCGGGGTTTGGCAGTGGATGATGGGGCAGGCGCTAGTGCTCTGTGAGCCCGTTCAATCTGGAGGTCCGCCGGAGTAATGTCAGTCAGAACTAGGGTAGATTTCAAGAAGTCCTCCAGGAAGGAAATCATATCTGGAAAGTTTTCCTCAGATTTTTCTGGTACCCCGTAAATCCTAATGTTAGATCGTCTGGCTCGGCCTTCTTGGTCGTTTAGCCTGGTTTCAAACTGTTCCGTTAGCCGTAGCATCTCTTCTAACACTTCTTCCGCGTTTTGAATTCGGGTCTCCGCTTCGACAGTTCTATTTTCAGCCTCTTCGATTCTTTTATTGGACTTGTTTAATTCTTCTTTTATGTCCTGAAGATGTTTGTGGCTATCTTGTCGAAAGTCCTTAATTTCGTTGAGAATCTTTGCCAGGCTAATTTGCTCTCACTCAGGTGTAACGTTAGCATTAGCGTCACCGCTCGTGTTAGTTTGTTCAAGTACAGTTGGGTTGTTTTCGTCGTCCTTCGTCGTATTTCTTCTTTGTCTTCCCCTTCTATCCATAGCTGCCCCATCCATAACTCTGTTAGTATTTGAAAGTTTTAAATATTTAGCTCTGGGGCAGCAATTATTGTGCAACTTGGCGGAGCTAAGAAATTATGCGACCATTCTCAATGAGACGTAAACTGGAAGTCGATTTTTAATTATTTAATTAGGACAGTAAGATCTGACTTTGCTTAGACAAAAGTCTTGTCATTTGACAGAAGTAATGTACAATATAGAATATAAAGTCATGATGCTGTGGAGAAAGAATTAATATTGTGTATGATTCCCATGAGCTTGGACAACTGCATCCATACAAGGTCTACAATGGCTTGATAACTTATTACTGCATCCATACATCTCTGCAATGACTCAAATAACTTATTATTAAAGTCATCTGGAATGCCAAAGAAAGCGTTCTTGCAGGACTCCCATAGTTTATCAAGATTCTTTGTATTTATCTTCAATGCCTCATCCTTCATCTTACCCCAGACATGCTCAATAATGTTCATGTCTGGTGACTGGGCTGGCCAATCTTGGAGCACCTTGACCTTCTTTGCTTTCAGGAATTTTGATGTGGAGGCTGAAGTATGAGGAGTGCTATCCTGCTGAAGAATTTAGAAGAATTTCTGGTTTGTAATGTAATGGGCAGCACGAATGTCTTTGATACCTCAGGCTGTTGATGTTGCCATCCACTCTGCAGATTGCACGCCCCATACTGAATGTAACCCAAACCATGGTTTTTCCTTTTCCAAGCTTTGATTTTTGTGAGAATCTTGGGTCCATGCGGGTTCCAATAGGTCTTCTGCAGTATTTGTGATAATTGGGATGCAGTTTAAAAGATAATTCATAGGAAAAATCTACCTTCTGTCACTTTTCCAAATGATCAACTTTAAGTCAAGTTATTATTTGTTGTTCTTACAACTGGGATTGACAAAAAGACTTCTGTCAGGTAGTGTACTTAATTTTACCATTGCTTCCAATTATGTTAAAAAAAAATACACTTTAATTTTGACTGAATTCAAATAACCAAGACATGTTTTTTTTTTGGCAAAGTCTACATGATAGCTCACACATTAAAACAACGGTGCTAAATGTTTCCTATGCTTACTGTAGATTTGATCAGCGATGTAGAAAATAAATATAACGTTTATAATATTTAACATTCTGCTTCTTCTTCTGTGTTCTAGAGCTGCAAGCGGCCCATAGCAGTCTGTCTTCTCTGCAGGCTGAGTGCGAGTCTCGTCGTTTGGAGGCTGAAGAGAAAGAGCGTGAACACAACTCTCAGCTGACGTCACTGCAGCAGGAAGTCCTCAGACAAACACAGCAACTGTCCTCTTACCAGTCCCGGGTCAGTTTGTGCTGTTGTTCCCACTATATACTGTACTTTATCAACTTGAGCATTTTGTATTTACATATTTCTCTGTGTGTGTGTGTGTGACAGGTGTCCGATCTGGAGAGTGAGGTGTTGAGTTTAACAGCACAGTCGCATGGAGATGAGTGTGACGGTGAGCAGAATGGGACGGTTACTGTAAGTGATCTGGACCAGTTACAAAAGGTTAATAAAGACCTGGAGCAACAACTGGCTGAAAAGAACAAGGTGAGGGCAAATGTTTGGTCAGTGTCATTGTCAACGTATAATTATAAATTTATACGGAGTAATATTTATTAATATGTACTTGCTGTAGTGAAAACCATTATTTACATAGTGCTTTTTGCAGTACAGATTGACAAAGGTAGCCTGTTCAGGGTGAAAAGCAATGGCCTAAGTACTAAGCCTTGCAGTACTCCATAATTGGTGTAACATGGATATCTTAATTTGCGGTTATTAAATTGATACTCTGCGAATAATGTCTAAAAAAAACAGATCTTACTGACCACAGTGAGCACTTAATTTAATCAAAGGCAGCATCAACGTCTACACTACCTGACAAAAGTCTTGTTGCCTAACCAATTTTTTAGGAACAACAAATAATTATTTAATTAGGACAGTAAGGTCAGATTTTGCTTCGACAAAAGTCTTGTCACTTAATGTAAATAATGTACAGTAAAGAATATAAAGTCATGGTGCAGTGGTAAAAGAATTAATATTGTGTATGACTCCCATGAGCTTGGACAACTGCATCCATTCATCTCTGCAATGGCTTGATAACTTATTAATAAAGTCATCTGGAACGACAAAGAAAGCATTCTTGCAGGACTCCCAGAGTTCATCAAGATTCTTTGGATTGATCTTCAATGCCTCCTTCTTCATCTTACCCCAGACATGCTGAATAATGTTCACATCTGGTGCCTGGGCTGGCCAATACAGGAGCATCTTGACCTTCTTTGCTTTTAGGAACTTTGATGTAGAGGCTGAAGTACGAGAAAGAGCGCTATCCTGCTGAAGAATTTTCCCTCTCCTGTGGTTTGTAATGTAAGGGGCACCACAAATGTCTTTATACCTCAGGCTGTTGATGTTTCAAAACACTCTGCAGGTCTCTCGCACGCCCCCATACTGAATGTAACCCCAAATCATGATTTTCATGACCAAACGTGACTGATTTCTGTGAGAATCTTGGGTCCATGCTGGTTCCAATAAGTCTTCTGAAGTATTTGTGATGATTGGGATGCAGTTTAACAGATGATTTAACGGAAAAATCTACCTTATGCCACTTCTCCAATTGATCAACTAGAAGTCAAGTTATTATTTGTTGCTCTTACAACTGGGATTGATGACAAAACTTTTGTCAGGTAGTGTAATAAAGCTTATAAAGACCTACAAGTTATATTGTAAATTAAGTATTAGCACTTACTATTTAAAATTACAGACTTATCTGTATGAAAATAATTCTACATGGAACCCTTTTCTTTTATACTTTTACTTTTAGAATACTATCAAATATAATAAATAAATAATTTTAAATCAAATCACTTTTATTGTCACATCATCAGCACCACGTGTGCTATGATGAGTGAAAGGCTTACGTGCTGGCTCCAGACAGTGCAAAATTCAGACAGTGCAAAATACAGGCAGTGCAAAATACAGACAGTACAAAATACAACAAAATACTCACAAAAAAACAAGACAATGTAAAATTGGCAGTGTTGACCGTGATACGTACGATGGATAGGTGTACACATAGTTGTAGGCAGTATTGTTTTAAGTATGGATTGGTTAAAGTGCAGTGCATGCTACATCTTGATGGTGTGCAGTGCGGGGTATGGAAGAGTTTGTGTGGGGTGTGTTAAGTGTTCATCAGCCTGATAGTCTGAGGGAAGAAACTTTCCTTCAGTCGGCTGGTGCGTGACCGGATGCTGCGGAACCGTCTGCCTGAGGGTAGCAGAGAGAAAAGTCTATGGCTTGGGTCGCTGGAGTCGCTGATTTTATAATTCTATTAGAAATAATTCTTTGTATGGGGAAAGGTTTTGTGGTTTTTAATATAATAAAGCAGTTTCTATAAATAAAATTTATTATTATTGTTTCTAAAAATGATTGCTGTAATTATTAAAGAAAAACTGTTTTTTTTTTAATCAGTTGACTTTTTTTTTTTTTTTTTTAACCAGACAATAAAGCAGCTACAGCAGAGGCTTGCAGAACTGAAAAGGACGCTACAGAAAGAACTGGTGCGTGTTTTTATTCACATGGATTATATCAACATAATTCAACAGTCCATGTCAGCTTAACATTTACCCCCTCATGTTTGTGTAACAGAAACTGAAACCAGATCCTGACTCTGAAATGAAGGACAGACTTCAGGATGGGAGACAGGAGAGATCTGCAGAAAAGACCATCTTAGAGACACTGATGCCCACCGCAGCTCCAACCCCAGCTCCAGGACTCAGTCAAACCCCAGGCCCAATCACCCCCAACACCACCGTCACCAACAGTTCAGACCTCACAGACACCAGAGAAATCAACTTCGAGTACCTCAAACATGTGGTGCTGAAGTTTATGTCATCCAGAGAAGCTGAGGTGAGGGTTTGATCCCTATCTGATGAATGGCTTGCGATCGGCTCAAATGAATGGTCCATCAAATGATTCACTTTCTCCTCAAAAGATTTCACTTGAAAACCTTATGACGCATATTACAGCTGAAAATTTGAACATAAAACGCATATCAGAAATCTATTCTGCATCAATTCAGAGATTTTCAAAATGCACCACTATTCTCACTTGAATGAGTTCTGAGCTTAGTTTTTAACAGCAGATGGTGCTCTAGTCTAGTTTTTAACCATACACTCAAATACTGAGTCATATTAGTCGGCATTTATGTCATGAGATTAGTGTTAACACAACTCCCTCTGAACACTCCTTGAACTTTAGCTAACTTTATAAATGATTATTTTAGTTTAACTCTTTTTATTGACAATTCTCAATCAGAGGGGTATTACAAATATGGGAAAGAAAAACCATAATACATTATTTTCACAATGTTGAGGGAAGAAATATTGGGTGGTAACACATTCCTTACTCTCTGAACTATATTGAGATGAAAATGAAGTAAACAACAACAAAAAAAAAACAAAAAAAAAAAACCTAACAAAAATAAATAAATAAAATAAAAAATAAATAAATAAAAAATCATACATACACATATAATAATAATAATAAATTGACAAATGACACCCAAGTAGGCCATTACCGTTAAATGTAAGATATCACACAATTTCTTTTCCTAATACACTCTTAGACATGTTTGTATCATTCAAAAGCAAGAAAAAAAAAGACAGATACAGACAGGGTTAGATATGCAAGGCGGGATATATATATAAAGCTATTTTTTAAAATGCAACAGAAAAGGTTGCCAAGCTGTATAGAAGTCCTCTGTTTTGCCATTAATTGTATATCTAATTTTCTCTATTTGAATGAACTGCAACAGGTCATACATCCAGTGAAAGTAGTTGGGCGGAGAAGGATTTTTCCAATTCAACAGTATAATTCTTTTAGCAATTATTAAGCAAAAGGCTAATACATTTGACTGCAAAGAAGACAGCGATACATTTGTAGGATTGAGTCCAAACAGTGCCACTAAAGGACATGGTTCAATTTTTAGAAGAAAAATATCAGAGATTGATTTAAAGATTGACGTCCAAAAAGAGATTAACTCTGGACAAAGCCAAAAGGTATGGTAGAGGGTAGCTGGATCTTGTCGGCATCTGTCACAAATGGGATCAATCTCTGGGTTTATTTTAGATAGTTTAACTTTTGTCCAATAAATTCTGTGTAATAGTTTAAACTGTATCAGTGAATGGCGAGCACAGATAGAAGTAGTATGTACGCGACGGAGAACTTTTGACCATTCATCATCTGAAAAAACATGGTTAACATCTGATTGCCAGTCTAATTTTATTTTAGACAACGATGAAGAGTCTGACATTGTATTGAATGAGAAAATTGTTTTATATATGTTAGAGACAGCACCCTTGGAAACTTTTATTTCCAAGATTTGATCAATCTCTTGTTTAAGAGGTGCATGGGGAAAGTGAGAAAATGTATTTCTGATAAATTCACGAGTCTGCAAATACCTAAAGAAGTGAGTTTTTGGAAGCCTGAATTTTTCTAAAAGATATGAAAAGGTTACAAAAGTGTTCTCGTAAAAGAGATCATTAATATTTACAATACCTCTTCTAAACCATAATGCAAATGCTCCATCTGATATAGAGGGCAAAAAAGAAGGATTTTTATATACAGGAGACAAACACGACATTGCCTGAAAACCGAAATGCTTTCTAAATTGTTTCCAAATTCTTAGACTATGTAAGACTAGGGGGTTAGAAGAAAAACAAGAATATTTGATAGACAATGATGAGCATCGTAAGGAATGTAAAGAAACTCTCCTACAAGTATCACATTCCATTACAACCCATGCTGGAACCCATTGGCAAAGACCGTAATGGGACTGGCTCCAATATAAGATGCTATGAATGTTTGCTGCCCAGTAATAAAATAAAATATTGGGAAAAGCAAATCCGCCTAGTCTTTTGGGTTGCTGGAGAAATAATTTCTGAATCCTTGCTGGGCCTCCATTCCAAATAAATTCTGAAAATATTCGATCTAAAGTCTTAAAAAAATAAAAAAAGATTTTGGTATAAACACTGGAATGTTTTGAAATAAGAAAAGAAATTTTGGCAAGATATTCATTTTTATGGCATTAATTCTGCCCACAAGCGATAATGGAAGAGTCGTCCACCTAGCTAGATCTTGTTTCGTTTGATCCAGAATTGGAATAAAATTATGCTTGAAAAGATCTACATATTTCTTCGTTACTGTTACTCCCAAGTAACGAAACTGATCTGAGGCTAGCTTAAATGGGAACGTTAATAATGGAAGAGCCCTTGCAGCTGAATTAATTGGGAAGAGCTCGCTCTTATTTAAATTTAATTTATAGCCCGAGATGCTACTGAACTGTTTCAAAATATCCAAAATATAGGGGAAACTGGTTTCTGGGTTTGTGATATACAGAACTATATCGTCAGCGTAGAGAGATATTTTTTGCTCTTTATTTGCTCTAAAAATACCAGTTATGTTGTGGTTAGAACGAAAAGCTATCGCAAGGGGTTCAATAGCTATAGCAAATAAAAGCGGGGACAGGGGACAACCCTGTCTTGTTCCACGATAAAGTGAGAAATATTCAGAATTTATATCATTTGTTTTCACAGATGCCAAAGGGGAAGAATATAAGAGTTTTACCCAACCCACGAATTTATCTCCAAACCCAAATTCTTTTAATGTAAGAAAAAGATAGTCCCACTCGATGCGGTCAAAAGCCTTTTCCGCATCGAGAGAGACTAAGACCTCCGGTATTGATGAGTCTGACGAGGTATAAATTGTTCATCAATCTTCTAAGATTGAAGAAACCCTGCCTGTTTTTTATAAAACCTGTCTGGTCAGGGTGTATGATGTTTTGTATGATAGTTTCTAATCTTATAGAAAGGACCTTGGCCAAAATTTTCACGTCAACATTAAGGAGGGATATTGGACGATAAGACCCACAGTCAAGTGGGTTTTTATTGGGTTTCAAGATCAATTAAATTAATGCTTGACGCATGGATAAGGGTAAGCTATCGTTATCAAAAGATTCTTCAAAAACCGAAAGAAGTAATGGAGAAAGCTGGAGAGAAAACTTTTTAAAAAACTCGGTTGGAAACCCGTCCGGGCCTGGGGACTTTCCACTCTGCATCCGCGAAATCGCATGTAGAATTTCAGTTAAACTAATACGGTCATCTAATTTGGTTTTTGATTCGTTGCCAATTTGAGGGATATCAAGATTTTAAAAAAAATTATTTATAAGATTTGTGTCTTTAAGAGAATCAGACTGGTACAAAGAAGAATAAAATAATTTAAACTGGTTATTAATGTCTTGAGGTTGCGATACAACATTTCCAACTAGGGCTTGAATTTGAGCAATAAAACTTTTTACTGTTTGAAGCCTAAGTTGCAGTGCAAGAGCTTTGCCTGGTTTATCACCAAATTCATAAAAACGATGTCGTGACTTAAGTAAGAGCTGCTCTGCTTGGTGAGAGGAAAGAAGATTATGTTCAGATTGTAATAGAGCCCTTTCATTATAAAGGGATGGAGTTGGACGCTCTGCATATTTCTGATCTATTTTGCCAATCTGTCCAGAAAGGTCACTCAGCTTTTTGCTACGCAATTTTTTTATATAAGCAGAACGAGAAATTATTTCTCCGCGCAAATAAGCTTTGAGGGTTTCCCAAAGAATAGAAGCAGACATTCCTTCTGTAATGTTTGTCTCAAAAAAAAAGGAAATTTTTTCAGAAATGAAATCAACAAAATAACCATCTGATAGATGTAAGGCATTCATACTCCAAATATGAGAGCCTCTTCCATAACCAGAGAGAGTCAATTCTAAAATTACTGGAGCATGGTCAGAAATGGTTATACTGTCATAAAGAGAGGATTGTACTCGGGGAATAAGTTTGTTGTCAGTAATAAAATAATCAATACATGAGTAAGTATGGTGAACAGGGGAAAAGAAAGAAAAGGTTTTAGAGGAGGGATTCAAGAACCGCCATATGTCACTCATTCCATATCCTTCCATGAAGGAGTTAATGATTTTAGAAGATTGAGATAGAGTAGCTGGTTTAGGGGATGATCTGTCTAGAATAGTATTTAGGACGCAATTTAAGTCACCTCCTAAGTTCAATTGGTAAGAGTTTAAGTCTGGGAATTTAGAAAAGAGTTTGGTAAAAAAGTCTGGGTTATCCCAGTTGGGCGCATAAACACTAACTAAAACCACTTGACTATCATAAAGAGTGCCTGACACAATCACATATCTACCGTTGGGGTCAGAGACAACTTCAGAAGGATTAAATGAAGTATTCTTATTGATTAAGATAGCTGCGCCTCTAGCCTTACAGTTGAATCCCGAGTGAAACACCTGCCCTACCCAAGATCTCATCAAACTTTTATGGCAGGAGTTCTTAAGGTGAGTTTCCTGTAGAAAACATATACCAGCCTTTAGCATTGTCAGTTTGGAAAAAACCTTTGCGGTTTTTAAGTTATTATTCATCCCTTTTACATTCCAACTAACTAATTTAACCCTGCCCCGTCTCTCCTGAGGCAAATTACTATGCATTACCATAGTGTATGGGCGTATTATTGTTAAACATGAGGATAAATGGTTTCAGGCAGAGGGTAAGACAAAAAAGAGTGATTAGGTAAAAAATGGTAAATGGTACACAAAGTAGATTTAGAAATTGAACGTCTATTGTCAACATGCGTCCAGAACTGGCACAGAACTTAACATAAATAACACTAATAAGTCTGACCGACAAGAACAGTGCAGTCAGATATAAAAAAAAAAAAACAAATTGACTAGTTCTACCAACTTTAGCTGCCCTTTCGGCAGTACTCTGTGAACAAGGATACAATATGGAGTGCGTTATCTCAGTAGTATATGATACATAACATCACATTTAAGTTTTGAAATTAGCTGTTTTGAAGCGTGGCATAATTCAAGATACTTGAAAAAAAAAATGTCAACGTCAATTACGGGTTGCCTAATTTTTTCATAAATCTAGTTCAAAGAACTTTTGTTCGATCATTCAAAACAATACAATTGCAACCCATTTTCATGTTTAGGTCATATCTGTTAAGCGTGGCTTGTTGCAGGCTTAATGACTGAGCTGACAAAATCCGCGGTCTGTGGAGTAAGAAACATGTGTCTCTGTCCCTGGAAATCGACGCGGAGTCTGGCTGGATGCAGCATTCCATAGGTAATGCCGGCGTTACGGAGTGAAGTTTTTACATCTTTGAATTCGGCCCGGCGCCTCATCACCTCTGCGGACATGTCCGGAAAAACACGAACAACCGCGCCGTTAAACTCCAAATGTGCCCGCTCCCGGCACAGTTTCAAAATAAGTTCTTTTGTTTGATATCGGTGTATAAATGATTATTTTAGCTTTAAGTGGTATTTGTAAGGAATTGGTGGCGAGCAGAGTACAAACAGCTTTTACCAATAGTATCTGGATGCAGCCTTTATGGTGCAAGCTGAGATTGCATCACTCAGCGATGCAATGTCAGACACAATGCACTCAATGGAGTGAGTGACGTCACTGTGACGGGTAGGGTTAGGTGTGGGGTTAGGTGAGCGCATTAAAAAGCATTGGATTTAACTACATATACAGTGTGACCTTTAATTTGAAGATGTTTGTCTGAATTAGTTGAATACAGTATATTGATATATTCAACGGTGATAATCGACATCCATATTTTGAATCAACTATTGCTTTTATATTATTTTAATTTTACCTTTTAAATTTCATTTTCACACTTTGACTTAAAGGTGCAGTAGGTGATTGTCTTCAGAAACATTTTTTGTTGTGCTGGTTGAAAGTCTCTTCACATTCCAATAGTAATGATTGAAGTAAATGATCTAAATGTATTTAGATGTACTTTTATATTCTGGGTAAGACATAAGATGTTCTTGCAAACATAAAAAATGTTCATCCAATTATATTGTCGGGCCGATAATTCCCATAATTCTGATAAGAAGCCCAAACTGTCTGTCAACAAATCGTCACCTTAGAATTATAAGGTTCTATCTGACATTTTTGTTAAAATTAAGTTATTGACATTCTTATTAAATGACAACTTATTTAAATTATGGGACGTTTTTTAATAAGTTGTTTACATTTTAAGACTTTTTATGTGAAAACAAATGTTACACACATACTGTTTGCTATGGAATGCAAAAACTTTGAAGCTCAATATCTCACATACAGATATTGCTATATATAACATTCAGAATACAGATATAACCTTATAATTCCAAGGTTACGAAATGTAGATTTGTACATCTGCACAGCCGTTCACACAGACAGATCTGTCATTTGCGCGTGTACGCGATTTCACATGCACACAAGAGAGAGACAGCGGTAAAAACAAATGCTGAATAAAAACTTAGTAAAATCCTAAATCAATATTGGAGTTACTTTTGCATGCTGGAAGAAAGATGACACCAATATTGGCTAAAATATTTCTTTTAGACAGGTAATCTTATGTTTTAAAAGTATTTTAACAAGGCAAAGCTTATGTAGATTGTGTTGTTTATGAATAGGTTATATGCACTGAAGTGTTCACCCACTGAAATCTTCCGGTGAAAGATTGATGTGACTATTTTCAATCTTATAAGGTACCTTTTACAGCATCGATTTTTATTTTATTTTAATAACAAAACATCAGTAAAGAGCGGCACAGTTGCCTTAGGACAAAGTGCGTGAGAGAGTGAGACCAGTGATCCTTGCATGCATGAAATATTGCTACACAACTAAAAACGTGGTAGATATAATACAGTTTTTCATTTGGAATTGTAGTATTATAAAGTAGTATAAAGTTTTCTAACTGGCGAATGACAATCTAGTGGGTTGTCTACTGTCATCTTTACAGTGTGTGTTCATGATTCAGGAGGTGTGGCTTTGGACGGCGGGGCTGTTTTCAAAGCTATTATGCTAATGCATAGCATTTTGACCGATCACTTACTGCAATTTTAAATACCCACCGTAGACTAATTGCAAACAACTAAATTACAAACCTTTGTTTGTAAAAAACTAATTCTCACTTTAGTAATGAAATATTTTGCATATGTAAACAATTCAATTTCTGTGCGTTTGTACATTTATGTTTTATAGCCAATGTAATGAACGCCACATACATTTATTATATTGTAGTTCACAGGTAACATCAGTTTCACTTTCTCCGCTATACAACATCAAATATATTGGTCAATATAAGATCGATCTGTCAACCATTTATGACCATCAGTTGCTCAATAATAATAGGATAAATTCCAAAACTTTATGGAAGAAAAGACTGATTTAACCTGAGAAACCTGATTTATCTCAGCAAGCATAAAGCGAGTGTGGACCTCTTTATTGGTAAAGGTATTTATTAAAGTTCTTAGTTCTGAAATATTGTTACATTTTTGTAATGTTACCCTGATGTAGGCAAGTGTAGCCAAAATGCATAGGTGCTGTTTTTAGAATAGCCATGTTATTAAAGGCTTTTCATTTTTTTAACTTATTTGTCGAGTGCCTTGGACTTGACTTGAATGTGCTTCCGCCAGACTCACAGACAGGCTAAATAGATAAAAAAAAAATGGTAAAACTCATCTATTTAACTCTTAGTGAGTTGTAAAATCAGCCTGCTTCCAAAAAAAAGTTGTGTTCCTTTAACAAGCACATAGCAGTGATATGAGTGCTACTTAAATGAATGCTCCCATGAGTACTCACCTCTTTCTACTTTTCTCTTCAGGCTTTCCAGCTCATCAGAGCCATTTCTGTGCTCCTGCATTTCACAAAAGAAGAGGAGGACATGCTCAAACAGACACTGGAGTACAAGGTGTGTAACAGAGAGTCTATAAGTATGATGGAGGATCAACATTTAGAAAGGTGTTCTTCTCTAGCCTCATCTCCTCCGCACCCTAACTAGGCCACACTGCTAAGGCAGAGAACAATGTGGGTCAGGATATGTGGCTCAACGCTCTGAATCAAACCATTAGCACTCAGTGTCATGGTCAGAAATAGCATCTGGCAGGTATTTATAGATCAGCCTGGCAGTGGTGCTGGAAAGCAAGGAAATCGCTGCACATCACTGTGCTACATTACTCTACCGCTGCAGTCCCTGCTGCTATCAGCGGGCTTAAGTGTAAGATTTGTGGTTGATTTATTATTGTTTTTTCTTACATTTTATTTGAGTTTTGATTAGAAGTTGCTAGGGATAATAGGGAAATAGCTAAAAAAATAATTAGTTGATTAGATATCAGTTTAAAACAATGAAACCGGTTCAGCGATTCACCACTGGGCTGCAGTCGGAGTGAAGCTGTGTCTTCATTTTAGAGATGGCTGTCGTACGATTTTAATTTTCAAATAGTTGGACA
This sequence comes from Danio kyathit, assembly GCA_903798195.1. NCBI lineage: Eukaryota > Metazoa > Chordata > Actinopteri > Cypriniformes > Danionidae > Danio > Danio kyathit. The sequence continues at coordinate 46,328,363 of LR812526.1, forward strand.
GAAAAATGTAAATTTACTCTTCTTATTTTTACATTTGTATAGTAGTGTTTGTTATAAACAATGTATGTGTGTCCTTTATTAATTTGTAAACACATTTACCCTCAGAATCTTTAAACAAATACCATAACGAAGTGATTTTTCTTCACTTCTGGTCACATGGAATGCATTTAGGGCGGGGCTATGGGGCTTTAGGGCATGTCTCGTTTCTTTCATCGATTCGTCAATGAAAGATCATTTTGTTAGCACTTAGCAACACCCATCTTTCAACAATCCAATTGGTTTCCAAAGGACAAAATCATGCACCACCAGTTTCAAGTTGATTTATGTCATGATAGAGAAAAAAGGGATAATCTTAACTTCTGTTTTATGACTAGTTTAAATTATTGAGGCATTTTAAAACTGTTATTACATGACATAAAGCCTTGTTTACTGAAATAACATTACCTTGCTAATTTGGTACAAACTCCGAAACCGTCTCTACTTTTTTTCATATTTTAGGACAGTTTCAAGTTGTTGAACATCACAAAAGATGAAAAAAAAGGACAGTCTTAACTTTCGTTTCATGACTATTTAAATTTTCAAGACATTTTGAAATTGTTATGACATGACATAAAGCCTGGTTTACTGAAATAGCATTACCTTGCCAAAATGGTACGAACTCAGAAACCACCCTACTTCTTTTTCTCATTTCAGGACAGTTTCAAGTTGATATACGTCACAATAAAGGGAAAAAAAAGTACAATCTTAAATTTTGTTTCATGACGAGTTTAAATTTAAGACATTTTAAAACCGTTTTGACATGACTTCTGAAATTACATTACCTTACCAATTTGGTACAAACTCTGAAACCGCTTAACCGCTTAAGTTCAGGACAGTTTAAAGTTAATGTACATCATGATAGATGGGGACAAAAGGACAATCTTAACATCCGTTTATAACTAGATTACATTTTTGAGACATTTTGAAACTGTTATGACATGACATGTTTATTAAAATCACATTACCTTGCCAGTTTGGTACGAACTCTGAAACCACCTTACTTTTTTTTTCTCATTTTAGGACAGGTTTAAGTTGATATAGTCAAGGTAGTAGGGAAAAAAGGACAATCTTAACTTCTGTTTCATGACGAGTTTAAATTTGAGACATTTTAAAACCCTTTTGACATGACATAAAGCCTCGTTTACTGAAATCGCATTACCTTGCCAATTTGATATAAACTCCGAAACTGCCCTACTTTTTTTCAGGACACACTTTGTTTTTTCAGGACAGTTTCAAGTTGATTTACATCACGATAGATGGAAAAAAGGATGATCTTAACTTTCTTTTCATGACTATTTAAATTTTCAAGACATTTTGAAATTGTTTGGCGACGCAGTGGCGCAGTAGGTAGTGCTGTCGCCTCACAGCAAGAAGGTCGCTGGTTCGAGCCTCGGCTGGGTCAGTTGGCGTTTCTGTGTGGAGTTTGCATGTTCTCCCTGTGTTCGCGTGGGTTTCCTCCAGGTGCTCTGGTTTCAACCACAGTCCAAAGACATGCGGTACAGGTGAACTGGGTAGGCTAAATTGTCCGTAGTGTATGAGTGTGAATGAGTGTGTATGGATGTTTCCCAGAGATGGGTTGCGGCTGGAAGGGCATCCGCTGCGTAAAAAATGTGCTGGATAAGTTGGCGGTTCATTCCGCTGTGGCGACCCCGGATTAATAAAGGGACTAAGCCGAAAAGAAAATGAATGAATGAATAAAGGGTCACACTTTATTTCGATGGTCCGTTTGTTGAATATAAGTTACATTGCATCTACATGTCAACTAATTCTCATTAGATTATAAGTAGACTGTTAGGTTGGGGTTAGGGTTGGGGTTAGTGTAAGTTGACATGTACTTGCAAAGTTTCTTATAGTCAGTTAAATGTCTGTTGAAGGACTGTTAAATGTCAGTATCAACAGATATTAAGCAGACAGTCTACTAATACTCAAATGGACCATCAAAATAAAGTGTTACCGAATAAAGCCTCGTTTTGACATGATAGTAAGCCTTTTTTTACTGAAATAGCATTACCTTGCCAAAATGGTACGAACTCTGAAACCACCCTACTTTTCTCATTTCAGGACAGTTTCAAGTTGATATAAGTCACGATAAAGGAAAAAAAGTACAATCTTAAATTTTATTTTATGACGAGTTAAAAATTTTTGAAACTGTTTTGACATGACTTAACATCTTGTTTTCTGAAATCACATTACCTTACCAATTTGGTACAAACTCCGAAACCGCCCTACTTTTAAAAAAAAATTCAGGACAGTTTTAAGTTGATATAAGTCATGATAGAGGGGAAAAAAGGACAATCTTAACTTCTATTTAACAACTATTTAAATTTTTTTGGAAACATTTAAACTGACATAACATAAAGTCTTGTTTACTGAGATCACATTACAATTGTCGAAACTGCCCCTACTCTTTTTTTTTTTTTTTTTTTTTCTTCTCATTTTAGGACAGTTATAAGTTGATGTACATCATGATAGATGGAAAAAAAGGACGATCTTAACTTTCGTTTCATGACTAGTTTACATTTTTGAGACATTTTGAAACATGCTTACATGCTTGACATGCTTACTAAAATCACAATACCTTGCCAATTTGGTACGAAATCTGAAACCACCCTACTTTTATTTCTCCTTTTAGAACAGTTTCAAGTTGATATAAGTCACAATAGTAGGGAAAAAAAGGAAAAAAATTTAACTTCTGCTTCGTGACGAGTTTAAAATTGAGACATTTTAAAACCCTTTTGACATGACATAAAGCCTCGTTTACTGAAATCACATTACCTTGCCAATTTGATATAAACTCTGAAACTGCCCTACTTTTTTTTTTTTTTTCTAATTTCAGGACAGTTTCAAGTTGATGTACGTCACGATAGAGCAAAACAAGCAATCTTAACTTCTGTTTCATGACGAGTTAAAATTTTTGAGACATTTTGAAACTGTTATGACATGACATAATTTACTTAAATCACAATACTTTGCCAATTTGGTACGTACTCTAAAACGGCTCTACTTTTTTTCACATTTCAGGACAGTTTCAGGTTGATATACGTCACGATAGAGGAAAATGAGCAATCTTAACTTCCATTTCATAATGAGTTAAATTTTTCAAGACATTTTGAAACTGTTATGACATCACATAAAGTGTCATTTACTCAAATCACTTTATCTTGCCAATTTGGTACTAACTCCGAAATCGCCCTACTTTTTTTTCTTAGTTTCGGGACAGTTTCAAGTTGATGTACGCCACGATAGTGGGGAAAAAAGGACAATCTTAAATTCTGTTTCATGACGAATTAATATTTTCGAAACATTTGAAACCGTTATGACATGACATAAAGTCTTGTTTACTGAAATCACAATACCTTGCCAATTTGGTACGAAATCTGAAACCACCCTACTTTTATTTCTCCTTTTAGGACAGTTTCAAGTTGATATAAGTCACGATAGTAGGGAAAAAAAGGAAAAAATCTTAACTTCTGCTTCGTGACGAGTTTAAAATTGAGACATTTTAAAACCCTTTTGACATGACATAAAGCCTCGTTTACTGAAATGGCATTACCTTGCCAATTTGATATAAACTCTGAAACCGCCCTATTTTTTTTTTTTTTTTTTAATTTCAGGACAGTTTCAAGTTGATGTACGTCACGATAGAGCAAAACAAGCAATCTTAACTTCTGTTTCATGACGAGTTAAAATTTTTGAGACATTTTGAAACTGTTATGACATGACATATATTACTTAAATCACAATACTTTGCCAATTTGGTACGTACTCTAAAACGGCTCTACTTTTTTTCACATTTCAGGACAGTTTCAAGTTGATATACGTCACGATAGAGGAAAATGAGCAATCTTAACTTCCATTTCATAATGAGTTAAATTTTTCAAGACATTTTGAAACTGTTATGACATCATATAAAGTGTCGTTTACTAAAATCACTTTATCTAGCTTCGAAACTGCCCTACTTTTTTTTTTTTCTCATCTCGGGACAATTTCAAGATGATATACGTCACGATAGAGGGAAAAAAGGACAACCTTAACTTTCATTTCATGAAGAGTTTCAATTTTCAAGACATTTTGAAAATGTCATGACTTGAAACTGTTTGCTGAAATCACATTACCTTGCCAATTTGGTACGAACTCCGAAACCACTGATTCGGAACAAAAGATTTGTAAAGGTTTTGAAGCTTCATTACGCAGTGCTTTAAAAGCGGTCATCACTACTTCCTGCAGAAACCTAGTGTTTCCATGTGGTCTCCCATTCAGGTACTAAACAGGCACAACCATGCTTATCTTCAATGGGTGACCATGTGAGAGCTACAGTTTTCAATCCTGTCACCAGAGATGTATAAAGTACTAGAGACCCAGACTTAAGTAAAAGTACAAGTGCTCTATCAAAAAAGTGACTTGAGTAGAAGTTGAAGTGCTCTTTAAGCACAATACTTAAGTGGAAGTATTTTTGTACTTAAGTATTGCAAGTAGTTTATTTAAAAATTTACTACTCAAGTACTGAAAGTAAAAGTAAAAGTATTGCGTTATGTAGTTATTTTTAAAAAAGCAGTCAAAAGACATATTGTTTTGTTTATTTTAAATATCTTTTTTGAGGCACAGGATTAAGCAGAACAGAAGAACCATGGTTTACGATTTATAATATAAATAAATATATATATATATATATATATATATATATATGATGGGTCAAAAACACCATTCAGCCTTTATGATAGACAGTTAACGTTATGTGAACATTGCAGCATGATATGAACCGCGGGTAGCTAGCGGTTGTTAACTTATCTAGCTCTTATGGATAGCTCAAACTGCTGTTTTGTGTATTATATTATCTTTAACTTGACATGTATCTTCAAATCCGACGGTAGAGTATGCACTTCATTCTATATGAACTGTCTTTCACTCCGACAAATGCAAACATTGGCTCTAAATAGGGTCACGGGTGGTCTTTTTCCTCATCGCCACTAACAGTTGAAAGTGAAGGATTTGAAGGTGGAATTTCAGGGTTTTCCATGTCTAAAACAAACTAAAGTGCTCTCAATGCAGGCAGGCAGCACTGTCTTCTTTGATCGTCTGATCAATGAATTATTGATTCATAACATTTTTATAATTGTAACGAGTAACTATGGAACACATAAAAAATCTACTGGAGTAAAAGTATTAAGCTCATCGAAAATATGTACTGAGGTAAAAGTAGAAGTAGGAGAAAAAAACAATACTCCAGTAGAGTACAGATACAACCTTTTAGTACTTAAGTACAGTAGTGAAGTAGTTCTACTTCGTTACTATACATCTCTGCCTGTGACACCTTCAAAAACAAAATCCAAATCATCATGCTTTCAACCTTGCACACGGACAAAATGAAGTGTCCAGAGTTTGGAACAACTGAAGCACTGGTCATGACAGAAGTTTTGTATGTTTTTCAGATGTCGTGGTTTGGTTCCAAGCCCACACCCAAAGGTATCATACGACCTTCCATCTCAGGAACATCAAGCTGGAGCTGAGAAACCCAAAACGGCACATCTCTGAGACCAGGTGAAAGAGGGAACTGTAAACAATCTCAGTAGAAAAGGGAACAATTGCTGACTCCGCAGTTTCAATCTCTGCCTCAACAGTTGCTATGTAGCTCACGCCCTTTAAAAGAACGGGACACACAAACAACTCGTGCGTTTTTTCTCTAAAATATTGCAGGGACTTGAAAACAAATGCTTTATGAACATCGTCTTTTTGTGGCTTGAGGAGTTTCGTCGTCTAATGACATCAACTCAAGTTTCATCTGCTTTAAAAACAAAACAAAAAAAAACAATCATCGCTCAAACGACTCGATTATTTTAACTCTGTGAAATCAAGGCTGGGCCAATCATGAAGAGAATGATCCTCCAAAACGTCAGTGAAAATCAGGAATGGGTGTCCTAAAACATTACTTTAAATCTCATTTTAATCTGCCTTGTTCGTGTAAATTACAAATCCATACATTCCATACAAGTATTTATATATAAGAATACTGTATATAAGTGATGATGAGAGGGTTTATAAATCAGTGGATACCTAAATTATGTTTTTGTCATCCTACACAGTCATTACTCTCAAATCTGTGTGTGTATGTGTGTGAGATTCTTCACTGTGGGCTTGAAACTGTAATATAGAGGCATATATGCACAGATTGAGGAAACGAGCATGCATGCCTTATACTGAATGCTTTGATTGTACTTTGGTTTTGAGTGTATGCTGAAGCATTTGAGTACACTTGGAGCCTTAAAATACTGTCAGTTGCATTTATTTCTCCGAGAACAAGTCGATAAAATCCTGCGGAAGGACAAAAAAAGTCAGTGTTTTGCTGTCAGAACAGTGTAATTTTGTGTGTTTTAACACTTCAGCAGCACAAAGGTTTAAACGGCGAATGAAAACAGCTGAATTGAGCCTCTATGGGACGCTTGACATGCGTTTCCTGGTTTTAGAAAAAAAAAAAGAAACCCAAAGAATTTCTGTTTTATGTAAGGACTGATGAAATTCTGAAGCTAGTCGTGCTGTTAATGAAAGTTCTCTGGAGTCCTATGCCCTGTGTATGAACATCGTAGGGATGATATTTCTATTTAAACATCCAAAAAATGCACCTTTTTTTTTTTTTTTTTTTTTACAACTGTATTCATGTTTCGTTTGTTATGATACTGTAGACATCACCGCAGTATCCCATTGCCTCTGTTTTCAGCAAAATACCACTACAATCCTTACTTTGGTTTTAGTTCATGGTTTGTCAGAAGCATCAAAACTTGATTAAAAAATTAAAATCTTTCTCGGTGACTGTCTGGAGAAGCATTTGTGCTTTCGGTGTGTTTAGCAGTGCTGACTTTGGTGTTTTTGGTTTTAATAGTGGATCTGAAAGTGATGAGAGAGACATTTTTGAATAATTTCAAAGCAGAATTAACATTAGATCAATAATTACCAATGAATTACAATATTGTTTATTAGGTAGTGACCATATTCTTGGAGATAAACCATTTATTAAACACTGATGAGCAGGAGCGCATGGTATCTGTAGAAATCACAGGAATCCTCAGATGAATCCATATTTGATGAGATTTTTGTAAATACGAGTGGGAGTATGAAGATTTCATTGGCAAAAACAGAGAATCACGTTTTTAGATGTTTTGTTTTTTGCATTTGTACTCTTCAGTACTTAATTTAAAAACATGATTACTAAAAATTGCCACAAAAAATAATTATCAAATAGTTAATTCATTATCTGTTAAGCATTAATATAAATGCTCTATTTTTGACTTATACAGTTGAAGTCAGAATTATTAGCACCCCTCTTTATTTTTTCCCCCAATTTCTGTTTAATGGAGAGAAGATTTCTTCAACACATTTCTAAACATAATAGTTTTAATAACTCATTTCTAATAACTGATTTATTTTATCTTTACCATGATGACAATAAATAATATTTTACTAGATATTTTTAAGACACTTCTATACAGCTTAAAGTGACATTTAAAGGCTTAATTAGGTTAACTAGGCAGGTTAGGGTAATTAGGCAAGTTATTGTATAACGATGGTTTGTTCTGCAGACAGTCGAAAAAATATATGGCTTAAAGGGGCTAATAATTATAACCTTAAAATGCTTATAAAAAAATTTAAAACTGCTTTTATTCTAGCCGAATTAAAACAAATATGACTTTCTCCAGAAGAAAAAAATATTATCAGACATACTGTGAAAATGTCCTTGCTCTGTTAAACATCATTTGGGAAATATTTAAAAAAGAGAAAAAAATTCAAAGGGGGGCTAATAATTCTGACTTCAACTGTAAGCACACATATAATGTGCTTAATTATTGTATTCTCATACTTTAAATAATTATTACTTATTATTACATACTCATAAATTATTATTTTTTCATTACTAAATTAAATATTGCATCATTTACAAACCAGTTATTTGAGAGAAGTTGCTGCTTTTTGAGATTTTTCAGAATGTGTAAGTAAATGATTAATAAACTATTCAAATTAACATTTATAAATCTTATTATTCTGGCATATACTAATAGTTAATTTATATGTTAATAAATGCTTGATTAACTCAACTTCATCCAGTTTTGTTACCTAATCTAAAGTGAGGACTATTTATGCTTTATAAATCTCTTAGAAATGACAATTAAAGGCTCAGTTAAATTCTAAACAGAAAAAAAGAAAATAAACGACTTTATTAATTTCTATTCATTTAAAGATACACAAATGAAACTGTATCAAATAAAAAATAAATCTTTGCAATCTTAACTAAAATAAAATTACTGTACAGTTTAAACTTCGCTAAATAACATTGAAATGTTGCATCCTATTATATTGTTAAATTATTATAATGTTGTTGTTTTATCCAGTTTTGTGTTATATTTTGACACTCCTGTTATTCAGCAATGTTTAAACTTTACAGTAATTGCAAAGATGTATTGTTCATTTGATACTAAGCCTTTAATTGTAATTTATCATGGATTTATAAAGCATAAATAGTCCTCACTTTAGATTAGGTCACACAACTGGATGAAGTTGAGTTAATCAAGCATTTGTTTACATACAAATTAACCATTAAAATATGCATGAATAATAAGATAGAAATGTTGAATTGAATGGTTTATTAATCATTTACTAACTCCCCAACAACAAATGATTTGTAAATGATGCAATACTCAATTTAGTCATGAAAAATTAATCAGAAACAAAGTATGAAAGAACAATTATTAAGCACATTTTAAATGTGCTCATAAGTAGGGCCAGACAGAATCTACAGACATTTTTTGCTATTTCTGCGCAGAATATTGTAAAAAATCTGTAGATTTATGCGGAATGATTTTGAGTGTATCGTAACCTAAAAACTTAATATGTTGAATACAAAATAATATATATTTTTTACTTTTAATTAAAGTTTACAATGCAAATCCTATTAGATCTATTGATTTGGTAAACAAAGCAAGTCTCTCATATAATATATCTATTAAAAGATTATTATATATCAATTTTAAATATAAAAGATTATTACTTTACAAACTGTATTGTAAGTAAGTCATAAGAACATTTTTATATTAGTCAGTAATATTACTAAAATTAATTTAAAAACTGAATAAATATGAATGTACACACATTTACACACACTTCAAAAGACTCCTCTGTCAAGCTCCTGAAATTTGCAGATGACACCACATTTATCGGCCTCATTCAGGACGATGACGAGTCTGCTTACAGACAGGAGGTTAAGGATCTGGCTGTCTGGTGCAGTCACAACAACCTGGAGCTCAACACGCTCAACAGTGGAGATGATAGTGGACCCCCCCTGCTCTCCCCGCACTGAGCATCATGGACAGCATTGTGGCAGCAGTGGAGTCATTCAGGTTCCTGGGCACCACCATCTCATAGGACCTGAAGTGGGACACTCACAATGACTCCATCGTCAAAAAAAGCTCAACAGAGGCTGTACTTTCTTCGTCAGCTGAAGAAGTTCAGCCTCCCAAAGGAGCTGCTAAAACAGTTCTACACCTCCATCATTGAATCAGTCATCTGGACATCAATAACTGTTTGGTTTATCTCAGCTATTTTTTTTAGAAAAGAAAAATGCCCACAGTATCTTCTCCTACTGCTGCAAATTTCATTTGTCTTTTTGATATTTGGTGGCAGTTTATCAGAAAGTGCTGATTTTGTCCTCATTGTGTCAAAACGTTTTTTTTTATTCGTAAATGTTTTAAGAGAAAAAACTGTATCCATGTGTTTCTCGAATAGGTATAAAGTTGGAAATGTTTTAGAATTTTTTTATAAATGGGCAAAGTATTAAAAATGTCACTGAAATCAAATATTTAGGCATCATGTTGGACTCAAACCTTAATTTTAAAACTCATATTAAAAAACTTGCTACCACACTGAGATTCAATCTAAGGGTGCTTTCACACCTGTGAATCGATTCATTTGTTCCGAAACAGGGATTCAAATTGTTACATTGTTGCTCTTTGTTCTTGGTGTGGTTCGCTTTCACACGGCAAAGTTTCTAAATGGACCAAAACAAGCTAAAACAAGTCACGTGTGAGTAAACTCTCCTCACATTGGTCAGAGTTTCACGGTTTATTTTGCAGAGTCCCGCTCAGCTGTCGGAGGTGGTTTGGTGGTGTTTGACAGGGTGTGCGCGACATGTCTGAAGAGCGAGGAGGGATGCGGTGGGGAGGGGTGATGAGAAGAGTGCGCGACGTATTTGAGGACCGGGAGGGAGACGCTCTATTTCCGAGAGATTATCGCTCGTTTGCGGGCATCCGGGAGTCTCTGTGCATTTGCAGGAGACTCCCGAAACTTCCGGGAGACTTGGAATGTCTGGAATGACCTCCCACCCCACTCTCTCTTCATGTAGCCGTATGCCTATTACATATTATATTTATAAAACACTGTGATATGGCCGGGCTCGGATCGTATCGCTTTCTTACTACAATCGATCCGCTCTAGAGTTTGTTTCAATCAAGCCGAGACCACCTCATTCAGGCAGTCTCGGAGCGATTGCTTTGGCGCGGATCCGGGCGCGATTGCCCTGTTTACATATGCCAAACGAACCGCGCTAACTGGGCAAACGCGCCAGGTTCTGGAACAAAAGTCTAGGTGGGAAAGCACCCTAAGACATTTTAAACATATCAGAGATTCTCTGACTTATGGGGCCTCTGGTATGTATTTAAATACTATGATTGTTCCACATTTGTTGTACTGTATAAGCTGCTGGTCTCAGGCATGTAAATCATCTTTTTCACTGTTGGAATCATTATACAAGAGAGCACTTAAAATTCATGATAAAAAGCTTGGTTTGTACCATCACTGCAATATCTTAAAAAAACATAGTCTATTAAGCTTTGATAATATAATTAAATATCCCAATATTTGTTTTGTTTTTAAAATTATTCACAATCTTTCTGCTCCATCAAAAAAAAATGTTTAAATTCCAAATTGGAGAAAACATCGCGAACGACACGTTCTATGGTAAGAGGGGAATGTATTGTCCCTAGACGTAAGACCTCTTTTGGTCAATCTTCTTTTATTTATAAAGCCACAAATCTATGCAATTCTCTCCCAACAGTAATAATCACATGTACAAATTATAAGATGTTTTCATGCCTGACTAGGAGATGGTTTTTGTCAAATCAGATTTGTACACACTGAGTGAGATGTTTCTGACTTGTTAGTGTTTATATGCGATTATGCCTGTATGTTTTAAACTGACTTTTTAATTAATTGGATATTATTGTTTTCATTTTTACCTGTCCAGGGACTGCAGGTGGAAAATAGCAATCTTGCTACAACCTGGCACAATGCATCTTTCCTCTTTGAGGTTAATGTCATTTTTGTGCATTGTTCCTGCTAAAAAAAAACAAAACAAAAAAAAATATTCCAGTTTTGCGCAGTGATCTAATAGTGCATCATCGGAGGTAAATTTGACATGCAAATCTACCTAAATTTATTGTAGATCATGTTTATTAGGAAGAGTCATCATATTTTGTCTCTTTGGCGTATGTTAAGTATGTCTTGTTTGGCTGTATGCTCTGTTTTTATTAACAAGTTAGTGGTGTTTGCATTTTAGCTCCAACCCTTATCAAACACACTTGAACAAGCTAATCAAGGTCTTCAGTCACACTAGACAGTCTTGGGAAGGATAGCTTGAGTTAAACTCTGTCAGGAAAGTGGATCTTAGATGCCAGGTTTGCTCAGCCTTACTACCATTGTAGTCAACATTTAAAGTGGATCAAAAAGTTGTCCTAAGACATGGACTGGTATTGTTTCATACATGATTTTAGGACCGCTTCGGTGAAGATTTTTTATCCACTTGTTGACTGTTGTTTGGCTTTATATGAATATTCACTGGCAACAACTTAGTGATGTTTGCATTTTAGCTCCAACCCTTATTAAACACACTTGAACAAGCTAATCAAGCTCAGTTCAGTGCCACTAGACAGTCTTGGGAAGTTTAGCTTGAGCCAAATTCTCTCAGGTAAGTGGATCTTAGGTGCCAAGTTTGCTCAGCCTTACTATAGTCAACATTTGAAGTGGATTAAAAAGTTGTCCTAAGATAAAAACGGGTATTTTTCAGTACGCATTTTGATTTTAGGATGGGTTTAATGAATGTTTTTGATCCACTTCTTGGCTGTTGTTTGGCTTTATATGAATATTCAATGACAACAAAGTAGTGGTGTTTGCTCTTTAGCTCCAACCCCAATCAAACACATCTGTAGAGGCTTATCAAGGTCTTCAGGATAATAAGTAATAAGCTATGTTTCCATCCACCTATTTTTATGCACATTTTGGAATAATACATGGGAATGCCAAGATGTGCATTAATTTTGAAAATGCAAATTAAAAACATTGTCATTTTCAAGAAATGTTGAAGACTTTTTTCAGGTATGTTTGATTAGGGATGATGATAAACCAGGGATCACCAAACTTGATCCTGGAGGACCAGTGTCCTGCAGAGTTTAGCCAGAGATTTTCTTAGCATGAGGGAGAGATAAAACTTTCTGCATTACCAAAGACTATGGAATACACTAGACATGTCACTCATATAGTTTTGAATGGGGAAAACGGTCAATATGGTGAATAAAGCCCCCCCTACTAGTACAGGAGCCAATCGTCGATATCGCTATATGGCAAATAAAGCCCGCCTTCTAGTACAGGAGCCAATCATCGATCGCTATAGACCAGGGATCACCAACCTTGTTCCTGGAGGTCCGGTGTCCTGCAGATTTTAGCTCCAACCCTAATCAAACACACCTGAACAAGCTAATCAAGGTCTTACTAAGTATACTTGAAACACCCAGGCAGGTGTGTTGAGGCAAGTTGGAGCTAAACCCTGCAGGGCATCGGACCTCCAGGAACGAGATTGGTGACCCCTGCTATAGGCTGATGATACTCCCGGGGAGGGAATTTGATGTTTCCTCATTCAAACAGAACATACTGCCCGAGAGGTGTTTCAAAGATGGCCGTCGAGTGAAATGACTTGCCTTAAAGGGACTGTGGTATTACTTATCATTGGAAACCCGGGTCACGTGAAGCATGTCTTAGCCAATTAAATGGTGGCTTTTGGTCTCCATTCTTGTGTACTGCTATAGAAGCAGCGTTCTTATTAGCTGTTTTGATTTTTGGGCTGATCATTTCAGGCTGGCCTTCATCTTGCTTCAACACACCTGGCTGTAAGTTTCAACTATACCTAGTAAGATCTTGATTAGTTTGTGCAGGTGTATTTGATTAGGGTTAGAGTTAAAATCTGTAGTACAAGTGTAGTGACCCCTACATTGAACTCTGCAGGATAATGGCTCTCCAGGACCAGAGTTGCCAATCACTACTGTATGGTGTTCTTTGATGCTCATTTTAGCTGAAACTCAATTGAGACAATCTCCAAGCAGACTTCTACCTGACCGTCTAACTTGGATGCATAACCACAAAAACAATACTGGAATAGGGAACCACTGGCCTGAGGTATGTACTGCGATAGTCTCGTGGCATACCAAACACCCACTGATGAATCTAATGTTCTTTGGCATTCCTAGGCCACTTCACCTGAAATGCATTTAAATGAATGCCCTTGAGCACTTTTAAACTATTATGCAATGTAAATGCATGTCGCTGTTGTAATGTCACATTTGCATTGCATTGTTGGACATATAGGTGCTGGACCCTAGGGTTGCACTTTTATGCTGCGTTAACACCAGACGCGGAAGAAGCGTCAAGCGCGAGTGATTTACATGTTAAGTCAATGCAAACACGCGAATAGGCATCCTGCGGCGCGATACATGCGGATAGTGCGATACACGCGAATGGCGTGGGCGCAAATTGAGCGTTTTGCGCGTTTGACGCGCAAATCGCTCGAGTTCAAAAATCTGAACTTCTGCGGACATTCGCGCCGCGTTAACCAATCAGGAGCTTGCTCTTGTGGGGGCATGTTTGTGAAGTAGCACCTGTTGCTGGTGTCCGGGGGAAATCCTCCAGCCGACACCGACAACAGTTTATCAAACTGGGCTTGGCTCAGTCAGCAGCACCGCTGGAAGCCTCCGTCATCCAGGTTAAGTTTCTGGAGGAGTTTATGAGCTCACAGAGCTGGGTGCACCTCTGAAAGTATCTAGTGGACTCAGACACTGGTCCAAACCTATTGACGCTGTTTTTCAGCCTTTATAAAGCACATGAACACAGTTATTTTCTCAATAAAATCCATGTTAGCCATTTAGCAACGAAGCTACAGTCACCGGGCAGACAGAAGCCCTGCCCATGACGCGAATCCGCGTCTGTTCTGAAGCGGAGTTTGACGAGCGAATGAAGCGAGTAAACTCAAATGTTCACTCGTCTATTTACACGCGAATAGCGCGATTTAGCCGCGCATTCCGCGTCTGATGTGAACGCAGCATAAGACATGCACTCGTGAACTTCCCTTCCCTTGTTACCTCAGGGGAATCTCTGCCTCTATTTTTAAGTGCATTCCACTTCACCAACAGAATGAGGGAAGCTTACATTGACATACTCTTGATTTTGACTAAGAAAGTGAGACACCTTCAAATGTCCACTCCAGCACCTACAGGGACAGTGTAGTTCCCAGTTGCTCAAGGGTTTAGGGCAGGGATGGCAAACTCATTCCTGGAGGGCCAGTGTCTAACTTACTAAATTCCCTTCGTCTTATTCTCTCGGATGTACATCATTGATTACATTACACAAGTGTCCACTACTGGAAGAATATAAAGGGAATAGGATGAAGGGAAGTTAGCAAGTGAAGGGCATACAAAATTGGACTGGAATGGGAATACAGCCTACATACTTATTGAAGCATACTTGCTTCCTTGGTCAAAATCGAATGGTTGAGGGGTCTGTTCATGTAAACATCCCTCTTTCACGTGATAAAGTGGAATGGTGACAGAGATTTCCTTGAAGGGAAGTGGTTAAGAAAATTTGTGCATATCTAAAAGTGGAGTGGAAAGCAGCCCTAGTGCCATGCCACAAACTCTGCCCCCACAACAAGGGTACCCTGATTTGTTCCTGGAGGACCACTGCCCTACAGAGTTTAGCTCTAATTATACAAACCTGAACCACCAAATCAAAGTCTGCATACTCACTGGAAACTTCTAGATGAGAGTGTTGGAGCTGGTTGAAGCTAAAATTGAGATGTTGGCCATCCAGAAGCAGGATGGTTTAGAGTGCCAATTGGGATTGACCTTAGACCTGGGGTGTTCAAGCCCCTCGAGGATCAATATCCCGCAGTTTTAAGATCCAACTATTCCAACATACTTGTCTAAAAGTTTTTTTTAACAAGACATGAAGACCTTGACTGGCTTTTTTAGGTTTGTTTAATTAGGGTAGGAGCTATACTCTGCAAGACAGTGGTCCTTCAGAAACAGGTCTAGATGCCCTTGATATAACCTGAAAGGCTGTGGAAAAAAAAAAAAAAAAAAGCGTGTCTCTGAGTATGTTGATCTGCAAAAATAAAAAACAATACACTCTTAAATGTCCTTTATTGCACCAGGCACTTCACAATAACCCTCCCAACCCGACTGACTCAACCCCACACTACGAATTGAACCATAAATCCACCACCTAAATACTATATATATATTAAACATTATCCTCTTTCTGTACAATAAGAAAACAAAAAAAGAATTGGAACTGAAAAAAAATGAGAACTACACATCCGAGAGTGCCAACTAAGAACAAGCAAATACAACTTTCATATTCATCACAGTATTTAATGTCCTGAAACTGCGGCTCAAGGCTTATAGAGCCAAGTCTCTTCATCGTCCTTGTCGCAGTTCAAAGACTGTCGCAAAATTGTTCACCTTCATTAGTCGAGAAGTGTCTTCCATAATAACATATTGAAGAATCAATAACTTACATTAAATATCATACAGTATTTTTTCGTGAAATAGGCGGTTGGGCATGAGTGGTTTTCCCCCAGATAAGGTTAAATTGTGAGAGAGGAAGTTGTCCATGTCTAAGAAATCCCGTGGCTGGTTAACACCCTGTTCTTCCAGTTTCTCAGACAGATTTTCTTGCAGTTAACACTCGTACAATGGACCCCAGGCCCCCCACAGCGAAAGCCTGAGTGAGAATATGAAGACAAAAAGAGATCTAAATGTTTGAAATGGAAAAAAAAGAGAGAGAAAAGAATCAGACCTCTTAATTCCAAGACTGACCTTTTCATGCCACTGCAGCAGGATGGCACTGCTGTTGTCTGTGGGCTTCTCGAAGCCTCTGTAGATGTACTTCATCAGCAGATCCACTCCGTTCTTGTCCAAAGATTTAACCGCTGGCTCAATATCACTGCTTTTAAATGCAGTCAGCACTCGTAACACCACTGCCTGTGCCCGCTCCTGAGAGAAGAGGAGGCACACAACACTAATGAAAAGGGAAATCTATATTAAGGGTGATTCTGCAGAAGCTGTCTGAGGACGTCCACACTTACATGTTTTTTTGTAAACAGTTTTTCCTCCATTTAACAAAAAATCTCATCCACACATGCATGGTTATAAAAAAAAAAAATCTTTGTCCACATGAAACTGCAGAAACACACATTGTGAAGCACTGTCAAGAGCTAGTCAAAGCACCCTGTAGTGATAAACTCTTAATCGTAAAGTCATGTTGGGCAATCAAAAGCCTCAAAAAAGTTATTAATGATATTAGGAAGGCTGTCAACATGACCCACCAGCCAAAAAGTGATGTTTTGATGGATACACGAATACACAGACCCCAGTGTTTTTCTTCAGCGACTCCCCAACCCTCTTCACTTTTGTACACGACACCCAAATTTTCCGTTACCTCTACCTCCTCTGGTAACATTCCGGATCAGTTACCCCGATCTGTTCCGAGACCTCACAATTTACAAATTAAGCACTGCAGAGAACCCATTCTGCATTTGTGTGTGGACTAACACCCAAACCTTATAGAAAAAGCTGCCGTTTTAAAATGACCTGTGTTTGTGTGGACAGGGCCTAAAACCATTTACTTGTTCACTCACAAATTTAACTGATGCTGTAGAGAATGAAGTCATTATTTATTTATTTAAATTTTTTTTACACAAGCATTTTAGTATTTATGGACTGTTTTGACAATGTGTTTGGTACCTTTCTGAACTCTTCATGGCCCTTACTGTCTAATGCCTCATTCACACTAGCAGTTACTTTGTAGCTGCCTGTCACTTACGCCCCATTCACACGGGGCGTCAGCTTCAACGCTTCCCATTCACTTTGAATGGGTGACGTCAGCCATTGCCGAACTGCATTGTGGATCCGTCGGCGCCGCTTCAGAGGCGTTGCTCGCTGCAGAAGTTGGGACTTGCTCAACTTTTCAAGCGCCAATGGAAGCGTCAGCCAATCAGATCGCTGTATGCAAATACACCAGCTCAGACAGTAGTCGATTGCTAACTAATTTCATTGGCTGACGCTGCTATGACGATTGCGTCAGCCCCAACTTCAGACACGCCCTCTGTCAAGCGTTGACGCTAAAGCCCCGTGTGAATGGGGCATCAAGGTGGCACGATCTTGGAGAATACAACCAGCCTCTGAGTGAGCTGAGAGAAGATCATGTGAGCTCTACTGGTGCTCCTATTGACTGTCGCTCAAGAAAGTTGCTCTTCATTTGCATAAAGTTCAAGGTTTCTCAACTTTTTTGCATTGCGTTGCTCGATAAGCCCACCTGGTCGCCAGAAGTCGCTCACTCTCTGTTAAAAAGAATGGTAGCTTGTTGCTTTGCCACTGCGAGTTGCTTGTAGTGGGTCGGAAAGCTCTCAGATTTAATCAAAGATGTCTTAATTTGTGTCCCAATGATGAATAACAATTTTGAAATAGCACGAAAATGAGTAATTAATAACATAATTTTAACTAGGTCAGCCTAAACATACTTCAAAATCTTGCTGGAGTTAGTAAGTCATCTAGTCATACTAGAAATGTAGTGATATTCAAGCCAAACACCCCCCAAAAAAAACTGTGGAACAACCCCCCCAAACCGTAATAGTCTCATATTGAACCAAGGTTTCCCCCTAATATCCATAGTAGACCAAGCAAATAAACACCACTCATCTCTCAAGAGACCACATCTTTCCTGCCAACAGTCTTTTTCAATATTGACATGAACTCAATGGGACAGCAGCTATTTATGCCCCAATTAATCAAATGACAGACAGAAAGATAGACAGACAGGCAGTCTTTTTTCACAGCTTATAGTATATAATTAGCCATATTTGGACACAGAGCATGACCTGAAATTCATAAAGCAATTTTGTGTGGCTTCCAGGAATCCAGAGACCTAAACTTCACACATTTCTAGGTAAATAGTGAAATACCTGCTATGATGATCTATTTTACAATCGAAGCAATAAATCAAACTGTCCGAGAAACAAAATCGGCTCTTACTTTCACTGCTGGATTCTTGGAGTTGATTGGTGGATTCCTCAAGGCGATGTGAAATGCTGTCATCATGTCCCCTGTGCACCACAGTTAGTTAAGAAAAGCTCACCAATCAGACAGTCACTCTCAAAAAAAGTCAGAAGAGCATTCTGAAATCTAGAGTAAATATTTCTTGCATAGTTCAAATTGTTTGGATAAAAATGCTGGAGATCATTTTGAACATATCCGGTCTTGATCTCACTGCATGAGACTGATGTTTAAGACATTTTCGAAAATCCAACTAAAATTAATAACTCTGTGGTTTTGGCTGTTAATTTCCTGAGGGTTTTGCGTGCCTGTAAACACAAAACTATGTAAAAAAAAAAAGAATGGTTTCAAAGAGCACATTTTTGTGAAAAAAATAAAAAACGATTAATGACATTAATTGCATGTTTATTATAATTATTGACAATCTGAAGAACTGTGATGGACTACAGGACCAAATGTGTGCAGCCACTGTTTCTTTACAAAATGACATCGCCACCTGCTGGCTTGGCATGTAAATTATAGCATTTAGTTGTTCACAGGTTATTGTAAATGGCAATTGTTTCGACAAAAATGTCTGCAAAACTTAAGGAAAAAGTTACCCCAAATGTATCCTACAACAAAAGTGAAGATAGGTCAATGAGAAGTACTTTTAATACAGAGACAACTATAAACAAATAATTTGTAGGCTGATTTAGTGTATAAAAACATTGTTTTTGTGTAAACATCCTGATCATCCCCACATTAATTCAAATGAAAAAAGTCACAAATAACTAAACAAAAATGCTAAGGCAAACCTTTAAAAATGGAATAGTCCATTTGCAGATAACCCAAATAGACAGTTTGTGTTTAATATTAGTGAAGGGGAAGACATCACATTTAGACAAGACCTCTTTAAAGCTACTGTGTCTCTGAGCACCAAAAATGGATCATTCGAGTCACAAAGGCGGATGACCTGATTAAATAAATTACATCACATACACAGTTGGAGGGAAAGTTTTTTTTTTTTTTTTTTTTTCTCAGAAACTAAATTGTTTACTTTCTGATTTGGAAACGTTGACGCGTTATTTAAAAACATAACCAAAGTCGAATGCTTAGTATATCCATAACACATCAAAACTGCATGACCATGTCATCTTCAAGGTTATTAGAAAATCTGATGTAAATAGAAAAACTAAACTTTTCAATCCACCAATTAACTGTACTAAATAATGTGCATTCAATACTGAAATCAACTGAATCTAACTAAACTAGTTAGAACTAACGAGTCTTTGCTAAATGTTATGGAAGTACAAAAGAAAATAGGAACAAGTCAATAACTAATAAAAATATCTTACCTATAATTATTTATTAGAACAAAGTAATCAGTGCTCAACAAAATAAATGGTAGCTAATAACGCTACAGAAGAATAGGTTCAAATAAACTACATATTAAAACATACAAATATACAACTTAATGTTATTTTAATGACTATATAAATTAGCATAACATAAAAAGAAGCGAACCAAACTGAAACTAGAAAATTACCCAAATATAAAATAAAACATAAACCAGGTTTTAAAAAGCTAAATTCTATTCTAAAACGTTCAGTCTATGAAAGAAAAACTTATTTTGTGTCAACTAAAGTAAATGCACTTTAAAACTAAACAACTTAAAAATATATATTGTCAGTCAATGAATGAAAAAAGCAGCACTTAAATGAATAACAAATTATGCAACATTTTACATTCATTTACTTACTTATTTTAGCCATTAATTATTTTTTATATATACAATAATACATTAATTATTTATTTGATATTTTATTAACACCTGTTTATTTCAATAAGAATTGATATAACATTTGAAGCTAACTAAACTGAAAATAAAAAACAACCTGAATTTTCACAACAAATAACGAATCTAATAAAATATCTGTACACTTTATAATAATAAACAGCAAATAATAATAATCAACCAACTAATCTGAAATTATTATTTTTAAACTATAATAAATTAACAGCGCAAAACAAAAAATGTGACCAGAACCATCAATAACAAAATAACGTGTTACTTTAGACACGACAACAAACAAAACAGAAAGCATTTGGGATAAACCAAAAACTACCCTACATCACATTTCCTTATTAATAATTACACCTGTCAAATAATTGTCCGTTCAATCCATTTCTCCCTCAAATTCCAAACAAACCTAAACACTGGACGGCATTTCTGCACTTTATAGGACACTATGGCTTGGTTTAACACACAACCTGTGCGTAAATAATGTACGAGGAACATTTAAACCGGGACAATGTTGTTTATGGATGACCCAAAAAGAGACGAACTCCCCCCAGACTTATTTTCCATAGATATTGCCATCAGCATAAGTAATAAATAACCACAAATATTCTGAAGGATATTGCCTGATGAGATCGTCCACCTCACACGCGTCCGGTCCCTGCTGCTCGGCCGCCTCGTCCTGGTCGTCCACGAATTTATTCTCGTCGTACTCGTCGATATCGACTCCCCGGAACCGTGAGGACAGGGTGTTTTTCGCCATGAGGAGGAGCCGCTTCTGTCAGTCGATTTATCGATCAGGGGGAGTCCGGGAAAGCGCGGTGACGGGACGGGTGGGATGCGCGTGTGTGTCCGCTTCCCTCAGGCACGGGCCGCCGCCGGTCGACGGTTCATCTGTCAGCAGGAAGGTGCGGCTGTTCCCTCTCCACCGGCCCGAGCATCTCCACCACACATTCCTGCAGAGCGGACGAAAATCCCGACTGGGGCGGAAGCGGAATTACACACCATGGCTACGCTGGGACACGGAGTTTCCGTTTCCTGTAATGCAGCGATGGGAATTTGATGGTTTTGCTCGATTATCGTTGTATTTATGCTTGAGTTTATAAACACCAAGTAAGAAAAAGCTTAATACTGTTCTAAACAGTCCAAATACAACAATTATAACAAATATAACAACAAACCTTGATAAACAAACAAAATTAGGATTACTGAGCAAAAATAATTGAATAAACAAAAGAATAACAATAATACAATTCATACAAAGTACAAAATAACACAAGAAAACATTTCATTCGTAATAAGAAAGAGAGCTTTCACCATTTAATAATTTATTATTAAAGTATATTGTTATATACTGTTGAATTCAGAATTATTAGCCCCCGTAAATTATTAGTAAATTTATTATTATATATTATTAGAAGATTTTTTCAACACATTTCTAAACATAATAATTTTAATAACTCATCTCTAATTGATTTATTTTATCTTTGCCATGATGATAGAAAAAATATCTAGTAAATTATTATTTTAAGACACTTCTATACAGCTTAAAGTGACATTTAAAGGCTTAACTGGGTTAATTAGGTTAACTAAGCAGGTTAGGGTAATTAGGCAAGTTATTGTATAACGATGGTTTGTTCTGTAGACAATTGAAAAAAAAAATAGCTTAAAGCTAATAATTTTGACTTTAAAATGCTTTTTAAAAAATTAAAAACTGCTTTTATTCTAGCTGAAATAAAACTAATAAGAAGAAAAAATATTATCAGACATACTGTGAAAATTTCCTTGCTCTGTTAAACGCAATTTGGGAAATATTTAAAAAAGAAAAATAAATTCAAAGGGGGGCTAATAATTCTGACTTCAACTGTGTGTGTGTGTGTGTGTGTGTGTGTGTGTGTGTGTGTGTGTGTGTGTGTGTATATATATATATATATATATATATATATATATATATATATATATATATATATATATATATATATATATATATATATATATATATATAATTCATTCTATTATTCGTTCTAATATCCTTTTTGTTTTGGTTTTTATTATAGGTGGGCATAGATTAATTTTTTTAATCTAGATTAATCTAGATTAATTTCAAAATTAATCTAGATTAATCTAGATTAAAATGGCTAATTTGAATTCTGCCGAAGATATTCAGAATATGTGTGCTACCCAAATAATAAGTCTTTGAGAACGGGTTTCTCAAGCCGGGTGTCGCATTAGACCAGTGTCTCATCTCCAAAATGTTTCCAAAATGCATCACAAACTGCTTGAGAAACTGTTCTACTATGATAATTGGTGATGAAAATAAATGATGTTCAATAAGATGTGTTTACTTACTTGTGTTTACTAACTGTTTATTCAGTTAAACATGAATGTTGAACTGTAGGCCTACATAAGCTCCAAACAGCGAATTCTGATGAGCTTAATCAGACTAAAGTCAGCACTGAACTAAACAGAAATGGAATTAAGTCGTGGAGTATGCAGATTTTAGTGGCATTATTGAAGTAAACACCGCGGTCTTTAGGACCTTTCGCCATATTTTCCGACAAGGTCCACACGCGGCTGTCAGAAAGGACTGCACACACACATACACAAACACACACACACACACACATCGCGAAATGCGGAAGTTTTTTTTTTTCTTACCATTTGACATGCGTTATTAAACTCCATAACTCTCTCACCTGTCCTTACTCCGTATTTGCGTCTAGATTACCCCAGTTTGTCACGAAGGAATAAATAAAAAGTGAAACTGCAGTTAGAGTCAGGCATCCTGCTGATTTGATTCAATAGAGCAGACGGCTCACCGGTCAGGTATACATCCGCGGTAATATATCAAGGTGAAAGTCATCATAGCTTGCGTAGAATAGACCCAGCTCCCAACCCAACTTTGAGAATAGATTAACGGCGATATTTTTTTTATCGCGCGATAAGAGTCTCGCGTTAACGCAGCACGTTAACGCCGTTAACGGCCCAGCACTAGTTTTTATTTATAGGCTATTTATATTCGCATACTATTCCAATGGATTATTAATAACTGTATAGGCTATATATGCTTTTTCTATTCAGAGGGCATTGTACATTTTTATTTGTAACTTTATGAAAAACGAAACCTACACTGTAAAAAAAAAAAGTTGACTCAACTTAAAATTTTGAGGCAACCAGCTTCAGGGCATTTTTGAGTTTACTTAAATTGAGTCAAGTGCAGTACTTGGGTTGAAAATTGAGTCAAGTCAAAAAAAGCTCTGCAGCAAGTTGCCGTACAATTTTGAGTTGTCAACTTTTTTCTTTTTTTTTTTTACAGTGTACTTAACTTGATATAGGATGAATATTACTGTGTTTTGCGTAACAAATGCATTTTTTTTCTTGCATAATTCCCCATCCAAAGATTCAAATTCTTAAGACCTGGAGAATTATGAGCAATTTTTTTAAATTTAAGTTTATTTAATGCATTTTATCAATTTTATTGATACTGTAAAGTATGTATATCATACTATAAACCGCTAAATTAATGTTATATCATAATGTACTAAATATAATGTACTGTAATTTTATTTGTTTATATGTTTATTTACATAAAGTATTATTATTATAATTTTCTTTAAGTAGCTTATAATTATGATCATTAAGCTTGATAATGTAAGAGAAGGCTTGGTTAGTGTTCATTCATTCATTTTCTTTTCGGCTTAGTCCCTTTATTAATCAGGGATTGCCACAGTGGAATGAACCGCCAACTTATCTAGCATATGTTTTACGCAACGGATTCCCTTCCAGCTGCAACCCATCACTGGGAAACATCCATACACACTCATTCACACTCATACACTAGGGACAATTTAGCTTACCCAATTCACCTACCACATGTTTATGGACTTGTAAGGGAGCACCCAGAGAAAACCTACGCAAACACAGGGAGAACATGCAAACTCCACACAGAAACACCAACTGACCCAGCCGAGGCTTGAACCAGCGAACTTCTTGCTGTGAGGCGACAGCGCTACCCACTGTGCCACCGCGCCGCCCCTTGGTTAGTGTTGTGTGATTAAAATTTTTTTCATTGTGACACTTCAAAATTAACCAATTGTTATAGGCCTACAAAGTAGAGATACATATGGTTTGCTAAAACTGTTGGACATCCAGGATTCAACTGTCACAATAATTGTGATGCCATGTCTTGCCTTTTGAGAGCTCTTTCATACATTTACCATTCGCCATAACAGAAGAGATCAACTGAAGTTCAGCATTCATCCCCCAGGACCTTTCCTTCTCATTCTTTACGTTTGTCAGTCAGGATATTTAATACAGAAAATTAAAATACAAGAATTGGTGGACTACAGCCATCAATCTTCACTGTAAAAATATCCGTTAATTTCCAGTTTTCATATTTTGTGATTTACAAGTGTTTATTGTTTTTATTATGATTGTTAATTGCATTATGGGACCTTGATCTTTACTTTTGATGTTGACAATTCAACTCTACAGTTTAACTTTTGTTGACATTTGATATAATATAATGTATAAGAAATCATCACTTTAACTATTAAAAATGTCAATGAAAGTCACTTTGTAAGTAAGGTTAAAATATTGGTTCCATAATGGAATTCAGAAACAAATAAATAGGGTCAGAAATCGCTGAATAATTAAAGTAAAAAAAAAATGAGCACACTTTTAACCCTTTGACGCGCGATAACACCGATGTAATCAGTAAATTGATTTTAGTAGGCTTAACCTTTTATTTTATTTTCAATTTTTTAATGTTTCCTATGTATTCTATCATTTGAAGCTAATCTCCTCCCCATATTTGTAACGGTTGTTGCGGGTGTATCCCGTATTTTTATATTCCAATGTTGACAGATATAGTTTAATCACTTTTCTGACACAAATAGCCTACTCTAACGTGCAGTAAGCAGTTCTAATTTCTAATTAAAATATGTAAATCCAACTATATATATATATTTATAAAATACAAAATAATGTTTAGATTTCAAAGATATACAAATAAGTCAAAGCTATGTACTTGCCACATATATTTCAAAATGTATCAAAACGAGTTTGTATATGATTATGACGATAGCCTATATTTATGAGGTCTAAGGAACATTTCCTGGTTTTGATGAATAGGCTACTACTAATGCTTTACATTTAACTACAGCAGTTTTGTTTTTACTTATTAAGTACAGTGTCATTTTTTTATTAACTTTTAAAAGCACATTTTAATTTAAAGTTGACGTTTTATTATTATTTTTACTTGTAAGTGCAGTGTTAATGTTCAAACTTATAATGTTTAAAGTGGCTGACAATAATAAATATACTTAATATTAATAATACTAATCTGCCTCTTTTTTGAACTGTGCAGAGCTGTAGCTGCTTAATTAGGCCTACTACGCTACTTCAGTGCCGGTTGTTATGGTGGTACTTGGAGAGACATTTTTTTTCTGAGGTGGTACTTGGTGAAAAAAAGTTTGAGAACCACTGATCTATACCACATATCTTTGGACTGTGGGGAAACCGGAGCACCCGGAGGAAACCCACGCGAACACGGGGAGAACATGCAAACTCCACATAGAAATGCCAACTGACCTAGCCGAGGCTCGAACCAACGACCTTCTTGGTGTGAGGTGTTCGTGCTACCCACTGCGCCACCGTGCTGCCCAATCCACAAACTGATACAATTAAATAGTGTTGAATTTAAATTTGAAACCCCAATTTTATACCCAAAATAAATAGTCAACCATTAAAACGGGTTTTTCTATTAAGGACTGCCAGTAATATCTGTAATTGGGCATTTGAATTAATGAAGTTCTTTATTATTTTATCTGCATTTTATTTTTGTAAAACAGTACATTTGAAAATAAACAATAATTCTATTTTAACGTTAGAAGTATTCGCGTAACACTTGCTGCCATTGGCTTTCATAGTATTTATTTGACTAAAATCGATGTCAGTAACTACCTCCATTCTTCAAAATGTCTTCTTTAATGTTTAACAGGAAAAGAAGCGCCATTTGACGGCGAGTAAAAAAACAAACAAAAACAAATAGACGCTTTTGTGTGAACTGTCCCTTTAAGAGAGCGGACTCGTCTACGCAACAGCACTGAGTGACCACTAGAGGTCAGCAGATATTTTCATATTAGTGTTTCATGTTTTCCAAGTAAACGAGTGTCTTATTACTTTTTTATTTTGACAGGCGAATCATAAGTACACCATCTTGAACTGATAAATAAAAAAACAAATACACTGTATAACATGCAGCACATAATGGCTCACACTATTGTGATGGTCCGTTTGTTGAATTAAGTTACATTGCATCTACATGCCAACTAATTCTCATTAGATTATAAATAGACTGTTAGGTTGGGGTTAGGGTTAGTGTAAGTTGCCATGTACTTGCAAAGCTTCTTATAGTTCTTAAATGTCTGTTGAAGGAGCAGTATCAACAGATATTAATCAGACAGTCTACTAATACTCAAATGGACCATCAAAATAAAGTGTTACCACATAATGTTGTTAAAGAAAGAGATAGTTCTGTAAATTATTCTGTCATTGTCATTATTTAGCCTATTCAAACTAATACTATACGGAAATCAGTGGTTACAGGTTTCCAGCAGCATCTTTATTTTTCTCCCAATTTTTACTTCTTTTGTGTTTGACAGAAACTCAAATGGATTTGGAACAAGTGTGAGGAAAAGATGACAGAATTTTATGTTTGATCGCTTTAGAAGTCATTATCAGTTTATTTAATCAAGTTTAAAAGTCAAGTTAATGTATATAACACAATTTTAAAGTAGACCAATTGGCGTGCAGATAAATTAAGCATAGCTGACTTGGTGTGTTTCCCACATTTAGTGATTTGATGGCTGGGCGATATGGCAAAAATGCAATTGCAATAATTATTTTTTCATATGAACAATAGCGATATATTTCAATATAAGTTGTTAATACTTCCAGCTTTAAAAGAGTACCCCAACAATGACTGAAGCCACAAAAATTAGAGGGTCTATTAAATGGCATAACATATTTTTGGCCGATAAATTTACGGTGGTGAAAAATTTGATATCTCTAATATCAACACACTTTTAGATTCCCATTGTTGCACATTTCTGCTTTGTGATTGGCTTTTAGATCAATATAGAGTAAAAAAAAAAAAAAGTCCAGATCTTATCATTGTTATTGACATCAACTTTATCGCCATTCGATATAATATCGTTTATCAGCCCAGCCCTATTTGACTTGTAGTCTGTGTTTTTATTTTTGGTTGTTCTGGTGTCTAATGTATATGTACAGGCTTTATCAATACCCGGTTTGCATCCTCTCTCTCATTTTCTGAAGGCAATGCAAATATTTACTCAGACCAGTGGAATGCTGGGAGACACAGACCTCTGGGGTTTCCACACAACCCCTACTGTTCATTTAATCAGATTGTCTGTGGCACTGATGCCAGTCTCATATTACAGAAACTCTTTGAACATATTCAGAATCTGAATAATTCAACATGTTCAGCTTATAACAGTATATGGATACAAAGAAACAGACTGTAAAGATTAGAGAGCTCTTATTTAGTCTTTGGTGGTGTTTTCTGTGGCCTCCCATTTATTTTTAATGGAATAAAATGGATTAGTATATGTAATCACAGTTGACAGGTTAAAAATATACTAGAAGTTTACAATGTAATATGCTCATGAGAATAAAAAAATAGTTGTCACCAGGAAGTTATTAATTATTATTAACCCTCATGAGGCGGAAGTGATTTGGGAGCTGCTTGGCATGCCCTGACACTTGTGCTTATTTTTTTGTTTTTATTAAAATACAGCATTTCTGATATAAATTTTACCAACCCCAAACTTTTTAAAGAGTTAATATAAAGAAACAAAAATTTGAACTCATATTTTAGAAATAAATCAAATTTTACTTTTAATGCTAAAAAGGAACTTGTAAAAACTAAGTTTTTTTTTTTTTTTTTTAATCTGTGCTTGATTATGGTGATATATAATACATGCATGCAGCATCTTCTATTCTAACAAGACTTAATTCTGTATATCATGTTTCACTACATTTTATTACAAATGCAAAATCCCATACTCATCAATGCATTTTATATAAGATAGTGGGCTGGACATCTATCTTACGCAGAAAACAGCACTGGTACAGCTGGGGTGCCGGAAAAAAACGTAAAACAACAGCCGCTAAATTACAGAAATTTACCATAAAACAATGGAGGTTAAATCACAGAAATGTCATAAAATTGTAATTTTTATGTAAATTTATGTAATTTAATGTCTGTATCTATAAAGCTTACACTGTAAAAAAAATCTGTTATATTCCGTCTTGTTTTTTTTGGCACCCCTGCTGCCGGAAAAAAAACGTACAGAAAATGTCAGAAATTTACCGTAAAACAACAGACGTTAAATTACAGAAATTTACTATAAAATAACAGTAAAACAATGGCCGTTAAGTTACAGAAATTTACCGTAAAACAATGATCGTTAAATAACAGAAATTTACTGTAAAACAACAGACATTAAATTACAGAAATTTACTGTAAAATAATAGTAAAACAATGGCCGTTAAGTTACAGAAATTTACCGTAAAACAATGATCATTAAATTACAGAAATTTACTGTGAAACAACAGACATTAAATTACAGAAATTTACTATAAAATAACAGTAAAACAATGGCCGTTAAGTTACAGAAATTTACCGTAAAACAATGATCATTAAATTACAGAAATTTACTGTGAAACAACAGACATTAAATTACAGAAATTTTATTGAATTTTAATTTTTTGTAAATTTCTGTAATTTAATGTCTGTATCTATAAAGCTTTACGCTGTAAAAATTTCATTACATTTTAATTTTCAGTAAATTTCTGTAATTTAACCTCTGTTATTTTACAGTAGGTTTCTGTCATTATTTTATGTTTTTTTTTTTCTGGCACCCCAGCTGCTGAAAAAAAAAAAAAACGTAAAATAACAGATTTTTTTTTACAGTGTAGGTAAACTTCCAGCTTATCTTTGTACTTTTTTTTGTCTTATCTTTCGGAATTATCAACTACGCTCTTCCAAGTGTTGGCTTTTTAATATACCGCGAGTTTGTACAGAGCTAGGTTAAAACTGCATTTTCTTATTGTGCACCTTGGGCATGGAATAATTTGCAAAAAAAGACTACAAAATAAACTAAATAAAATTGCGTCTTTCAGTGAAATTAAAGGCATTTTAAAGAGAGCGATACTGGAAGCATTTGACTGTTTTTTTTTGGACTGATGAAGCGTTGTTGTTATGTGGTTTTTAAAATTGTGGCTGTTACCATCCAGATCTCTCTTGTAAAAGAGATTTTAAATTTCAATGAGACTTCCTGGTTAAATAATGGTAAAATAGATATAGAAGAGTCTAACTGATCTTTTATTTTGCATTATATCTCATTATAATGTGTCTGTTATTTTCAAAATCACATGCTGTATGGCTTTTTAACCTTAGCTCTTACGTCAATCCCTATTGCTAAAAGACAGTCACCAGACATGGTTTTTGGATAAATAAGTTACGTATTATCGATGATCTACTGCTTTTGCAGTAGTCAGAGAGACACAAAAATGCACCAAATACCTGCAAGGATTGAATCATGAATTAATCATAATCGTCTATGTCAACAAACCTAAACCACCACACAATGAGAAAGACCAGATTGGAGTAAAAAAAATCCCAAAACATAAAAAGTCTATTATTCCTCTTTGCTGGCCTTTAATTGAACAAGAAAATGTTCCAGCTGGTGCCAAAACCCTTGTCCTCAAAGCCATAACACGTCTGAGTGGTCTAACATGCCTGTGTGAACTGCTTTAATTCAGTCAATCTCTAATGAAAAGGCATAAAAGGCCACACACAATTGTGCCGTCAGACTTAATCCTGGCCTCTCCACCTGTTCTCAGGACTGTGCCGCTCACACACTGTCTTAGTCTCTTAGGGCCCCTTTGGCCCCCACAAAAAAGTCTTGGTGGTTTTCATTTTATGAGTTCGGGACCCCCTCTCTGTGCTCATTATTTCGGGGCGGGGGCCGACTGCCAGTCCTGCCCTTGTTTTTAATAAGCAGGGATTTCCTTTTATTTCAATGGAATGTCGCATGTCATTCGTCGGCTGTGCAAGTCGGTTGTCATCGCGGGTTTTTCTGGTCCTTGTTTTGGAGTTTTCAGACATCGTTCTGATGCGATAGCCAAATGAAGTGCCATAAAATGATGGCAGGAGGCTAACTGTTGGAGAGGGATATCTGTCTGTCAGGATTGATGGGAATGTTAGTGCTGTAGCTGTGGCAGGATAACGTGTTTTGCTTGTTAGCCTGAAAAACGAACTTCTGTTGGATTTGGTTCTTCTATACATGCCTTCGGTTTTCTCTGTGATGTCATATTCCTTCTTGTCATCTACGATATTAAAAGATCTTTCAATGTCACAATGCATTTCTTGTTGATTGTTGTCATCTTGTTGATGTTTTTCCAGCATTGTGTCATTCTCGAAGGTTTCTTCTGGTTTTTGTTTGTCATTCAGACAGGTATCTGTGATCTCATATTGTGTGGCGTCTGTGAAGTCAGTTTGTCTTTCATCTTGAGTTTTGTTGATGGTTACGTCTTGTTTTTGGCTCTCCATGGTGATGTCATGCTCTCTGAGATCCTCCGTAGTGTCTTGCTCCTTGTTCACCTTTGAGATGCTTTTAAGGAAAACAAATTGTCAACACTTGAATGGGGGAAAATAAGAGGGTAGAATAAAGTAACAAGTCCCAGGAAGCTGTGGTTTACGGTAGATTGACTGTCAACCATAGCTTCATGGGTGATTGTTGCTGTTGTTTACACAATAAACAATACACAAGGCAAAATGTATGTATTAATATGTTTTTATCATGAAGGCCCGGGCACACCGAGATGTTTTTTGCTCGCGTTTTCCGTCGACGTTTAACGCCTTGTGACTAAATAAATGGCGTCAATGTGAACGTGCATACCAACGCGCAAAACGGCAGGCGCAAAAGCGTCATTTAAAAAAAAATTGCCTCATGCTCGTTTTTTTTGTTTTGACGCGCCATGTCAAAACCCTCTTCACCAATCAGATTGCCACTTTTGTTCACGTGCACAGAGCTGCTGAAGTTACAGTAAACAGCACTTGGAGGCGCTCAAGCGCAAAACTGTCAATGCGAGCGCACATTGAAGAAGATGCCCAAAGGCGATATGAACGTGGAGCTGCTTATTGCACTGGTGAACAATAATCATTTCTTCATCGCTAGAGTTGGAGCTGCTACTTGAACCATCCATAACAACAAGCGTGTCAACTTTGTCTACTTCTTCTGTGTTACAAGCGGGTGTCAAAAGCTTAAAGTTGTGTAGCACCATCTAACGTCAAGGAGTGATTTTGCATACTCTTCTACTCGACGCCTGTGAAAATCGCTTGGGTTTGAATCTGGAAAAATGTCTTGAAAAACGCTGACGAAACGAGCTTGACAAAAGTTATTGACAGCACTACTATATTGATAGACGCCATTCCGTAACACGACACTCCATTGTGGTAAGTTTTGTTTATCAGTATGCGGTAAATTAGTCAATTAAAACTGGAGGTATAATGGAAAGGTGCATACAACAACATGTTTTATAGGCTTTCATTAAAGTGCTGGTCAGTATTTTCTGCTTGACAATCCCATTTTGAATTGCATCAATAAAATTGAAGTGTGATGAATAAACTGAAAATGTTTCTGTTTAATTAAAACTCTTCAAACTGATGTTGTCAAACTTTTCTTTTGGTAACATAATTTGTCAAATAAAAAGTAATCGATTGCAATATATCAAAGAAATCACAATTTATTTTGCAATAATATTGTATTGTGACTAGGCATGGGACGATAACCATTTTCAAGGTTTACCGTGGTTTGGAAAAATCAAGGTTTTAAAACTGCCAAAACTATGTTTTACCGTTCCTACGATACCTGTAAGATTTTTTTTTTATTATCATTTACGTGTTTGTTTGTTTTACATCTATTTTATTTAGTTTCTTAGGGCAACAGTATCTCCAGCTGAAAAGGACCATCGACATCAAAAGCTACTGTTCCAAAATATTTTAAATGTTTCTTAAATTAAAATATATTGTGTTTAATATGGAAAAATGTTGTTCTTTTTTTCCCAGACATTTAAAAACAACATATTTTCGAGCAGTAATTACAATACCCAGAAACCATGATATTTTTATCCAAGGTTATCATACTGTCAAAATCTTATACCGGCCCATGCCTAATTGTGACACAAACGTCACATATCATGGTGACTCTGGGAATTTTCACCCCAGAATTTGAATAATCAAAATGTAGTTGGAGTCATTAATATTGCTGTTTCAAGAATTCACACTTAGATAATGCTTGACTATTTGAGCAGGTTTGGCATGCTGTCCCGGGAGAGAACCCTGAGCTCGGAGATAGATGAGCCCAAGGCTCCCGCCTGGTCAATAAGCATTAGTAGGGATACAAGATCAGGTAGTTCTCGATAACTTCCCAAGAATAGACCACCAACTGCACCAGTTTGTACTTAGTAGGTGCTTATGACTTTAACTTTTGTTGCATGTTTTTTGAGTGTGGGAGGAAACCGGAGTACCCGGGAAAAACCCACGCGAACACGGGGAGAACATGCAAACTCTGCACAGAGAGTGTCGACTGGCTTAGCCAGCATTTGAACCAACGACCCCCTTGCTGTGGGGCAACAGTGCTAACCACTGAGACACCCTGTCGCCGAACCTAGAATTGAGGAGGAGGGAGAAGGGATGGATTGGGGGGGTTTCAAAACGAAGATGAGGAATGAAGTTTAGGCTGGATATTTATATTAAATTTGGAATGATCCGATTGGCTAGTTAGTGATTAGTGATAGGGATCAGCTGTAGTCAATCCTATCACGTGATCCTCTCGAAATTAGTTAGTGAAACTTCACTTAGTGTGTGTGTTAAGGCCGATTTATACTTCTGCGTCAAGCGCACACGTATGCTACGGCGCAGCTTACGTGTAGACGCATAGCTCCTCGCCGTGGCCGTCGGCACCTCTCAAAAAATGTAACTTGTACACGTAGCGCAAGCTCTGTGATTGGTCGGCTTGGTAGCGCTGACGAGTGTGGGCCGAGGTGAGAGCTGATGCAGTGAGTGTTTACAAGTGTGGAGTCCCGTGAAGGAGCTCCGGATGGAGACTGTTGTTTTGTGTTTACCCTATGATTAAAGTTGTTGCACGTCTGCCAGTTCCCGCCTCAAAATGAGCGAGTTTGAGCCACTTGTACATTAAGGAAGTGTTCAGAAAAAACAAAAACCCAGCTAAGAAACTCGACACAGAGGAACATAAACACCTACTGCTAGCTAGCGTTTCGGAAGTGTATTGCAGAGAAACAGAAACAGCGCGCAGAAGTATAAATGCACGGCTACGCACGAGGCTTGCGCCGTGGGTCACGCCGATCACTTGACGCAGAAGTATAAACCAGGCTTTATGCTTGCCATAACAGCAAGCCAAAGAAAAAACTGACACGAGAAATAATGTCAAAGAACCCTATAAAGAAAACACTGTATTATTTTAAATTTGAAATATAAAAGATTATTTTCAATGATTTTCAGTAGACGTCTGACCAAAGAAAAATCTCAAGAAAGTTAGTAATAATTGAAGCTGTTGATACTGTTTGCTGAGTTATTTAATCATCCTCTGCTGAGATTTTGAGTGATTGAATGTGTAGTATGTTTCTCCTTAGTCTCTGAGTAGTTTAAATGAATCGTCGGGGTAACAAATCTTTATCCGTGTCAGCGTGACGTCAATATTGAACTCAAGCCCCGCCCATTTGTTGCCAGGAAAAATGAAACCCTTGCCAACAAACACTGTAACACTGGAAAAACACCGGATTTAAATGCGTTCATGAGCTTGCAATCCTCTGCTGTTTGTCGTTGCTATGGCCACCGTCAGCTGTTCCTACACATATGTGGCGGTCAAGTTTCAAAATAGTTCAGCTTTTGCCACTGTGTGGATTAATACTGAATGTTTGTCATGGTTAAGAATAGAGCAATATGCTGGTGTTTAACTGCATTGCTTTAATACACTGCTGCATTGGGCTCACACCAGTGGTGTAGTCGGGGCTATACGCACGTATACTCAGTATGCCTACTTTTTTCCATGAGCTGTTTGGGTATTACGACTTCTGAGGATCAATAATTGCGTATACCCTCGGTATACTCACTTGTTTTTCTGATTAGACTTCCCTAATTTACGTAAATTCGCGTAAACTTTTTATTTTCCTGATAAAAAAAATATATATATATTTATATTGTTATATTAATTATAGGCTCATTTTACAAGTCCCTTTAGAGTTAAACAGTTGGCTTTTACCCAGGTTTTACCACAGCTTAATATACTCAGCCAATCTCCGGGTCTGCTGGGGGCACTATTAGCTAAGCATAAATCATTGAATAGGATTAGGCTATTAGCATCTCGCTTTAAAATGAACAAATTTGCCTAAATATTTTTCCTTTTTTAATGGATAGTTCATTCAAAGAAAGTAAGATTGTCATCCTTTACTCAATCTTTACTTGTTCCGAACCGGTTTGTATTTTTTAAATTTTGTTTAACACAAAGAAGATATTTTGAAGAAAGCTAGAAACCTTTAATCATTAACTTCCATAGTATTTGTTTTTTCTTTCAATAGTTACAGGTAACTTACGTTAAAAAAGAAAAAAAAAAAAAATATATATATATATAGTTTCGTCGTTTCTTTGCCTAGTTTTAATATTTGGGTTGGGTGGGTAATAGTACACCACTTTTTTTTTTAGGACTACACCACTGGCTCACACATACACTCAATTGTTGTAAAACTGTGGTGGACAATTCTCTCTGTCTCACGCTGAATGCAGTCGACCAATCACAACTGACTGGGTCGTCGGACCAATCAGCACAGATTAGCATCGCGCTAAGGAGGGGTTTGGGTGCAAATGAATCGCTGAACGAATCATATGGGAGTTGTTGTGATAATTAGGTAAAAAGAAATGCATATTATAAGACAATGAAAGTGTTTTTTGACCTTGCATGCATATCAGACTGTTGTTGGTGACCCCCAAAACCACAATATGACCTTTTATAATGCAAAATAGGGGCTCTTTAACTTATTGGGTTTTACAGTGTATGTCATGTCTAACATTAAGGCAAACTTTATGTCGTGACCCTTTTAAAGTTGAAAGAAGCATGCGGAACACCATCAAATTAGTAATTAACTATTAATCTTGCTGTATTAAATAATATAACAAACTGCAGTAACACAAACGTAATATACTGAGGCTTTTTGTCTCTGTTGAGTTGGCTTTGAACATGGTTCAACCAATCAGAATAAAGGTTCGGAACTATTCATTTTATAACATTGTGGTTTACATCACATCTTTTTTTATGTAACCTAAAACAAACTTTTAGCCAAGTAACATGCAACACATGTGGACTATAAAGTTTACATATTTGTTTGCAGATTAAAGGACTGTTTGCCCATAGGGCAAAATAATTTTACAGCATATTACCTTTAAAACTATGTGGCTTCAGATGTCTAAAAAGTCATAAAGAGTGACTACATCCTAAAGCTAAGTAAACCAGAAATCCCTTCTTGATTGTTAGACCCCAGAGACCTATGTTCAGAAAAGAGAGTTTTGCTAGTCTGGAACATGAGTGAAACCTCCAAATACCAAATGTGAAATGATATTTGCAGCCTGACCTACAGCTGGATTACAGCTGCTATGGTACTAATATATTGAAACACATGCAGTGATCTGGGTAGCCATGGGAAACTGAAAACATGTAGTTGTCAAAATGAAAATAATTGTAACATGAGTAGATTAGAGATTAGCTGTATTACAATTCATGGACTAAATTCAAACCAGAAATGACTTGAATGCCTCTCTTCTTTGGCTCTGTTTTCACCTGGTATTAACAAGCATTCAAATGTGTCTCTTGTGACCACTTGTGTTCAGATTTCGTCAAGACACTTTCCTCTAATTTTGTCATGCACTACATCACTTTTGCAGGCATGTAAACAATCCTGCAGCCTAACTACCAAAGTACTATGTTTTTTTTGTTTTAGAAACTATCTAGCCTGTCATCACTGTTTCCTGAAAATGTTGGAACTATGTTGCACATGCATTGTTCAACCACATAAGCATTTACGCTATGAATCTGATCTAATGCGTTTTCAACTATGTCTGGAAGTGGTCAATCTATGGCAAGATCAAAAAGTTTTAGACCCTGAGGCCAGCTGCATAAACATAGCATCGTCTTAAGTAACTAGTTTGATCAACTAGCTGTTAGCCAAGAGGCAATCAGTCTTGCTTTATGGATTCAAATTGGGAGAATTAGATACATTTTATCTATGCATCAAATGTTAGTTAGAGAACAAAGTTTACACCAATGTTCTGTAGCTGTGAAACAGGGAGTAGCAAAATTAAAACCAACAACCTAGCTAATATACACTCACCAGCCACTTTATAAGGTATACCTTACTAGTACCAGGTTGGACCCCCTTTTGCCTTCAGAACTGCTTTAATCCTTCATGGCATAGATTTAATAAGGTACTGGAAATATTCTTCAGAGATTTTGGTCTACATTGACATGATAACGTCACGCAGTTGCTGCAGATTTGTTAGCTGCACATCCATGATGCGAATCTCCTCTTCCACCACATCCCAAAGGTGCTCTATTGGATTGAGATTTGGTGACTGTGCAGGCCATTTGAGTAAAGTGAACTCATTGTCATGTTCAAGAACCAATCTAAGATTATTCGCGCTTTATGACATGATGCAATATCCTACTGGAGGTAGCCATCAGAAGATAGGTACATGTGGTCATAAAGGGATGGACATGGTCAGCAACAATACTCGGGTAGGCTGTGGCATTGACACGATGCTCATGAAGCACCACCACCAGCAGCCTAAACCGTTGATATAAGGCAGGATGGATCCATGCTTTTATGTTGTTGACGCCAAATTCTGACCCGACCATCCGAATGTCACAGCAGAAATCGGGACTCATCAGACCAGTCTACATTTTTCCAATCTTCTATTGTCCGATTTTGGTGAGCCTGTGTGAATTGTAGCCTCAGTTTCCTGTTCTTAGCTGACAGGAGTGGTACCTGGTGTGGTCTTCTGCTGCTGTAGCCCATCCGCCTCAAGGTTGAATGTGTTGTGCGATCAGAGATGCTCTTCTGCAGACCTCGGTTGTAACAAGTGGTTGTTTGAGTTACTGTTGCCCTTCTATCAGCTCAAACCAGTCTGGCCATTCTCCTTTGACTTCTGGCATCAACAAGGCATTTGCACCCACAGTGCTGCCGCTCACTGGATATTTCCTCTTTTTCTGACCATTCTCTGTAAACCCTAGAGATGGTTGTGCGTGAAAATCCCAATAGATCAGCAATTTCTGAAATACTCAGACCAGCCTGTCTGGCACCAACAACCACATTCAAAGTCACTTAAATTACTTATCTTCCCCATTCTGATGCTCGGTTTGAGCTGCAGCAGATCGTCTTGACCATGTCTACACGCCTAAATGCGTTGAGTTGCTGCCATGTGATTGGCTGATTAGAAATGTGTGTTAACAAGCAGTTGGACAGGTGTACCTAACAAAGTGGTCGGTGAGTGTAATTTGCCTTTTGAGTTGCAGCATTTGCACAAAAAAAAAACGTCAGCTCAGTTTTAGTTTTATTGCCTTTCAGTTTCAGAAAGGTCATCATAAATGATTTTAACTGCCTAATGTGTAGGACTGTAAAGTTTACTTTAAAGTTGATGTTTTATCTATATAAAATATGTAAAATATGTAATGATTCATGAGAATGGATGGAGCCAAAGATCTTTTTGTCACGCTTTGCTTGTTGCAACTCTTTTATTGGCAAAACTTCTGTAGAGCATCATGGGTAATGCAACTGCTCTACACATTTTTACTATTAGGAATAAGATTGTTTTAGAAATAAGTTAAGTTCACCCTTTATAGATCACTCACTGAAATGCTCATTTTAAAAATGGAAAAACCTTTTACCTTAAAAAAGTCATTAAAGTCACTGTGTATGGTTCTTTGCTTGATAAATGGTTGATGCAAACAGATGGGTTCAACAAAAGCATATTCAATCATTCCCAACAGTTTCTTTCTTTTAACATGCAAACTGACTTTTGCAGCAGGTCCCAAATACACACCCAATTTGACCAAAATCAGATTTAGAAATCTGTTCTAGAATGCTCTTAAGTGGCCTGCTCAGTCTCCTTATTTAAATATGATTGAAAAGCTGGGAACAAAGATCATCAGTTATATCAGTATGCTTTTTGTTTGACATGTTCCTGGACCAACACTGTTTGTGGGTATGTTTAGGGGCAGCCATAGTCTAATGGTTAGAGAGTTGGACTTGGACCCAAAGTTTGCAGGTTGAAGTCTTGTAGAGATTGTAGGTGGGGGAGTAAATAACCAGCGCTCTATTCCACCCTCGATACCACAGCTGAGGTAAGATTGTTGAGCAAGGCACCAAACCCCAACTGCTCCCCGGGGATTTGTTGGGGATTTTGGTGCCTTGGGAATGATTGAATGGCTGCTCCCTGCTCTAGATGTGTGTTCACAGTGTATGTACTGCTGTATGAGTGCACATAGATAGGGTAAATGCAGAGCACAAATTCTGAGTATGGGTCACCAAATTTGGCCACATGTCATGACTTTGCTTTTCTTGCTGATCCAGGTACAACATTTATGTCCAAAAACTTTGTCTTGACCCTATCCCCTACCTATCCCTACTATAAATATAACTTGCGCCTAAAATCAGAGGGAAATGAAAGTGAATAAAAATTGTGTAGAAGGCCCTACATGCTGTTTTAAGCCTAAACTTGACACTAACTGTAAACATATCCCTCAAATCTGATTGGTTGATTAGAATGTTGTTTCAGGATCAACAAGAAGTAGATCCAGGAACATGTTCTACTTGGTGAAATCATATTAAACTTTCACACTCAAGATATGGGCTCTGATTTTAAAAGAGAGAGGACAGATGTTTCTTAGCCCTTTCAAGGACCTTTTGGTGGACTCTCTACAAAACTAATAATTTTGCACATGGATTTCCTGGATTCCATGGATTGCCAGAATCACTCAAATGCATATTAATACATTGATATATTAGAAGGGTTTTCAGCATATTGAGATTTGTCGAAATTTACTACAGCTCATGACGGGACTGTGGTGCATTATGACTGCCCCCCTTCTAAGTGAATAAGCTATATCATATTGGACCCTCTCACCACAGGGGCTGAGACAATGTTCCTACCTTAACAACGACCTTGTAGCTTAGTAATGTCTGTGAGTGCAGTCATGGAGATAAATTTACTTCATCTGTGAGCATCAGGTTAAGGCCATGTCTAGCATAAGTTTATTAGTCTGGCCTG
Source organism: Danio kyathit (assembly GCA_903798195.1). Taxonomy (NCBI): domain Eukaryota; kingdom Metazoa; phylum Chordata; class Actinopteri; order Cypriniformes; family Danionidae; genus Danio; species Danio kyathit. Next base: position 46,368,024 of record LR812526.1, read on the forward strand.
CTCTATTGTGAGTTTCCATGGAAGTGAGAACATCATACTTGCGCCAGCTGAATGCCAGACACAAACCATACAGGCCAGAATGTCACTTAACGCTGCCTCAGTGGCACAAAGGACTCGTGATATCACTCAAGCGTCCTCATTAACCGTACAAGAGGATGGATGAATGAGTCCGTTATTTTTGGCATCCAAATATGTAAGCCATCTATTCCACTTCAAGTAGCTTTTACTGTACAATGGCTTTACGCTCAACCCATTCTCACCCTTCCGTATTGCTGCATGTTCAAGAGAGCAGGGGCCGGTTGCACATGCTACTTAGACTGATCTTAAAAAGTCACCAATTTATTTTCATCAAGACTAGACAAACATTAATTAAAAGATGATCACATTAAATTGAATCCAAATACAAGAAGGATTGCTGCTTAGTTAATTGTTAGATAGTCAATTTATGTTATAAGACGGAGTAGTAACATGGTGTCTGTGATTGTGTTCCATTTGGAAGGGCTCACCCCTTTGCCATAATCCAGTGTTTCTCCACGTTCCTGGAGGACCACCAGTTCTATGGAGCCAGATCAGTCTCTAAAACCATAAATTTTGCAAAAATAAAACTCATACACGCACAGCACAATTCACATTTACAAAATCCAATTCATAAATTCAATAGACAATTTAAAAATATACGAACTCAATTTGTGAATTCACAAGTAAAAATCACAAAAATTGACATTATAGACAATAAAATTACAGAATTATATTTATAAAATAGTTTTTAATTTACGAATCGTGTTTTGAATGTACAAATTGCATTTGCGCATTTTGGAATTGTGTTTTGATTTTACGAATTGGATTTGCACATTTACAAATTGTGTTTTGAATGTACGAACTGGATTTGTGCATTTTCAAATTGTGTTTTGAATTTCCGAATTGGATTGCACATTTATGAATTGTGTTTTGAATTTCCAAATTGGATTTGCACATTTACAAATTGTGTTTTGAATGTATGAATTGGATTTGAGCATTTTCGAATTGTGTTTTGAATTTGCGAATTGTGTTTTGAATTTGCGAATTGTGTTTTGAATTTATGAATTGGATTTGCTCATTTATGAATCGTGTTTTAAATTTCCGAATTGGATTTGCACATTTACGAATTGTGTTTTGAATTTCCGAATTGGATTTGCACATTTACGAATTGTGTTTTGACTGTATGAATTGGATTTGAGCATTTTCGAATTGTGTTTTGAATTTGCAAATTGTGTTTTGAATGTATGAATTGGATTTGCTCAGTTATGAATTGTGTTTTGAATTTACGAATTGGATTTGCACATTTATAAATTGTGTTTTGAATTTGCAAATTGTGTTTTGCACATTTATGAATTGTGTTTTGAATGTACGAATTGGATTTGAGCATTTTCAAATTGTGTTTTGAATTTGCGAAGTGTGTTTTGAATTTGCGAATTGTGTTTTGCACAATTTATGAATTGTGTCTTAAATTTACGAATTGGATTTGCGCATTTACTAATTGTGTTTTGAATTTACAAATTGGATTTGCACATTTATGAATTGTGTTTTGAATTTACAAATTGGATTTGCGCATTTACGAATTGTTTTAAATGTATGAATTGGATTTGAGCATTTTGTAATTGTGTTTTGAATTTACAAATTGTGTTCAATTTACGAATTGGATTTGCGCATTTACAAATTTTGTTTTGAATGCACGAACTGAATTTAAGCATTTTCAAATTGTGTTTTGATTTTATGAATTGGATTTGTGAATTTATGAATTGTGTTTTGATTTTGCAAATTAAATTTTGTAAATGTGAATTAATGTAAATGCATTATTTTTGAGCCTAATCTGGCTCCATGCAGTTCAGCTCATTTCTATGTCTCCTTAACCAAACACAGTTCAGATTCAGTTCATTAGCTTATTAGCAGAGACTGAAAGACCTGTAATGGGTGTGACAGACGAAGGAGACATCCAAAACATGCAGCGCTAGTGGTTGAGAAACACTGCCCTAATCCATTTTAAAGGGTTACCCTCCAGAGTGACAGCTACGAAGGGATTAGGAAATAGGAATGATCCCTCCCAAATGAAATGCAGTGTACAACACTCAACATGGAGCCTGAAAAGGGTCATGGGAGTTTGAAGTGTAACAAGTGTACCCTTGCAAATTCTTTATTCTGAAGAGCCCTTTAAAGTGTCCAGTTTCAATATGGTAGCCATCATTGATTTCAGTAACAAATGGGTAGTAACAAATTACATTTACGCAAGTAAAATTTTGGGGTAACTTGTATTTTTAGAGCACATTTCAAGATGTGTGCTTTTAATCTTACTTTTCAGAAAAAAAAAAAACTTTTACTTGACTACATTTATGGCTTGTTTGCACTGAGAGGTACAGTACGGGTCGGTACGGGTCACCTTTATCAAGCTTGCATTTCCACTACCAAGGGTACAGGTCGTTCACATATCATATGAGAAGCACTTCTCACAATACAGGTGCTTTATACACATAAATACTTGTGTATAAATGTTCATGACTAACCTTTCTATGAACATTATTTGATTATAACTGCAGATCAATGACATTGTGAAATAGCCTACAGTAACGTCTGCAATTACATAAAATAAATAAATAAATGCAACATACTGTATATGAACACATACAGACCCTTACAGTCTCCGATTACAGAAAACTACACACAGCATACATTTAGTTCTTATTTGGGTTAAAAAAACAACACTAAAAATAGCCCACCCCACAGTCAGTGCAAACCTTTCATCTGTGTCTGTAATCTTCAGCAGCACGTATAGCCTCTTGTTAGAAAGAAATTCTGTCATTCAGAGTTCATAATAGTTCAAAATGTGATGATAATAATTAAACATGGCAGTTTGTTCATGTTTTAGGTTGCAGAAGCATCATTTGCTGCTGTTTTGTCAGTCTTGTTTTTTTGCATTTCACTCTCGCGTTTGTCCACATCTGAATGGATCGAATATCAGAGCGCTTTAAAGATCACGCGCACGTTAAAAATATGAGCTCAAAAAGTTTGTTATTTCAAATATAAACGCGATCGCGATCTCTCGACAAAGTGAAACCGCTCACACTTTTAGATGAGCTCGTAAAACAACAACAGGACATGGCAGAATTTGTTCTTGGCTTTGTGGTTGTACATCAAGACAACGACAAGGTTTGTTTGAGCTCAAGTCAACCATGGCTCGTTATTATATGCATAAAGTATTACGATAATGTCTCGGCTGTGTATTTAACAACATGGCGGTTCCATTGTTATGATTTTGGCTCGCTCCACGAGCTCGTGACGTATCTCTGTAACCAATAAGCGTTCAGCTGCGTGTGAAACTCCACCTTTTGGTGTTTGGTACCCTTTCTAAAGGGTGCTGAAAAAGTGGTACAGTACGGTTCGGTTCGGTTCGGTACGCCTTTTGTCAAGGGAAACGGCCATACCACTCAGTGGAAACGGGCCATTTGTGGCTTTTCCTCCATTACTGTCAAAGGGTAATAAATATGAGATTTTTTCAATCTAATTAATTCATATGACTAGTTTGCAAGTCTTGCACAGCGCCATATTGGAGAGGCTGCTATAGAAGCGCATCTCCCACTTTCGTTTAGCACATACATGGGTCGCTCCTGTACTTTAAAGACGATGGCTGAAGCTGAGGAGGAGATGCAAGTTTATCAAAGGCAGATCACCAGTGTTATTGCACATTACAGGTTATGTGATATTAATGTGGCCAGCACACATGAAAGAGGCATGTGAAAGAGAAGTCAAGTAGTTTGAAATTTGGGGTTTTCACTTCTTATCAATCAGATCAAAAGTAACTAGAAACTAGCTACTTGATTAGTTTGTTTTTTTCATCTGATACTTCCAACCGGGCCAGGGCCGCCCAAGTGAACCGTGCCTGAGGCCAATTCAGAGCACTCACACTTCTCAAACGATCCGGTAAACGGGCCTGGGTACGGTTCAGGTAGCATAGTGTGAGTACGCCCTAACAGACAGGAAAGTATGAGGAGCAGAGAGAGGGGAAGGATCGGCAAAGGACCTCGAGCCGGGAATCGAACTCGGGTTGCCACGAGCACCTGGGTGCTATATGTCGACGCTCTATAATCACTAGGCTATTGGCATCGATGACCCTCCCAACATTTTAACATTGGTGCTGAATGGTCTTCATAGGATGTGACATGATCTATCAGTGAAGTTTTAGTTAGTCTTACCTTTTATCCTCTACAGCTCTACCATCTTCTCCCAGCTCCTGTGACTGATAGGATGAAGGCAGATAGAGATGTAATGATGGGGTTAGACTGAGGTCCTCAGTACAATGTTGAGATGTTTCTTTATGATCATCTTTTCTTCTCCAGATAATCTCGCACATTGGAGTTTCTTCATAAAGAATGAAATGATTGAGAATTAATGTGTGAGAAAGGGACTGTGCATTAACCAGAAGTTACAGAGACTTTTATTTCAGTATTGATGTACTTTCAATTGAAAGCAACTTTTGAGAAGAAGGCGGAGCTTTCTTTTGGTTCATCATTGCCTCATAGCAAACTGCAAACAGGAAGTGAGATGTGGTTAAGAATGTTGTGTCTAAAGCCATCAAACTAATATCAACAGAGAAGGACCACCCCTCCAAACACAGAAGAGAATGGTCAGATTTTGGTTGAAGATTACCAAAACAAAACTATTTTCAGCTAACTTGCACAACTTCATTGTTCACCTTAAAACAAAAAATGTGCGCAAGCAAAGTAAATATTGTACATTTTCATTTCACACTAACTTTAAATGTTCTGTCTTGTTTTGTGTCTTGTCAGCCCTTGACACTATTTACTCTGAGGAAAACATAACAACAACATTCTTCTGCTAGCTTGTAACCAAGACCTAAGCTGACATAAACAATTTATTCAGTCTCATGTTAACAGGTCAATGATTACACTTGTTTCACACAGTGTACTCTCATCGAACTCTCAGACTGTCTGAGCTCAATGAAAAACCTTTGAATCTTACTAGATATTCATTTCTGTAGTTGATTTTGAAACATTATCTTCTAATTTGTTGTCAGCTATTTAATTACATTTATTTAATAGATAACATAATTTAAATTTAATAAACATTTCTGAATTGGCATATTCATTCATTCATTCATTCATTTTCCTTCAGCTTTGTTCCTTTATTCATCACAGCAGAATGAACCGCCAACTTATCCAGCATATGTTTTACACAGTGGATGCCTTACCAGCTGTAACCCAGTACTGAGAAACACTCTCATTCACACACATACACTATGGCCAATTTAGTTTATTCAATTCACCTGTACTGCATGTCTTTGGACTGTGAGGGAAACCGGAGCACCCTGAGGAAACCCATACAAAGATAAGGAGAACATGCAAACTCCACACAGAAATGCCAACTGACCCAGCCGGGACTCCAGCGACCTTCTTGCTGATAGGCGACAGTGTTAACCACTGAGTTCTGGCATATTTTTATACCAAATTTTCTTAATTCTTAATCTTCACTTACTTACTTAATACCCTAATTATCTAATTAACCTCAACATTGCTCTGATGTAACGTTTAACACTCTGCTATTAGTTTCCATAGTAACACCAGACAGTGTTAATTTAACACTGTGAATTTTAATGTGTTCATTGCTATTTTGTTCATTGGTAGATACCGTAGCAAATATATACATTATGAAAAAACATTGTTTAGTTTTGATCACAAGTGAATGCTAAGTGAACTATATGAATCATTTTATTTTTTTGGTCTACACCATTCATTCATTTTCTTTTCGGCTTAGTCCCTTTATTAATCTGGAGTCACCACAGCGGAATGAACCGCCAACTTATCCAGCATATGTTTTATGCAGGGGATGCCCTTCCAGCTGCAACCCATCACTGGAAAACATCCATACACACTCGTTCACACTTATACACTACGGACAATTTTAGCCTACCCAATTCACCTGTACCACACGTCTTTGGACCGTGGGGGAAACCGGAACACCCAGAGGAAACCCACGCGAATGTGGGGAGAACATGCAAACTCCACACAGAAACGCCAACTGACCCAGCCGAGGCTGGAACCAGCGACCTTTTTGCTGTGAGGCGACAGCACTACCTACTGCGCCACCGCGTCGCCTGGTCTACACCAAATTAACTCAACAGAAAAGAGGTGAACAAGTGCTCAATTCAGTTCGGAAATGCTACTGATTTTAAATAGTAGCTTCCCAGTGAGCACTTTGATGTGCAAAAAAAAAAAACGTGTAAAGACACTTCAAAAGTGCTAATATATTTGATAGCAACAATTTGATGTCCATTTGACTTTCACACATTGATGCCTTTTTGACCACCAAAATAATGACACAAAAGTATTATAGTATTAAGTATTCATCTGAAAGCTTCAAAGAAAAATTTACACTGGATTTTGTATCCCTACAATGCAGGTTGACGTTTAATTGACATCAAATTGACAGGATTTTCCTGTATTTGATTTTTAGGGTCCTATCATACATCTGACGCAAGACGTGTTTGGCGCAATTTGTTGCTATTTTCAGACCAACGCAACCCTAATTTTCCTGTATTGCGCCACATTGTTTAAATAGTAAATCCATTTGCGCCGCTTTGTGGACTCATGGGTGTTCCAGTCTAGAAAAGAGGTGTGTTAAGTCACATTGGTTGCGCGTTGCTTTTTTCAGGAACTAAAATAGACTGTCCAATAGACCAGCTGAAAGCTGGTCTAAAGTCCAGCGCAGACCACGTTAGTCGTGTGCCTAAACGCTCACACATTGCTTAATACACACAGGATGTACAGCAATACGCAAATATCTTTACAAATGAAAAAAGAAGGATTAAAATATTACAAAAATCATTATTTTCTACATAAATGTAAAAAACACTGCCTTCATGCCTTCTTCATGTCGGGGGGCTTTTTTAGTTTATTCATGACAATTTGCTTTTGTGTTTTTGTGCTAATGTTATTATTAGTAGTAGTATTATTTATAGGCATATTTATATTTGTTTTAAAAAAATCAAGCTTAGATTATTCCACCTGACAGGTTTTGGACCATATGGGGAATAGGACGTGTGTTTGGATAGAACTCCATAATAATCTATATCTATCTCTCCATAATAATTATTTGACCACACTTCGTTATTATTGTTCATTTATTCGTTTGCTGGAAATTAGACCTGAATTTAGAAATAGTTTTGAACAAATCTTTGTGTTTAACAAACTAAATTAAATATGTAGGCAAATGGATGTCTTCAGTGGAGTGCAACACCGTTTCCTTATCTATGAAAGTAAAGGAGTAAAGTAAAGAGTAAAAGTAAAGTAAAGACAAATTAAAGAGGCCAAATGGAGGAGGCTCTTTATCCTCATGCTGCAGATGGTCTGTTGAACTGTTTTCTCGCTAGTAAAGCGTTCAGTTTTTCCACTTCACTTACAAAGTCGACCATGTAAATAGCAAATGTACCATGGCACGGCGCAACTGACTCTTAAAGGGAATGGGAGATCAGACTATGATTGGTTTAATGCACTTTATGCTCAAAACACACCTATAACTCATTAAGAGAATAAGCACAATCCTATCAAACCATGTGCAGAGCGTATTTTTCCATCCTTAAAATAGCAAAAGTGGATTCGGACACACCCTTAGTGCTTTTGCGCCATGCACTTTAAACTCTGTGCCTAGATCATTAAAATAGATCCCTTAATGTGTTTTTTTTAATGCCAATTTTTATTGAAGTCTTTAGAGGCCATGCTTTATTATAATTTTCTTTCTTGTTTTCTCATGATCATGACTTAATGTTCTTGTGATCTCGACATATCAAAAGATGTTTTCTTGTTATCACCACTTAATTTTCTCATCTCGACAAACCAAGAGTTGATTTCTTGAGTTTACTATAACCTATAATTTTCTGCTTATTTTAAGAGGATGTTCTAGACACGCATGCATTAGCTTCATATCATATTATTTGCAGGGATTCACTTTTTAAAGTAATTTTAAATAACTTGCTGAAAGGACGCATTCAAATAAAAGCAGAATCTTCATCATTCTTCATTATCTAATTCATACATTCAACAACAGCTTATTTTGTGCCATCTGGAACCTACGTATAAAATGATAATAGTTGTGGAAAATTATTGTAAATAATGATATATAATCATATATCTGATAGAGATGCATGATTAATCGAAAAAAGATCACAATCTTGATTCGATCCCCCACACGATCTTAATTCAGCATCTCTATGATTCAGCCAATTATATTTCAAGTTCGGGAGAAGCATAAAGGCGGTCACACAAGTCTTCACATTGTTTTATATACGACACCTCCAAATGGTGCTAAAAGTGTCACATACTGTATTCATAGGAATAAATGTTTGTTTACTACTGAGAAGACGTGCGCATGCGCAAATGATGTCTACTTTAGTGAACAGAACCTGCATAAGCTGTGAATAGCAGGTAATAACGTTGTAAATAATGTTCAGTTTGTTGCACTGAGTGATTGTTTGGGAGCCGCATGGGAAGTATGATTTGCATGTATGTTTTTTTCTCAAAGTGACGGCAGCCATGACATGAGCGTACTCGGCAGTGAAAGTAAAACCAAAACCACGCACATCATTTACATTATCATATTGCATTGTAAAGTTATGATTACGGCAAGCATTTGCTTTGTTTTTTTTCTTTCTTTCATAGTGAACACAAAGTGTTGTGTATAAAAATAAATGTTTACTGGGTCAGTATAACTACTCTAGCCTATTGAATTAAATTGACTTGAATTAATTGAATGGGATAGACCCTTAAGGCAAGGCAAGGCATCACTTCATAACAAACATACAGCTAACAAAACAAACAAACAAAACAAAGCATACTGTATGTCTCAAACACAATAATTCAATTTTAGAATATATGAATGGTTGTATTCTGATGCCATCACTTTATTGTGCATTAATGACCAAGACAAATTTAAAGTCTAGTCAAGTCCACCATTCAAAGTCTACACAAAATTTAGCATTTAACCAACAGTAGACCTACACATAGGCCTACTATTATTATTGTTGTTTTACCAAACACTGTAAAACCCAACTGTCAACTTTATCAAATGAAATGAGTGTAGTTAACTCAAAATTGACTGAAAGTTAATTCTACTCATTTGAAAAGAGTTTTGAACTCAGCGTTGAATGTAATGAGTTAATTAAATACCTCATTACTTCAACTTAATAAGTTCACAGTACTCATATAGGTTAGTTTTTTTTTAACTCGAATGGTTTGTTGCAATCGGTTTCCTTAAACTGTTTGAGTTGCCTTAACTTATTGGGTTTTACTGTGCTCAAATTGCTTCATTTACTCAAATGGATTAAGTTCACAGTACTCATTAGGATTAGTTTTTGAACTTAAATTGTTTGTTGCAATCGGTTTCCTCAAACGGTTTGAGTTACCTTAACTTTTTGGGTTTTACAATGTATGTTTGAGAATAACAATTATAGCCTACTCATATTAACCATTATTCTACATCTACAGAACCGTGAGAAAATTAGGATCTTGATTTTAAGCAAAAAAAGTCATGATTCTCATTTTAGCCAGAATCGTGCAACCCTTACATCTGAATATAATCATAAATGGACATTAATCATAAGCATGCATGTTTGTGTTTATATTATGGCTGATCTGAATGCCATTAATGTGTTGCACAAATGCACGCCTGCATTTATTCTCTCTCTGTTCACAGGACCAGAGGAGACTCGCTGCTGCTTTAGGCAAAACACTTGTGTTTCACCTTTATCATACACAATCATTATGCTACGCTACAAGATTCTGTTTTAAAGGCTGGAGTGTTCATATGAAATTTTTTGGTCATAAATTGGGCAGGTATAAATAATAATAATAATAATAATAATAATTATAATAATCCTATACCTAAACCAGGTAAAGACCACTCAGATGCCAATAATTACCGCCCTATAGCCCTTACCAGCTGTCTGTGTAAAACAATGGAAAGAATGATAAATGATTGACTTGTGTGGTCACTAGAGAAGGACCAAAATATTAGTAATTATCAGTGTGGTTTCAGAAGAGGAAGAAGCACAATAGATCATCTTGTAAGACTAGAATCCTATGTGTGAAATGGTTTTATTAAAAAAGAACATACTGTAGCAATATTGTTTGACTTGGAAAAAGCCTATGACACCACTTGGAGATATGGCATTTTAAAAGACTTGGTGCAACTCAAAAATAAGAATCTTATGGAACTTAACCAAAGAGAAGAAGTCCTTGACTCACCCAAATGAATACAAACAAGAATTCAAACAAATAACAGACAGTCTCCCTCATCATAAACCCATATATACAGATGGATCAAAGCACCACTGCAGCAGTAGTTTTTAAAGATGATGTCTTTGGTACTCGGATTCCATGAGAAAGTTCAACTTGCACAGCAGAAGTTTATGCAATAAATATGGCTTTAGAACAAATGGAAAGGACACAGTACGGTAACTTTTTAATCTGCACAGATTCCAAATCCTGTCTTCAAGCATTTGAAGCTTCTAAGTGTGATCACCCCATAATTTCCATGATTGTAAAGGAAATGACAACACTAGAAGATAAGAAGTTCAACATTATCTTCTGTTGGATTCCAGACCTCATGGGACTACATGGAAATGAACTGGCAGATGAAGCAGCAAAACAGGCTATCTCCTTGAAAGTGACCGAATGTTTAATTCCTCCTGAGGACTTGAAACCCACAATAAATTTGTACATAAACGAAACATGGCAAAGGGAATGGGAATGGGACAACTTCATAAATAATAAATTACATGAAATTAACCCGAAAATAAATGAAAGACACTTAGTAAATTATACATTTGAGACTAGACATGATCAAACTGTCTATACTAGACGTCGAATTGGACATTCTAGGTTGACTCATTTGCAGTGGTGGAAAGAGTACTGAAAAATCATACTCAAGTAAAAGTACCATTACTTGCCTAAAAATGTAGTGTAGGTAGAGTAAAAGTAACTGCTGTAAATATTACTCAAAGTATGAGTAAAAAGTAGCTCCTTTCAAAAGTACTCAGGAGCAGTGAGTAGTGAGTATTATGCTGTCAAAAGCTGATATGTATGTTTACATGTAATTTGTGCATGTGTGTGTAAACAAAACATTCTATAGTTTATTTAGTTATTGCCCAGCAGACACACAACATCATGAGAGATTAATATTAGGGTAGATTTAGGTTGTAATGTCAGGTGACCAAAATTAATTGTCAAGCCAGCAGCTAAGGACAACATTATTTTGATGTCCAATAATGACGTCAAATGACGTTGATATTTGGTTGATTTTAGGTTGTTAGAAAGTGACCAAAATCCAACGTTGAGCCAACATTTTAAACCAACGTCATATATGACGTCAAATACTGACATTTATTCGTCAGGTACGGCAACCAAAAACCAACGTCTGATAGATGTCATAGGGGTAACGTTCACATAACGTCAAGCTGTAACATCATTAGACGTTGATATTTGGTTGGTTTTAGGTTGGGCATTGGACATTGGCCTGACGTTGAGTTCTGACGTCAACCCGATTTTCATTTCCAAACAAAATGCAGCGACCCCATGACGTTACAGTTCAACGTCAATCAGACGTCATGTTGACGTCCTGTCCCTGCTGGGTGTTTAAGGCCATTTCAGTCATCATACAGTGAACATCCGTCATCTTCTCATTAGTGACATGCATTTAAACAGTCTCTGGGTCAATGCGCGTAAAGATTTTGAACATCTTCATGGACACTTTTAATACTTCCAAACAGTTTGCTGCAATTATAAGGTGCACACGTATTGAGGTAGTTTAATTATGATGTGATTTACCTTCTACGGTATGTGTGATTTGAGTGGACAGGAATCACAGGACTGATTTTTCTAATCCCCATGAACAAGAAAAATAAAGTAGTGACTGCAGGTTGAAGGAAAGTAGTGGAGTAAAAGTACTTTGATGGACATTTTAAAAAATGTACCAACAGGAAGAATCTTAAATTATTTATCAAAAATTCATTCATTCATTCATTCATTCATTCATTTTCTTGTCAGCTTTGTCCCTTGCGGGGTCACCACAGCGGAATGAACCGCCAACTTATCCAGCACGATTTTACGCAGCGGATGCCCTTCCAGCCGCAACCCATCTCTGGGAACTTCCACACACACATTCACACTCATACACTACGGACAATTTAGCCTACCCAATTCACCTGTACTGCATGTCTTTGGACTGTGGGGGAAACCGGAGCACCCGGAGGAAACCCACGCGAACCCAGGGAGAACATGCAAACTCCACACAGAAACGCCAACTGACCCAGCCCAGCCGAGGTTCGAACCTGCGACCCAGCGACGTTCTTGCTGTGAGGCAACAGCACTACCTACTGCGCCACTGGGTTGCCCTTATCAAAAATTGAACTGAAAAATCATATTTAACTTTGAATATATTTTGTGTGAATTTTATTTATTTATATTTAATATATTTATCTAAGTAACTTTTTATTGTAATAAGAATTTGTTTTTATCATGTAATATTTTTATGTATATCCATTTTGCCATGAAATAATTTGCTGATGTGGCAATAAATAAATAATAATAATAGAAATAATAATAAAATGTAATGTAATTTCTATTTGTAATGTGTATTTATATAGCGCTTTTATTGTGTATGGCCATACACCCAAAGCGCTTCACAATCATGGTGGTGGTGGGGGGGGGGGTCTCTTCACACCACCACCAGTGTGCAGCATCTACTTGGATGATGCAACGACAGCCACAGAACAACAGCACCTGTGCGCTCACCGTACACCAGCGAGTAAAGAGACAGCGATACAGCCAATTCTGTGGAAATCTACTTTTTGTTATGTTGAGATCATGATAAAATTAACTAGCGATCTCGAGAAATCGAGAGAAAAAATATTTGCATGCATGGCTTCTTAGGACTTCCATAAATGTCAATTTGATGTTTTGACATAAAGGTAGTCAGTTGACATCAAATCAATTTGCATTTGTGATGTGTTTTAAAATATCTTTTCAGTGTCAGCTGTGTTCATAGCAGTACCTGGTGTGCTTAGTGCTCGTCGCCCCATCTCCAGCGGGACAGTGGAAGGCCTGGGGGTTAAATCCAGTGGGACTCTCTGTCTGTATACACTGCTTCTTGCCCTCTCTCTCTTCCCTGTTCTTTTTATCGCTATGTATGTATCCAATACCTTCAGCTCACTCTCTGTTTCAGCACAGTCTCTACTGCGCTGCTGTCCTCGAGCAGAAGTGGAATGAGGCCTGTCTTTCTCATCTTTATGGGGTGATGATGTGGAGCAGTTGGAGGGTCGTGGTGACAGGACACATCGCACTCCACATGCTGTGAAAACACAAACGCTGATCTTGATTAATAGGGTTTAAACAGCTTTAACTGCAGCCGCTGCCAGCAACAGCTGAATCTTGGTAAAGTATGAGGTATATTACTGTTAAGTTGATGGATAATAATCATAAATAAATAGTAATAGATAAATAGTGTTGTTGTCATAAAGTTTGGTGTTTCATGGTTTTTGCTGCAATAACTTTTTTTTTTAAACCATAATAAGAGAGTAAAGAAAATTTGACAAGTCATTGAGTTACAAAAAAAATGCACACCCATTTTCATATATTAATTTAGCAGACACATATGTGCTAACATTACAAAATTTCAGACACTGGTTTGGAAAAAAAAAACTAGCAAGAGTACAGACTTTAAGGAGACATGAAATAGATGACTTTTCAAGCTATCCCATTTTTATAATATATTATAATATAATATAATATAATATAATATAATATTTTATAATATAATATAATATAATATATTGTAATATAATATAATATAATATAATATAATATAATATAATATAATATAATATAATATAATATAATATAATATAGGCAACGCAGTGGCGCAGTAGGTAGTGCTGTTGCCTCACAGCAAGAACGTCGCTGGGTCGCAGGTTCGAACCTCGGCTGGGCTGGGTCAGTTGGCGTTTCTGTGTGGAGTTTGCATGTTCTCCCTGCGTTCGCGTGGGTTTCCTCCGGGTGCTCCGGTTTCCCCCACAGTCCAAAGACATGCAGTACAGGTGAATTGGGTAAGCTAAAATTGTCCGTAGTGTATGAGTGTGAATGTGTGTGTGTGGAAATTCCCAGAGATGGGTTGCGGCTGGAAGGGCATCCGCTGCGTAAAATCGTGCTGGATAAGTTGGTGGTTCATTCCACTGTGGCGACCCCGCAAGGGACAAAGCCGACAAGAAAATGAATGAATGAATAATATAATATAACTGAGAGCAACGCAGTGGCGCAGTAGGTAGTGCTGTTGCCTCACAGCAAGAACGTCGCTGGGTCGCAGGTTCGAACCTCGGCTAGGCTGGGTCAGTTGGCGTTTCTGTGTGTTCTGTGTTTCTGTTCTCTGTTTCTGTTTCTGTTCTCCCTGGGTTCGCGTGGGTTTCCTCCGGGTGCTCCGGTTTCCCCCACAGTCCAAAGACATGCGGTACAGGTAAATTGGGTAAGCTAAATTGTCCATAGTGTATGAGTGTGAATGTGTGTGTGGATGTTCCCAAAGATGGGTTGCGGCTGGAAGGGCATCCGCTGTGGTTTATTCCGCTGTGGCGACCCCGCAAGGGACAAAGCCGACAAGAAAATGAATGAATGAATGAATAATATAATTGAATTTTTTCCCAGTACTGGGTTGCGGATGAAAGGGCATCCGCTGTGCAAAACAAACGCCGGAATAGTTGGCGGTTCATTCCACTGTGGCGACCCCTGATAAAGTAGGAACTAAGCCTAAGGTCAATGAATTATTAATGAACATTTAGTTTGCCCTATTTGACCTATGTTACGTACATGCTGTTCCATTTGTTCCTGTTTGTAGTTTATTCCCTTGGCTACTCCTTGTTTCATTGATTGTGTTCACCTGTGTCTAGTTTAGTTACCAATGTGTTTATATCCCCTCATGTCCATCAATTCTTTGGCTGTATCTGAAATCACCCCTTATACTCTCACTCACTATTCCCTACATTAGTCCACTAATGCAGTCTACCTAATTGAGTGAATGAAAATGAGTGAGTGAATTGAAGTTTTGTTTTGGTCTGTTTAGTTTGTGCTTTGCTGTTGATAAATCTGTACTATTTAATTTTTTTTATTCATGTAAAATAAGTTATTACTGCATTTAGATCCTCTTCTCCTAACCTGACACTGCTGTGACTATAATATAATATAATATAATATAATATAATATAATATAATATAATATAATATAATATAATATAATATAATATAATATAATATTCATTCATTCATTCATTCATTTTCTTTTCAGCTTAGTCCCTTTATTAATCTGGAGTCGCCACAGCAGAATGAACCGCCAACTTATCCAGCATATATTTTACGCAGCAGATGCCCTTCCAGCTGCAACCCATTACTGGGAAACATCCACACACACTCATTCACACACACACACTACGAACAATTTAGCTTACCCAATTCACCTATAGCGCATATCTTTGGTCCGTGGGGGAAACCGGAGCACCCGGAGGAAATCCACGTAAACACGGGGAGAACATAATGTAATATAATATAATATAATATAATATAATATAATATAATATAATATAATATAATATAATATAATATAATATAATATAATATAATATAAATTTTTTCTCAGTACTGGGTTGTGGCTGGAAGGGCATCCGCTGTGTAAAACATATGCCAGAATAGTTGGCGGTTCTATCCGCCGTGGTGACCCTCTGATAAATTAGGGACTAAGCTGAAGTAAAATGAATGAATAATGGACATTTAGTTTGCCCTTTGTTTTTGTTTTTTACCTATATTACATGCTGGTCCATTTGTTCCCATTTTTAGTTTATTCCCTTGGCTACTCCTTGTTTCGTTGATTGTGTTCACCTGTGTCTGGTTTAGTTACTTACGTGTTTATACCCCCTTATTTCCTTCAATTCTTTGGCTGTTGCTGCGTCCCAATTTTCATACTATCCAT
The DNA here is from genome assembly GCA_903798195.1 of Danio kyathit. Taxonomy (NCBI): domain Eukaryota; kingdom Metazoa; phylum Chordata; class Actinopteri; order Cypriniformes; family Danionidae; genus Danio; species Danio kyathit. Next base: position 46,384,071 of record LR812526.1, read on the forward strand.
TCTAAATAGTATTCGAAAATATAATTAGTATGTCCCAAACCATAGTATGTTAAAAAGAGTATGCCAAGGTTACCGAATGGTTTACTATTTCTGGTAAAAATTTGAAGTGTAGAAACATCCGTGCTCTAACACATAAATTTGATTACGAACTCGGGTAAAAAGTGTAAACAAACTACAAACATGGATGACACACGAGACCAACCGTCAAGTAGAGATGCTTCGGTGAAGTTTGAATGACTGTTAATCAATATCTAGCCAACTGGAACATATTTAAACCACATTTTCCATGTTATATTTCATCTGCAATGTGACCCTGTTGAGACTTTTATATAATATAATCTACTGTGTACATTTATATTTCATATTTAACATTTTATTCACATTTTAGATTAGATAATTAGACAATGAGTTACCTATGAGCAGAGATTTTTTGGCTGTGAATGACTTCCTGGAGTTTTTTTCCGAGGGGTTTCTTGAGTCTTTTAGGACCTTCCCCTTAAGCATGCCGTTACTATAGGCACCAATGTTTGGAGAGGATGATCCATGTTGATGTATTGGAAATGTTTTAAGAGCTGGGACTCCTGTCTGGTTTGTGACCTGGAGCTGCAGTCTTTGTTTCAGTATGGAGTTCCATGCCATTGAGCCTGTTGTTCTGACAGATCCTGTGTGGTCTATAAAACTTCTCACGGGACAGAAATGCATCGCGTGGCTGTGCCTGTTTTAGTTCATGGGTCAACATTTGACATCATTGCTTACACCTAGAGAATGTTAGAGAGAAAACAAACAAAGTCATTTATGAACATAAATCTTACTCTAATGCGCTGTTATGTTTCACCTTTTGAATGAACAAGATACTTATGCCTTTAAGGACATATTTCTATAAAAGGGTATACCAGAGTTGAAGTAATATGTTCTGCTTAAACTCAGTTTTATTAACTATGACTTGATAATTTATACAACAGAAAGAAAATAAAGATGATGCAACCAAACAGGATGAAAATACATCAAATTTTAAGCACGATTTTATCATTAACATACAATTTATCAAAGTGAACACACTGATGTGGTGAAAAGAAATTGAATAAGATTTTTTTGTTTTATTTTAGATTAGAAAAAAAAAATTTAAGCAAAACAAAAAATTAAGCAAAAAATATGAGATGGGAGGAAAAAAAAAGATCAGTTTTTTTTTCATTCACAAAACATTTGCAAGCACAATATTATGAGATGTAATGGAGGAAAAAAAATTACTTTTCAGTGCTGCTGTAAACAAGTGCAAGTTTCTCAGTGGATAACAATTGAATTAAATCCAAGAAACCTTTGAAATAATTAGTACATCAAAATATTCCCAAGATAATTTCAAATAATAATAAAAAAAATCTAAATACTGAAAAGGTGTACGCTGTAAAACCAAAAAGTTAAGGTAACTCAAACCATTTGAGAAACCGATTGCAACAAACCATTTAAGTTCAAAAGCTAATCCTAATGAGTACTGTGAACTTAATCCATTTGAGTAAATGAAGCAATTTGAGCATATTAAAACCCAATAAATGAAGAGAACTCAAACCTGTAAAACCCAATAAGTTAATGCAACTCAAACCGTTTGAGGAAACCGATTGCTACAAACCATTTGAGCTAAAAAAAAAAACCAATCTATCCATTACATTCAACACTGAGTTCAAAACTCTTTTCAAATGAGTAGAATTAACTTTCAGTGATATTTGAGTTAACTACACTCATTTCATTTGATAAAGTTAACATACAGTGTACATTTAAAGTGCTTGGCAATGCACATTGCTAATCAAAAATTAAGTTTTGATATATTTACAGTATAAATTTACAAAATAGCTCAGATTTTTATGTAATAAATGTAATGCATGTAATGATTAAAATAAATAAATAAATAAAGTTTTTTTTGACTACTGACAATATAAGACTGGTTTTGTGGTCCAAAGTTACAAATGAAGAATAATCTGTAATAGTTCTTAACAATTATTAATTGCAATTGCAATTAAGCCCTTCTTGTAGAGGTGTGAACCTACACTGGTCTCACGGTTCGGTTCAGTTCAGTCATGATTATCATGTCATCAATTCAGTTCAATTCGATATCTCGGTGTATCATGGTGCATTGACGATGCTTTCCATACACAATTTGATATTTTACCTCACAGCACATGAATTCTTGTATTAAAATGTATAATTTCTAAATACATTTTATACACTGTAAAACCCAACAGTCAACTTTATCAAATGAAATGAGTGTAGTTAACTCAAAATTTACTGAAAGTTAGTTCTACTCATTTAAAAAAAGAGTTTTGAACTCAGTGTTGAAGGTAATGACTTCATTTAAGTTGAAGTAATAAGTTATTTAATTGAGTAATTTCACAGTACTCATATAGATTTAGATATATAGATTTTTTTTTTAGCTCAAATGGTTTGTAGTAATGGGTTGGTTTGTTGTAAAATGGGTTGTAGGTTTCCTCAAACAGTTTGAGTTGCCTTAACTTATTGGGTTTTACAATACTCAGTTGGTTTGAGTTCTCTTCATGTATTGGGTTTTAATATGCTCAAATTGCTTTGTTTACTCAAATGGATTAAGTTCACAGTACTCATTAGGATTCGTTTTTGAACTTAAATGGTTTGTTGCAATCGGTTTCCTTAAATGGTTTGAGTTACCTTAACTTTTGAAGTTTTACAGTGTATGTATTTGTAATACAATCTTGTCCATTAAAGGGCACCTATGGTAAAAAATCTACTTTTCAAGATGTTTGGACAGACATATGTGTAGGTATAGTGTGTAGACCGTCATATTGGGGTGATATAAACACACTCAGTCCTTTTTTTTCAATTTAACAACATAAAAACGGTGGACCAATTGGAGCGGTTTTGAGATCGACCGCAACTTGACATAGGAATGCGATCCCCCCGCCCACCAATATTGATTGACAGGTGCGCATTACCATATCCTCAGTTTGTTTCACGTCCGCCATTTTCAGCGTGTAAGTCAAAGCGACGTCACCAAAGAAACACCCTTGCTCTATTTTTAGATGTTAGGCTCATTCGGCTCAACACAAGATCAACATTCACCACGTTATCGCTCTCCTCAGGCCAGTGTTTGTAACTAGGTGGGTTTGCATACATGTGTACTTTTCATTGCGTCTTCCTTAAACTTCAGCTGTTTGCATTTTCCAGCCCAGCCACGACTCAGGACACTGTTCATATTTCTGCCACGCCATAGAGCGTTATCTGAATATTTTCATTTTAAATAACATGTGAATGTGCGCGTCTGGTGTGCTGTGTCGTGGCTCTGAGCGGCGCATCCGGTGTATGACGCCCTTTAGTTATAGCCTCAAGCAAGTCGTACACCAGAAGCATCGCTCGGCGACGCACAGCGTCGTGTCACGCTGCGGCATGCATTTCTGGATTGAACTGCCATGGATAAACTGGATGAACTGTCATGTGCGCACCGTGTTGCGGTCAAAGTCAAAGTTGCAGTCAAAGTTAATTCAGTGTGCTTGGTTATTAGTCTCGGTGTACAAGCTCGGAGCTTTAAACTAGCACACAGTTGGCTGTAAAACTATACAAAGACACAAATGATTTTGTAGTCTCTGCTTGGTCTGTGTCCGAGTCGTACATGTACAGCTGAATGCTGGTCCTCTCACTCATGTTGCTTCTCTCTGTCTGCCTGTCTGTTGCCATACACAAAGCGGGGGAGCTCTTGGCTCCGCCCCCTTGTTAAGTTGGGCGGGAAGTCGAAACTAATTTTCATGTGAAGCAACACGTCCCTAAAACAACAAACTGTGTACACGCCCCCAAAATGGCACTTTTTAACACATTATAATAAAAAATCTGAATTGTGTTTGAACTGAACCTAAACTGGTACACTCAGAAGAACCATAATATTAATATAAAATCTTAAAATAAGGGTGAAATAGGTGCCACAAGCAGTCAGATATATGAACTGTACCTTTAATTTTACCTGCTCAAAGAAAACACTGCATCAAACATTACTCAAGTACACACACAGAACAACATGAGCATTCATTCATTCATTTTCTTTTTTGCTCAGTCCCTTTATTAATCTGGGGTCGCCACAGCGGGATGAACCGCCAACATATCCAGCACATGTTTTACGCAGCGGATGCCCTTCCAGCTGCAACCCATCACTGGGAAGCACTCCTGCACACACTCACATACACTACAGCTAATTTAGCTTATTCAATTCACCTGTACCACATGTCTTTGGACTGTGGGGGAAACCGGAGCACCCGGAGGAAACTCACGCGAGCACGGGGAGAACATGCAAACTCCACACACAAATGCTAACTGACCCAATCGGGGTTCGAACCAGCGACCTTCTTGTTGTGAGGCGATTGTGTTACCCACTGCACCACCGTACTTCCCACAACATGAGCATTTAAAGCAAATAAACAAACGTAAATATTATCCCGCTTGCTTTTTGAACGTTGTCGAGCAAGTTGTTAAACCCCTATGATTGCTCATGCGCTTAACAGAAAGGGGTGCGATTGGCTCTAACGCGCTGGTGCTGTTCAGCAATGAGTGACACTGATAAACGAACGCTGCGATCACAGCTGATCCATAATAGACTCAGTGGAGAGAGAGAGAGAAATTGAGTTCACTTTCATTTTCTCCATAGCAGTAAAATAGGAGCTTCTGTTGTAACTTCTGTGCCAGTGAAAGACTATCCAGCAAACACAAGGTGAACTGTGCACTGTTTCTGTGTTTTAATTACTTGAGCTCAACTCCCTCGCCATAGTATTCTACCGGTGCATATGAGATAAAAGACATCAGTATGTAATAACCGGCTAGGATCTATTACTGAACCGGTACCAAATTGTCTGTGTCTGCATTGCGGTGCACCGAAGAAACAATTAATTTTGACACCCCTAACTACTTGTATGTATTGCCTCCCCTTATTGAATTGCTAAATGCCCAGTGGTGTAAAGTAGCAAATTACCAACCCTCAAATTACTGTAATTGAGTAGTTTTTCCTCAGGAATTGTAATTTATTAAGTAGTTTTAAAAATGCGTACTTTCACTTTCCCTTGAATACATTTTTAGTGGTGTATCAGTACTTTTTCTCCACTACTTTCCTTCAACCTGCAGTCACTACTTTATTTTTTCTTGTCTATGGGGATTGGCTCAGTATAAAAATTACTCCTGCAATACCTGTCCAATAAAATCACACATAGATAGTAAACAGCATCATACCAAACATTTTCAAGACTTCAGGACTTTTTCAAGATGTCCAAAATCTTTACACTCAATGAGACTGTTTAGATTGCATGTCACTGATCCCAGCAGACACACAATGTCATAAGACATTAATATTAGGTTAGATTTAGGTCGCCAGCGTCTAAGGACAATGTTATTTTGACGCCCAATAACGATGTGAAATGACGTTGAAATTTTGTTGATTTTAGGTTGTGTTGGAAAGTGACCAAAATCCGACATCGAGCCAACATCTTAAACCAATGCCATATTGACGTCAAATATTGACATTTATTCATCAGGTATGGCAAAATCATCTGATAGACATTATAGTGGGAACGTCCACACAACGTCAAACTGTAACATCATTAGACTTTGTTATTTAGTTGTTTTTAGGTTGCATTGGGAAGTAACCAAAATGTAATGTCTGTCCAACTTTGGACATTGACGTCGACCTGACGTTGGGTTCTGACATCAAACCGATGTTCATTTCCCAAACAAAATGCAACGTCCCTGATGCCCTGACGTCAATCTGAAGTCATGTTGACATCCTGTGCCTGCTGGGATGAAATCGCCGAATAGTCTTAAACAATAACTAAATCCATTACAGAATGTTACGTTTACTCACACATGCACATATCGCATATACATAAACACATCAGCATTTCACAGCTTATTACTCACTACTCTTGAGTACTTTTAAAAGGGGTTTTACTCTACTTGCACTACATTATTGGGCAAGTAATGGAACTTTTACTTGAATAAGTCACTTTGGACAAAATCTGCTAATTGACAATGTAAATGCAATTGTTTTTAATGATAGAAGTGCAGCGCTCAAGCAAAATAAATGGTAACACTTTATTTTGATGGTCCATTTGAGTATTAGTAGACTGCCTGCTTAATATCTTTTGATACTGCTCCTGCAACAGACATTTAACTGACTATAAGAAACTTTGCAAGTGCATGTCAACTTACTCTAACCCTAACCCCAACCTAACAGTCTACTTATGATCTAATAAGAATTAGTTGGCATGTACAGTAGATGCAATGTAACTAAATTCAACAAACTGACGATCAAAATAAAGTGTGACCAAATTAAGAAATAAATAAATAAAGTTCAAACTTAATTATCTTACTGTGATAATGAAAAAATAAATGATTTCCATATTTCACACTTGTTGCTTTAACGTTTTATCCAATATATTAAGACATTAAACGAGATCGTGAAAATGTACTAGAATGAGAAACGGCCCTCCTAAAACCTGGATTATCTGTAATTCTGTGCCAGTACGGCTTATTTAAAGAATGTACGTTACAGCTGCTGTCTGCATGTGCTCAGCGTTTTGATGTTTTATGATTTGGACAGTGAGCTCAGCTATAATCCAATGATGAAAAGACTTCTGGATCGCATATGGAATGTGAGGTCAACAGTAACACCAATCAGGCCCTCATTATTAGTCTTTAATTAGCTCATCATTCTAAAGCTGCGCTGGCTTGTTTTGCTCTTTGCGCCACATGCTGTAGAAAGATGTTTAGGCAGTTAAGTCTATTTTTGTGCTTTATATGATGTTAAAGGGGTCATGAACATTTTTTGAGAACCTCTTATATTTTTTTGCAAAGTGATGAAGTAATAGACAGCTTGGAATTATGCATTTAAAAAATTAAAGGAAGCAAGCAAATGAACAGTCAATATTACTCATTAATAAATGTCAGAATGATTGTGAGAAAAGATGCGAGAAAAGATGATTCACATTGATAAACTTGATAAAAATATTAATTAAGTTATTAATAATTAATTAATTTTAACCTAATTAAAAAAGAGTTTCATAAAGGAGCTTTTACAAATCTTGTGTTGATCATTTGCATAATTTGTGCCCAAACTCTATATATATATATATATATATATATATATATATATATATATATATATATATATATATATATATATATAGTTCTATATATATACTAATATGTAGTGGTGAAAAGAGTACTGAAAAATCATACTCAAGTAAAAGTACCATTACTTGCCTAAAAATGTAGTGCAAGTAGAGCACAAGTATCTGTTGTAAATATTACTCAAAGTATGAGTAAGAAGTAGCTCCTTAGTAGTGAGTATTAGGCTGTAAAAAGCTGATGCATTTATATGTAATTTGTGGATGTGTGTGTAAACGTAACATTCTGTAGTGCATTTAGTTATTGCCCAGCAGGCACAAAATGTCATAAGACGCTAATGTTGGGTTAGATTTAGGTTGTGATGTCAGGTGACCAAAATTCAAAGTCTAGCCAGCGTCTGAGGACAACATTATTTTGATGTCCAATAATGATGTCAAGTGATGTTTATTTTAGGTTGTTAGAAAGTGACCATAATCCAACATCGAGCCAACATCTTAACCAACGTCATGTTGACATCAAATACTGACATTTATTTGTCAGGTGTGGCAACCAAAATCCAACGTCTGTTAGATGTCATAGTGGTAACATCCACACAACGTCAAGCTGTTACATCATTAGACATTGATATTTGGTTGGTTTTCGGTTGGACACTGATGTCAGTCTGATGTTGAGTTCTGACGTCAACACGATTTTCATTTCCAAACAAAATGCAACGTCCACATGACGTTGGGGTACATTTTGGACATCTTCTTGAACACTTGTAATGCTTCCAAACGGTTTGCTGCAATTATAAAGCGCCCATGTCTTGAGGTAGTTCAGTATGATGCGATTTACCTTCTGTATGCAATTTGATTGGACTGGAATCACAGGACTGATTTTTCTAATCCCCATAGACAAGAAAAAATAAAGTAGTGACTGCAGGTTGAAGGAAAGTAGTGGAGTAAAAGTACCAATGAAGCACTAAAACTGTACTCAAAGGAAAGTAAAAGTACACATTTTTAAAACGATTTAGTAAATTACAATTCTTGTGAAAAACTACTCAATTACAGTAATTTGAGTATTTGTAATTAGTTACTTTACACCACTGCTAATATGGTTAGTTTTTATCAGGGAAAACTGCAGGGCAAAATGTTAATGTAAAATTAACCAACAGTAAAACATCCTTAACCAAAGAAGAACAGAATCAGATGTGATCATTGTGATATGGAGTTGAAAAAACAAATGTCCATGTTCACATTAGAAGAAAAGACAGCAAGGTTAAAGAGGCTATCATATCAGAATAACATTTACTGTTGATAGTGTATTCTGTCAGGTTCAACATAAGAACAGAGTGCCCCAGAGACTTTGCAGATTTACTGCTGAGTTGGAAGCATTTCTCTAATGTTGTAACGTATGACTTTGTTAGAGGACTTGCAGCACACATTAACCTCCACAAAACTACCTTTCTACCTTTTAGTATCCATAAAGTGAGAATTTGACGAATCAACCACACAAAATATCCAGCCAGCTAAAGAAGGCAAGCTCAAAGTAAATCCACATGTATCATGATTAAAAGAAGAAAAAAAAGATGCAGGTGGAAAAGAACTGCCATCCTCTGACTGGATCTTTAGAGCAGTACGCTTTGTGTGAAAGGTTTCATAATTGCAATAAAAAGACCCCCAAGTCAAGATCCAAGTAATATTCCAAATTTGCAGATGGGTAAGCCAAGGCAAGGCAAGTTTAATTATATAGAACATTTCATACATAATAGTAATTCAAATTGCGGTAACACTTTATTTTGATGGTCCATTTGAGTATTAGTAGACTGTCTACTTAATATCTGTTGACACTGACATTTAACAGTCCTTCAACAGACATTTAACTGACTATAAGAAACTTTGCAATTACATATCAACTTACACTAACCCTAACCCCAACCCCAACCCTAACCCCAACCTAACAGTCTACTTATAATCTAATGATAATTAGTTGCAATGTAACTTAAATTCAACAAACAGACCGTCAAAATAAAGTGTGACCAAAACTGATTTAAAAAGTGTAAAAATGTGTGAAAACATGTTTAAAAAAATAGAAAAAAAAAGAAAAGAAAAAGACAAATAGTGCAGTCTGCTAGATGTAGCACAGTGCTCATTCAGTAAAGGCACTGTTAAAAAGTTGTGTTGTCTTTATTGGACTGTGCCTACGTTGGAGCACTGATCATTTCTGAAAGCTGATTAGAGAGGCATTGTTGCTGAAAGTGGATTCACCCTGTTTTGACTGAACTCAATGGAATTTCTGTGGAATGGGATTTCTAAATTACTCGATGTGAATAATCTGAGTGATCTGTTAGGTTTATATTCAGTGAGCATATTTGTAATTTATTGAGATCCTAGGCGGAGGAGAGGTGTGATTTGCTCGGCTTTTCTGGTTCTGTTCAGAATTCTGGAAACACATTCTGGGTGAGCTGCAACTGTCTGTCTTTTTGGGAAGGCCAGTGAGGAATCCATTACAGTAATCCACCCTGATGGTGATAATAGAGTGATCAAGTCTCTCTAAGTTCTCACTGGAAACACTCAAAGTTTTTTTTTATGATGATAGTATGCTGATTTATTTATTTCACAACAAGATTCTTGACCTTATTTTTTGTTGTTTGACCTTGAGAACCTCATCTCTGTTCCTAAATGACTTCAGTTTTTCTTTGTTTAACTGAAGGAAGTTTTGGAAAATCCAGCTGTTAATATCATCATTGCATTGGCAGAGGGTGTCAATGGGGCTGTAGACGTTAGGCAATAAAGCTAAGTAGATCTGAGTGATTTGGTTTTTTCTCATTATTTGGCTCAGTGGAAGCATATAAAGGTTGAACAGGAGAAGTGCCTGATGAACCTTGTGGGACTCCACATGTCATAGGTGTCTATCTTGACCTATGGTCACCTATAATGACATAGCAATCTCTTCCTTCAAGGTAAGATCTGAACCATTTGAGGACCGTCCCAGACAGCCCAACCTAGTTTTCCAGCCTATCCAGAGGTATACTGTGATTGACAGTGTCAAACGCAGCACTGAGATCAATCAATACCAGCACTGTTAGTTTGCCTGAATCTGTATTTATGTAACAGCTCAGCCTAAGAAAAGTTGATCACCAGGTGATCTGTTACCCTCAACTGTTATGGTCAGGTAGTACATGGTTAGTTTTCTGTTGTTTATTATACTGATACGTTTAACATGTATTGTAAAATCACATTTTCTTGTACTGGATGTAATGGTAAATTTCCTAAATGACAGTGAGAGACTGTCATGTGATGTAACACGAAAATAGACTGTAATGAATGTCATGATAAATACTGATAAAAATCCCACTTCACAGTTGGGTCATAATATGTTGTCTCTTTTTAAAATCTCAACCAGTGTTCAGAGATAGACAGGAGATCCTTACAAAATGTGCAGCCCAATGGCATACTGCATGCAATAGCAGCGCAAGCTTAACTGGCGCTCTAGGCAAACAATTGTCGTGCCACCCTCACTGTGTTTGTGTCGCCCTTTCAAAAGTGTCGGTTAGGTGTCGCGGACAAAAGTGAAGAGCCGGGAGATGGGGGTGGGGGGGTGGGGGTGTTAGGTCTCCATGCCGCCCCTAACAAGATGCTTCCCTGGGCGATTGCCCATGCCTAAATCCGCCACTGTCTGGATGCATCCACAGAGCAGTGCCCGTCTGAATATGGTATGTTGAATTTCTGTCTTAATAGTTCTTGTTTACATGCTTTGTAGGAAACTTGTACAGCTGCTAAATCATTGGCCATGGAAGTAGTATGGATGTGTTGATGTCAACATAAGCAGTTTTCTTATTGCCATTGCTAAATTCCATTTTAGATATTAAACCAGATATTTTATTTTTAAACAATTACAACATTTATTTCATGTGCATTACAATATCCACTACATATTGGGCCTGATCTAGTGTAGTGACATGACAACTGGAAAACAATAATGGACTGCAGTGCCATTTTAACTCGTAGTGTTTATTTTAAAAATTACTTCAACACCTATTGGCCTGACATGGATTATACAGTGTTTTTAGTCATTTTTGCAGATTTATGTCAACAGGAATCATTTCTGCAATGTTGCCTGTAAATAAAACTTTAAAAAAAAACTATTTTTGTGTGAGCGTATCCTAAGATTCGGGTTCTAAAATGTCAAAAGAAAATTCTGATTATGAATTCTAGACACTTTTAAACATTATAAAGAATGTTAAACAATACCTTCCCAAGACAACTGATTTGTAGCTGTTTTATGCTTTGCACGCATCCATATGCTTACCATATACTGTCAAAATATTTGCCTTGATTTGACAAAATACAGAGAATTGCTTTGACATCATACAACACTGAATTACATTCAGATTTCAATCAGAAGCTTTTTTTTTTTTTTTTTAGAAAGTCTGGCAATGTATCCTTTGATCTTGAGAATAGGTCGAAATACATAGAGAAGGGCCCTAATTAGACCATTCCCATCCTCCTACCAAATACACACATCTGTAAATCCTTAAATTATCCATCAACCAAAAACATACATACATACATTGTCTTTCATCTGGCCCAACCCTGAGAAGGGATTGTTCATGAAAACCCCTCCGGTTCCTTTGAGATACTTGTAGGAAGATTTCCTCACAGGCTTCAAATTTGTTGAATAAGTTTGCACTTTTACCTCCCAGTAAGTTGCGGTCAGACGTGGTTCTGTATAAAACTTCAGTTTAAAAGTAAAGATGTGTCATTGTTGAAGGCTTGGCCATCTTTGGCGTCTCCTTGGGAACTTTCAGGTTTAATGTGTGATTTGTTTGGCGTCAAGTCTGATGGCAAAGGTGAACGAGCAAGACCCATTATGTCACCAATGGATACAACAACAAAACCTTATATGTGCTCGATGTAATTATGTGTTTCAGTGTTAAACCAGGGCAGAGTTTCAGATCAGAATGTTCAGTAATTCCATGAGTTCACAAAGTCCAGACAAATGTGCTGCCTGATTGATCCATGCATCTGTACTCCACATTCTGTGCATGCTGTCATTCGAAAGTTTCAACAAACTCCAAAACACACCATTTAAACATTGTAAAACACATCGCATATGGATTAACATTCTGCCCGCTCTCCCTCCCAGCCTCCCGCCCATTGTTAAACTGTCAGGGCATGATGATGACTGCTAGCGAAAGAAAAGCATGTTTTAGATTTATAAGCATGTGTGTTCATTCCAACAGCATGTACCTTCCATTCCAATAACAATATACTGCTTTGTCCATCTATTACAATTATTTGTACATAGCCTGATTTTGAGTGTTTTCAGATATTCTGAGTTTCATTTATTCACCAACTGTTTGCTTATCTGTCTGTCTTTTATAAAATTGGCCAACTCAAACTAACGAACCAGGCTATATCACAGTGTATTATGGTTGTGTAATAGCCATATATACGGCTATATGAAGAGAGAATGATGAGTAGGACGGGATGTCCTCATTTCTACTGGTAAATGTGCATTTCGTGTAGAACATGAAAGTGAAACCATGCTTAAATATGCTGAGTGCTGTTTATCCATTCGGAAAATTGATTGAAGTTACCATCTGATAATTTTATCATATTTTAATATTATAATATTATGGATTAGGCTTATTGTTTTGTTAATTTCTGCATTGACACAACATTAATCTGCTTCATGATCAGACTGCAGTCTCGGTTCATCTGTTATTTCTCTCTATAATTTTAGCCAACGTAATTTTTAATAGATGATTAATTTAATAGAGGACAACTGGGCAACTGAAATGAGGCTGTGTATGAGAAAGTCTTACCTTTCTGATTTATATTTGGTGATGATGTGTGTGGTTGTCAAAATTAAAGTGAACATTTTCGTTTATTATATATATATATATATATATATATATATGTTTATTTTTTTCCACAAATTTTTGTTTAACGGAGAGAACATTTTTTCAACTCATTTCTAAACATAATAGTTTTAATAAATCATTTCTAATAACAGATTTATTTTATCTTTGCATGATGACAGTAAATAATATTTTACTAGATATTTTTCAAGACACTTTTATAGAGTTTAAAGTGACATTTAAAGGCTTAACTGGGTTAATTAGGTTAACTAGGCAGGTTAGGGTAATTAGGCAAGTTATTGTATAATAATGGTTTGTTCTGTAGACTATCGGAAAGAAAATAGCTTAAAGGGGCTAATAATTTTGTCCTTAAAATGGTGTTTAAAACTGCTTTTATTCTAACTGAATGAATACAAATAAGACTTACTCCAGAAGACAAAATATTATCAGATATACTCTAGAAATGTCCTTGCTCTGTTACACATAATTTAGGAAATATTTAAAAAGAAAAAAACATTCGGGGGGGGGGGGGGGGGGGGGGGTAATAATTCTGACTTCAACTGTATATGTGTATATGTATGTATGTATGCAATTATGTTTTACAGGCTTTTGAAACATTATTTAAAATATGTGGCTAAGAAATAGCTATTAACTTCTTCTTTTTTGGTAGGGCCAATAGGAAAAAACCCTTAGCGTTGAACCCTGACCTTGCAGTACAGCTAATGTAATTTCCTTTGAGAGTATGCAAAACACTTTGGAATAGCTATGCAATATGACTTTAAATTTTGGCTTTTCAACATGTGAGCATAACATAATCATTCTGTCTGATGGGTTGTACAGTGAGGAAAATGTGCTTTTATCATTTGAACCTTTCTGGAAATAGATGTTTTTATTTTTTCATCACTCAAATGAAAATACAAGCATAATACGTATAATTTAAACTAGATTTTGACTTAAGAAAGTCAGATTGGAAACTTTAAAGAGAGGTTGGAAGTTTGTCGCTTGGAGTTTTAATAAGTAGCAGTTTTAAGAGCTTTTATATTGTATTTTTGTATTAGCATTGCTAGCATGCCCATAAGTCCAAAGACATGTGCTATAGGTGAATTGGGTATGCAAAAAAAATTGTCCGTAGTAAATGAGTGTGTATAGGTGTTTCCCAGTCACGGGTTGCAGCTGGAAGGGCATCCGCTGCGTAAAACATTTGATGGATAAATTGGCGGTTGATTCCGCTGTGGCAACCCCTGATTAATAAAGGGACTAAGCTGAAAATAAAATGAATGAATGAATTGCTAGCATGCTACGTGCATTGTTAGTTTGTTACCAATGTTCATCACATATTGCTAAAACATGCTGTTAGCATTAGGTACATATTGCTGGGATGTTTTAACAATATGCATGTTGCAAGGATGTTCATATATAAAATGTTGCTGTGTGAGCAATAATTGGCATGTTGTAGCATTTTCTCATATGTTTACTGGTACCAATATCCCAGATGGCAAGCACTTTTGAGCCAATTCTGACTAAAATGCTGCACTGTGGGTTCATTCTCTGCATTGGTGAGAAAATAATGAGCCAAAGCTTTGCCAACTTTTTACAAAACCCTTCTGGCTGACTGGCACATTTTCCTTGATGAGCTAGTCCCAGCTCAAAGGTGTTTCATGTTGTTGAAGCCAATAGCCTATTGGTTAAGCGTGCCCACAAATAGCACCATGGTGCTCACAGTGTCTGGAGTTTGATTCCTAGCACAAGGTCTTTTGCCGACCCTTCCCCTCTCTTCCAATGCTTTCCTGTCTGTAACCTGCATTTTCCTATCCCAATTAAAGATGAAAAACCCCTAAAATATAATTGAAATAAAAAAAGCTGTTTGTTCAGCAGGTCCGTACTCGGTTTAGTCATTGCCGCCATGTGTCCGCTATCGATTTAGTTGTGTGACTCTAAGATCTTTTTGCTGTGACAGGACCACTTTGGGTTTAGTTGCTACCTTCAGTCCAAGTTTGTACTGTCACAGATGGGCCCCTGTCAGAATGAAGGTGCCCAGACAAACTTTTGGTGGCTGAATTTTGATTGGTGTCCTGTGTTTGATTAAGCACGCTCCCTCTCCCAACTACAAAGAAGGGTTGAAAAAAAGCTGTTCTACTTAGGTTAAAGTTAAATATTTAGCTTGTGTCTAAAAATGTTTGATGATTAGTTGCAGGTATCATAATGTTTGTGTCCACAGTAAAACTTTTGAAATGGTGTACACATCTGATAATCTTACACCTATTTATAAGCCTGTGGTGATGGATTTAATAATTGTAGATCTAAGTGTTTGTGTTTGTTTGTTATGGCAAAACTTCAAAGCTAGTATTTGCATGGCCATTACATTAAAAACAGCACACACATACACCTACACTTAGATTTATACTATATTATGTTTTTCTTTTCTCTTCTTACTGCACTGTCAATAAATATATAATTGTCGATAGTGTAATGTAATCACCCAGATGAAGGCAAGGTACTATTAAATCTGTTTGATAGTGCCTGCGCCAGATCTGGCCCAAAGACCACGCTGGATCTCGGCTAGATTTGTCTGATATTTTTTGCGCCAGACTTGGACCACATAAAACCATACATTATTTTAACAAGAAGTGGGACAGATCTGGGCCGGATCTAAATGTATGTATGTATGTGTGCTGGTTTTCGGCAGAGGACTGAGGTGTATAGTGGGCCAGAAAACATATGCCAGGTTATGGCTCAGAGGTGGGGCAGATTTTGCTATCTCATATGTTACTTGATTAGAAATTATTAGAATAGAAATGCCAAATTTTGACATATTTTACGTATGTTTTCAATAAAAAAAAAATGTGTTGGTAACACTTTATAATAACTACACACTATGAACCATTTATTAAGCATTAGCAAACAGTGAATTCATTATCTGTTAAGCATTAACTCTACATTAATAAATGTTAGTAAACAGTTTAGAATTGCAGTTACAAATGGTCTATTCGAATTACAACCACATTTATAATGTTCTTAATAATTGTACTTTTATACTTTGTTAATGATTTATTTTTCATTACTAAATTAAGTATTGCATTATTTACAAACCAGTTATTTAACCATAGTTGGTGTTTTTTTTAAGATCATTCAGAATGAGTTAGTAAATGATTAATAAACTATTAGTAACATTTATAATTCTTATTATTTAGGCATATAGTAATAGTGTCAGGGTTCTGCCACTCTGGTCTTGTTAACTCTTGTTTTGGTGGCAGAGTCCAGACACTAGCTCTGTCTTGTCATGCCCTGTTGCGCTCGGCTCGAGTTTTCTCGGGTCGAGCGCTTGTGTTCTGTCATTGTGTGTGTCTCTGTGTGCGCGCATGCTGTCGTGAGTGCGTGCGGACCGTGCGCGCTCCCGCTTGATGCGGATGTGTACGGCCTGCGCGTGCTTGTGACGCGTGCGCGCGCTCATACTCGTATTTGTTTTGTTCTGTCGGCATCACACTGTTTCATTCTCAGCGTCTCAGTGTGGTTGGTTTTGGTTTCTGTTGGCGCTGAGATGAAACATGTGCGTTGCTTATGTGTGAGCGCACGGTAAGGTGTTCATCTATCGTGTGCTCGTGTCTTGCGTCTGTTGGTGTTGTCTAAGCACGTGGTTGGATGTTTACATTGTGACCGCGTGCTTTTTGTGGTGTGCTTGTGTTGTCATGAACACGCAGTTAATAAGTTCTCTTATTGGCTGCGTGTTCTAGTCTCGTGTTATGTGAGTGCATGGCTTGTCGTCTTTTTGTGTCATGTGCTTTCACGTCTATTGTCTAGCCCCACCCTTCTTGTTAACCCATTATTAGTTTATCATGTTCACCTGTTTGTGTGTTAATTTATGCTTGTTTATAATCTCCTCATGTCTGCTGTCCTGTGCCAGTTCGTCGTCTATTCTCCCTCATGTTCCTGCTCCAGTCCTGTCTCGTCAAGCCCAGCCAAGTTTGTCTATCATTTTGTGTTATAGTTATGTTTTTCCCCCTCTGGGTGGTTTTTGTTGTCTTTTTGTTTTGTTTTTTATAAAATAAAGAATCATCTTATGTTGCAATTGAGTCCTCGCTCCCTCATCCTTCCTGAACCGTGACAAATAGTTCATTTATATGTTAATAAATGCTTTATTAACTCAACTTCATCCAGTTTTGTGACCTAATCTAAAGTGAGGACTATTTATGCTTTATAAATCCCTTATAAATGACAATTAAAGGGTCAATTAAATTCTAAACAGGAAAAAAACATAAACGGCATTATTCATACCTATTCGATTGAAGATACAAATGAAACTGTACTTCAAATGAAAAATTTATGTTTACAACCTTATCTAAAATACAATTACTGTGCAGTTTAAACATCACATCTTCTTATATTGTTAAATTATTATATTGTTGTTTTATCCAATTTTATGTTGTTTTTTGACACCTGTTATTCAGCAATGTGTAAACTTTACAGTAACTTTACTTTTTAGATAATATTGCAAAGATTACTGTTTATTTGATACAAAGCCTTTAATTGTCATTTATAAAGGATTTATAAAGCATAAATAGTCCTCACTTTAGATTAGGTCACAAAACTGGAGGAAGTTAAGTTAATAAGGCATTTATTAACATACATAGTGACCATTACTATATGTCTGAATAATAAGATATATAAACATTGATTTCAATAGTTTACAAACTCATTCTGAATGATCTTAAAAACCACCAACTACTCTTAAATACAAATGGTTTGTAAATAATGCAATACTTAATTTAGTAATGAAAAATAAATCATTAACAAAGTATGAAAGTAAGATTATTAAGCACATTATAAATGTGGTTGTAGGTCAAGAATAGAGCATTTGTGACTGCAGTTATGAACTGTTAACTAACGCTTATTAATGTAGAGTTAATGCTTAACAAATAATGAATTCACTAGATGCTAATGCTTAGTAAATGATTCATAGTGTGTAGTTATTATAAAGTATTACCAATGTGGGTTATTTAATAAACTACCCATACCTTTACTTCAAAATTTCAGATAAGAATATTCTAATTTAAAGAGCCCTTATTATGCATTATAAAAGGTCATGGTTTAGTTTTGGGTTCTCCAACAACACACTGATGCATGTAACGTCAAAAACCACGTTCATTGTCTTAAGGCAATCAGTTTGCTTTGAGTTCTCTTATTGGGTTTTACAGTGTAAAAGCAAAAAATTTAATAAATTAAAACGTTACATAAATAGAAATACCAACGCAATCTCACGACAATTCGTAACTTTTTGATTTAGTGGCTAATTTGTATGAATTCGTACGATCTAATTCATACAAATTAGTACAATTTGCTCATCACCCAATGACGGTTAGTTTAGGGGTGGTGTTAGGTTAGGTGCCACGCCTCCTTTTTAAAATCGTACATTTTCGTATGACTGAACTTGTATGAATTCGTACGAATTAGCCACTAAACTGACAAAACGTAAAATACTTATGTTTCCTCGTTAGATCAGGCTGGAAATACTGTATATTTTTCTTTCAAACGTCTCTCTCATGATGCTCTTTGTTTAATGACAACATTCCCACCATTAGCCAACTATAACATTAGCATTATAAATTGAACGTCTCAGCACATTATGCACTTACACTTCATCCAGCGACAGACGGGGGTCAAGTTCCAAGAACTTATTATTTTCTTCAAACTTCTGTTGATTTTCACATATGGAGACAGGCTTGCTGCTATATAAACAAGCTATCATGTGTATTAGCAGTACCATGTTGCACTGAAACTGCCCACTGGCAGCAAAAACAGATAACAGCTCCCTAAGTCCTTAAGCGATCTTCTTTATTATTTTTTTAGCGGTAAAACATGATAACACTCATTCTCTTTTAATGTGATTTGCTTGGTGCTGTGCTTGTGTTGGATAATATCAATAAGAGTCCAGTATTGTACAGCTTTTGCTCGCTGTGTCTCTTTGTTCCTCTACATTTCAGGTGGATCAAAGAAGACAGCTGGCGATGGAAGTCTCAGGGTGAGGAATGCAGCGAACGCTCACTTTATCGCCTTAAATATCATCTCAAACAAACAGTTCAGTGGTGTTGAAATTTAAGCAGCACATGTTACAGCCCGAGGCTTAAGATATACATTACTTATAAATGTCCATTTCATTTTTTTAACGCTCAGTTTGAGGTATAAAGCATATCAGCTGGCGTCCTGGAAGAGAACAACCAGTATTTTCAAGCTCAGAAAGGAGCTCGCAACATAAACAGGAAACACTGTCCTATACAATTTGAAACGTGCTCATTAAAGGATTAAAGTATCCTGAATGGGTCATAGCAGGCCACCGCTGAGGTTAAAGTCAACACAAGACAGTCTTGTGCATTTACTTATTTAATATAACAAAATATTTTCACATTATTATACATTTACATTTTCCTAATTTATTTTTTTTCCTATTAGTTGATTATGTATTATTATTTAGCTGTGATAATGTTTATAAATATTATTTGCACCCTGGATCACAAACAAGCTGTACAGGCATATTTTTGACAATAGCCAAAAATACATCGTACTGGTCAAATTGATCATTAAAATTTGAGACAAAAATCATTCGATTATTAAGTAAAGATTATGTTCCATGAATATATATTGTAAATTTTGCACTATTAATATTCTACTAGGGGCGTCATGGTGGCGCAATGGATAGCATAATCGCCTCACAGCAAGAAGGTCGCTGGTTCGAGCGCCGGCTGGGTCAGTTAGCATTTCTGTGTGGCGCTTGCATGTCCTCCAGGCGCTCCGGTTTACCCCACAGTCCAAAGACATGCGCTATAAGTGAATTGAATAAGCTAAATTGGTTATGATGTATGTGTGTGAATGCAAGTGTGCGTGGGCGTTTCCCAGTGTTGGGTTATGGCTGGAAGGGCATCCGCTGTGTAGAACATATGCTGGATAAGTTGGCGGTTCATTCTCCTGTGGCGACCCCAGATTAATAAAGGGACTAAGCCGAAAAGAAAATGAATGAATAATATTCTACTAAATATATTACTATTCCTAAATATCAAAACTATATCTTTGATTAGTAATTTTCTATGCACTTGATTTAGGCAGCATTCACCCCTTCGGACCCTGTGTGCATTACAATGGACATCACATGTCAGCCCATGTTTTTTTTTTTTTTTTTTTTGTGTGGTTTGAGCATTTTCTTGCAGTCCATGAGAGTGGATGATTGTCATCCAATCAAACGGCAGTAAGACTCGGCATGTTGTAATTTAAAATAATCCACTAGACTGAAAAGCAGCATGCATTGCTTCACTCCAGACACAGATGTAAGCCACATTTACAATGTTTTTATTCAGATTTATTGATATGTTTGCCAATATTTCATTGATTGTATGTAAAAAGAGAGAGATTGCACTTATAAAGTTTAAAATCTTTTGTAACATTTTTTTTAAATATCTCTGTCCATTAGGATAGACAATGGGTTCAAGATCTCTTACTGAAATTAAATCTCCAGTAAAGCAGATTGAACTTTTTATATATATAAAAAACTACATTGATGTACTAATTCATTGCTGAAACAATTTCATATGCAAAATATACAGTACAGATCTTGAAGTTCTTAAGCATATAGCTAATAATAATATATTAATAATAATATGTGTGTGTGTATATATATATATATATATATATATATATATATATACTTAAAGGGTGTTGAATTATTATTATTATAATTTGGTCTCATTTATAGCAGCCTCAAGAACTGTGATAACATACTTTTACATTTTTCAGGTCTGAAGGGGTTAAAGGGGATTCTAGATTTTGAAATCGTTGTATCTCAGCAATATAGAGATGTATAAATCTTACATAAAAAAAGTTATGTTAATTATTATTATTATTATTATTATTATTATTATTATTATTATTATATCTATTACCTTTGTTCTGGGAGGGAATAATACCAAACCACCTTGTTGACAGACGTTTGTTTGTTCATTATGCTTAAAAAATGCACATTATTTTTTACTGGAAAATTTTTACTGGATTTGTTGCGTATGCATAATTTTTTATCAGATAAAAAGATTGCCCTATACTCATCAGTTTTGTGCATACGTTTTTAAATGCACATTCAAATTTAAAAAAAAATATGCTCGTCTTGGCATTTCCATGAAACATTTTAAAATGCTCATATCCAAAATGTCCATAAAAACAGGTAAATGGAAACATAGTGTTACAGTCTCCAGCGATCTAGCTACTGCAGATCGCTGGAGAACTACAACTCTGCCACCAAATGGACTACAGATCACAGCATGCACCGTGCACACACACCGGTTCCTAATCTGTCTAATTGCAAACACTCACAGCTGAAGCTGCTCAAGGACTTATTACACAGATTATTTATACACCACATTTGCTCACACACATTGCTGAGTGTTGTTTGTTTGTTTTGTTAGTTAAAACGAACCTGTAACTTTACGTAATATTTTCATTTCATTGTCTAGCCGTGTTATTTGATTCTTGTTTTATGTTCTAATCCTACGCTTGTTCCTAGTTTATCTTACCTTTCTCCGGTTTTGACTACTTGCCTGTTTATCAACGATGACTTCTGGATTATCTATATGTGCCCGATTGCTCTTGTTCTTGACCCTTTCCTGATTTATGATCCTAAATAAATCTGCATTTGGATTCACACCTCTGTGAAAGTTACACATAGGTAGTGATATAGTGTTTCCTAGGTTACCACTGTAAACAAAGAAGTGCTGCATTAATGAACACTACTTTATTGAGGCAAGACAAAACGAAAAATACCACATACTGTATACTTTTATAAAAACAATCAGCTCCCCTCAGAGATTCATTCATAACTCAGATAGCAAGCACATTTGGGCTAATTCTAATCACTAGCAGTGGGAATTTGTAGGGACTTCGCAATCTAATCTACAACCCTGCAACCTGTGAAATATTTTGTTATAAAAGTGATAGTTGCAGAAAAGAAGTGCAGAGCAGACGGAGATCCCATTTCTTTCACATATCGAAAAGATATTGAATCGCTAGGGGATTCACATAGGAGGTGTTCTGAGTACATTTCACTTTTGGATCAATTTGGGGGGCTTCCAAATGTTTTATTTTATCACAATAGGTTATAGTCTTTTCGCAAAACAAGCGTTCATCTAGAATCAGCAAATTAATTTAAACAATGGTGACAATAAACAAATATTCCAATAAACAGATATTTCAACATCATAAAACAAGCGACAAAAATACATCAATAATGGCAACAAATTAAAGCACACAATAAGAATGAAAAAAACAAGCAAGACAAATCAGATGCATAATTTATTCATGTTGCAAAACATGCTGGGAGCGATAGATGAGTTTTGATTGGTGCACTCAGAATGCATGGCAGCATGAAGCTTTCTATTTATTGTCAGCATTGTTGAGATTCATAAGCTCATTATTAATAATTAGTAATTATGACTTGATTATATTTTTCCTGGTTTTCTGAACTATAACAAATGTGATTTATAAACACACTTACAGTAGGCAGAAAAAAAAAACTATTATGAAGCTAAGGATTGTCAGGATCAAAAATTATTCCAAGAGTCAGCAAGATTTTAATGTTCTTGCAACAAGGAAACAATACAGAAGGAACACAAGGGGTTCCGTTCTGGTTGCTCAAAGGGGAGTCCTCGAGGCTAGTTTTTATACAGGCATATAAACAGATGATGAAGCATTGTCTTTAATCATTGGTCTAAACAGTTTGTTTGGTAGAATCCTATTGATAGTATACTCAACTCATGGTCAGCAGAATATTCTTGTAACTGGCACATTCTAAGCGTTCAACTGATTGAAAATTACAGCTGATATTAAAAAGCACATACATTTATAACATGAACTTTGTTTTTTTGTTTTTTAAGTATGAATATATAAATAGAATATATGGAAATTAATAAAACTAATTCATCTAACAAGGGTCAAGTGCCCAACTAAAGCATACACAGCCAAAAATACCAGTGTTAAATATACAGTGTGATTTTCTTTTGGTGTTGTTCAGTGTTAAAACCGGAGTACATTTTAATCCACGAGTGTGAAAGAGCGTATATTAAAGAGTTTTTTTTTTGTGTGTGTTAAACTTTTAACCCAATATGCAGTGTATTTCCCACTAGTGATGGGAAGTCCAGTCTTTTTACTCGAACCGGTTCTTTCAGACAAACATTGATCAAACCAGTATGTTTTACTTAAACTTGAAACATGTCTTGTTGCATTTTAAAAAGCAAAGAGTTGAATATATTGAAATTATTTCTGAAAAGATGAATGAACATTTAATAAATTAAAACTATTTTCAACATATTTGATTACTGTTATGTCACACACACTAATTCATAATATAGGACAGGGGTCACCAATCTCGGTCTTGGAAGGCTGGCGTCCCTGCAGGGTTTAGCTCAAACTTGCCTCAACACACCTGCCTGGATGTTTCTAGTATACCTAGTAAGACCTTGATTAGCTTTGTTCAGGTGTGTTTGATTAGGGTTGGAGCTAAAATCTGCAGGACACTGGCCCTCCAGGAACAAGTTTGGTGACCCCTGATATAGGAAAAAAGGTAATATATTAACACTTTGAAGGGTAACACACACTCCAGTTCGATGTAAGAATAAACTCTTGCTGTGTTAAATGCACAAATTTTACACTTTAGAAAGTGTTATTTTAACTCCAGAATGGAGGGAGTCACATGTACACCCAAGGAGTGTTAAGTTAAACTCAAATTGAGTTAAATGTACACTGATTTTTTTTGCTGTGTACACTGACAACCAAAATGTCCAAACATTTTCTTCTATAAGCCTTGTTCATTTTCCATAAGAAAGACTGTATGACAAAAATAAAGTCTAACAGGTTAGTAATATGTGCAGCTGCTAATACTGTTTGTTGACTTGTTTACTGATCCTCTGTTGAGATTTTGACAGATTTAATATAGTTTTATTTCAGTTGATTTCATTTAAGGTTGTGACTGATGTCAGTTTCGAGTTTTTCTTCAGTGATTCTACTTGCTAGTGGCATATGTTCATTATTACTACTCAGGGGTGCGTTTCCCAAAACCATCGTTAGCCAACTAAGGTTGCAAGTTCCGTCATTACAAACATAGTTCGTTGATTTGCTGTTTCCCAAATCTATCGCTCCAACGAACATTCGCAAACTGCATCGCAAACTTGAGCACTTGAAACGACACCTCTGGAGCTGTAGTTAGAAGCATAGTTCCTGGCTGTGTTCTATTCCCACTTATCCCCCCTATGCCCTATTCATTTAGAACATTTTAACATTCAAAGTTGGAATTATTAAAAATAAAAAAGCATTAAGGTCATCTCTCTTAGGTGTAATTTGCTTTCAAAATATTTTTACAGTTCAGTTTTAGCGATCTTCATGTTTACAATTGTGCTCCCTTCGCAGTGCACTTTGAAAATATTGATATCATTTTGAACACAGCCTCATGGCGAAAGCTATAGGTATATGTAAAAACGGAAATTATGTTACGTCTCCAAAGCTTGTGAAAATAAAAACATAGCATACGTTAATTCTTTTATTTTATAGTGGGTTATTTATTAAGTATCTCTACTGTATATAACATGGGTCTGTTGGTTAGAACTTTCTGCTGTGGTTTGCATGTGTCAAATTGTAATTTTTAAAAAATAAATAAACAATATCCTAAATAATAATAATAATCATCATCATCATTAATATTATTAATATTATTATTAAACTAAATATATTTATAATAAATCGCCTCATTATTTATTTATTTATATGATTTATATATGATATTAGAACAGTGTTAGCCTTTGTAAGTGATTTTATGTTTTAGAATAGAATATGTAATGTTCAACTTCTCAATAATATTAGTAAAGCAAACACAGGCCCTATATATGCCATTTACATATATTTTAATTAATATGGAAAACGAGTGCATGTTTTTACCAAAACTAATATTGGATTTTATTTTAAATGCGTGTTTGTGTAAAACAATATAATTTGCACAAAGAAATGATGGGGTTGTTCTCTAAAAAAGTTACTCCACCTCGTTTAGAGCATCATTATGGGCGTTTTACGTTATAACTAATGTGGTTCAAGCGATGGATCTGTGACAGAGAAACTACGGGTTTTGGGAAACACTCGTCACTAGATTGTTCTTTTGCCAAGCGATGCATCGCACTATGATAGTTCAGCCCCGAGTTACGTCGTTGTTTGGGAAACGCACCCCAGATCAACACTTCATTAGTTACTTAATTATCTTGCTAAAGTTAGCACTTATATAACAACATTTTCATGACCAATAAAGTATTGTCCTATATTTTTTAGGAAATAATTGAATTCTGCCAAAACATCTCATTTTGGAAGACTAATACTTTGATATCTATAATTAACATCAATGTTAAATAACAAATTTGAGCTTTTAATTCCACAGCTACTCCTGTTATTACACATTCTGTTAACACAGTTAAAGTCAAGTCATGTTTCTCTCACATTCAGAACCAATTTCTGTATATTTAACATCCTTTGAATCGTTAGATACAGAACTGGCTTTCAAACATGTGAGGTTTATTATGAGAGATGCATTTGAACATTTCTAAAGCTGGAAAATGAAGTGGCTGTCTTTGGCTAAGTAAAAGTCATTTAATAAACCGTACAGTAACAGCACATATTTCAAGTTGTCACATTGTTTTAAGTTTATGCTTGTCCACATTCATCATCTCAGCAGCAACAGGGCAGTGGCTCCTTAAAATCAATTCGCATTTGGTACAATTGGCAGGCCATAAGTGATAAAAAACAGACATATTCAAAGAATAACTTCACTAGCTGTTTCAGCTTTACTCACCTCCAGCGCTTGACATTAACTTTTTTGATCACCAGCCACTGTGGCTAGTAGTTTTCCAACATTACTAGCCACTCGCCATTTTTACTAGCCACAATTTTATTGTTGGGAAAGCATATTTTATACACAGACTTTGACATGCTAAAATTACTTGATTTAGATTTTGTGTTTTCTCCACATGCCTCATTCATTTCACTTTTTGTGTCGTGTATGAGCTTGCTCAATGTTCATGAGCAAATGGGTCATGGTTTCATAGTATTACAATTAGTTTTTATTTCACATGAATTTTCAGAGCTCAAAATTAAGGATTTACCAAATTTATCTCTGACCACACCAAACATGAACAATTAATTATTTCTTAGCCACAAATTTTAAAAGTGTCAAAACAAGCAAAATATAGCTGTTTACTATACTTTTTATTTAACAAAACATATGCACAGTAATCTGTCCTGGCTAAAGGTCCCAGTCCACCAGTTAACTACACATAAATAGGGAGTTAATCTCCCAATAAAGCAATGTTATTTTTAAAAAATGATAATTAAACCACAAAAAAAACACCGTGTGATAATGAAAGGATTATAACGCACACGGTTAGACCTATTAATAATCTGTTCAAATAATGTTTAAAGCAAAAGCAACCGGTGCTGCTTACAAAAATACAAATCTGGAGCTCTTGAAAGCAGCAAGACTGCATGTTCATCACTTTTTGTCTAGTCTATTTGAAAGACAACCGATCACATCAGCTGTGTTTCTAGACACAGTTGCTTGACGCAAGGAAACAGTCGCACACACGCGTTTTAAACAGTCGCGCGCATCACCTCAGCTGTTAGCGCGAGTGATCATCCTCTCATTCGGTATTCATCTGCTTTTTTATTGCTCACTCGAACGCAATTATTTTTGTCAGTCGTGTTGCTTCTCAATTCTAAGATCACCTTTGCATGCATATTGGACCATACTTATTATCGAACCTTGCTTTTATGAATTATTATCCGGGAAAAATTTTTTCAACCAGCCAAAGTGGCTAGTGGGAGTGTCTGTCTTTCCCACCACCACTGAAATCTACCCGCATTTGGCGGGTGTTAATGTAAACCCCTGCTCACCTCATATTAAGAAAAACAATGGAAACATATTAGTGAATGCTCATGTACCCACTTTAATGTATTCATTCTGTGAATAACACTCCTGGACTCACAGTTGCTGCTATTTCCTTCAAACCCAACAGGCAATTCCAAGGAATGAGCGCTTAGGAATTCTCCCCAGTTCCTCGTCTTCCAGCTCGATTTTTACAAGTAAAATGGACTCTTGCCCTGCCAACATCTGCTCTGTGGAAGACACCATTAAATCCTCTTTTATATTGGCTCTTTTTCCTTCTACCCAGTACATGCGGATACTGTAGTACCTCAGCCGGTAGAGAAGATGTGTGAGTGTATCAAAGATAATAGAGTTTCTGAACTTTATGTGTTTGTGAATGAGGCATAAAGCTGTATCAGATTCATTGTTTCAAATGTCATTTTGGCCTTTTATTTGACCATTAAAGGAATAGTTCACCCATCTTAAAATGTATCATAAAATCATCACATCTACAAGATGTCTAAAGATGTCTTGTGGAAAAGCACTTATTAAGGAAATATTATTCTTTGACATCCCAAGGGGGAAATATCATCAATTAAGCAACAGAACTGGGAAATGCATATCTAAAGATGCCGAAGACAGGTCTTGACCGCATTATATTTCTGTGATGCATTGAGAGTGACTGAGAGCTTTAGAAGTGGACTGATGTGCGTGGTTTAATGGAGGCCAGTTAGTAAGAGTTGTGCAGATAAAGCTTACTCCCCTGATCTCAAGAGAGGTGCACTAGTAACAGACACTACATGTGGCCGTTTCCACTGAGTGGCACGGTACGCTTTTATGGCCGTTTCCACTGTCAAAATGTACCAAAAAGCAAACCGTACCATACCACTTTTCTTTGCAAAGGGTACCTAGCACAACAAAGGGTACCATAGGTGGAGCTAGACGCGCAGCTGAACGCTATTGGTTTACAGAGATACGTCACTAGAGCACTAGCAGGAGAATGAAAACAAAGGAACCGCCATTTTTAAATACACAGCCGAGACATTACATCGTAATACTATACACATATAATACTATATTTGAAATATCGAACTTCTTGAACTTATGATAATAATGTGTGCGTAATTATTGTGGTGCTACTGACATCCGATCCTCTCAGAAACGTGAGAGTGATGCGTGAAAAAACAAAGGAAAAGCTGGAAAAAACAAAGGAGCAAATGATTCTTTCAGCAACCTAAAACATGAACAAACTGTTTAACTATTATCATCACCTTTTGGACTATTATGAACGCGGAATGACGGAAGTACTCTCTAACAGATGTTACATGTGCTGGTGAAGATTAAAGACGCAGATGAGAAGTTTGCACTGACTGTGGGCTCACATACACACACACACACACACACACATATAGACAGCACCAAGCCAGTGACGCACAGCATCACGCTCTCTCTCTCTCATTCACACACATACATACACACACACACACACACACATAGACAGCACCTCGCTCGGAGCGATATTGTTAGACCGCCCGCTCCCATTCAAATTACACCAAAGTTACCGACCGCTCCTGTGCTTTATTCGGAAATGTATTCCTGCACCGCAAGATATCTGGTCGGGTCCCGCGGGACAGCAGCGGGAATGCAGACCTCTAGTTCGTATTTACCACGTCTCCCTTCTCGTTTGGTCAACCTGAAATACTGCCAAACTGCAGAGGTTGTGTTCTTTTTCTAGACCAGGTCACTTGGTGCGCTACTCGCCATCTTACCTCACCTCTCTCTCTCTCTCCTCCACACTGTCCTGTGATGACAATCACGCATACGCATTTTTAGGCATTAAATAAACAATATTTAATATATAATGCTTGTCTCCTATATAAGTGCATTGTTTTTTATGACGGTATAACGGTATTGAAACTGATACCGTTGCTATTTTTAGATCCCGCGGTATACCATACCATATTACTGCCTAAGCCTATCTGTTATCCCTTTTCGACAACTTGGCCTGTGTGTGTGTGTGTGTGTGCTTGGGGAGCGGGAAAGAGGACTCCGGGTGATCTCTTACAATAGACAGTCATCCTTATCTTTATGTGAGTAGCGCGGTGCTTTCGCTACGTAACATAATTGGGGGCTCGTCCTTAAGTTATTGTGAAAGCTCATCTGCCTTTTGTTTGTCTGCACGTCAAATTGGGTAAGTAAAACTTTTTTTCTCTCTTTCCCTCGTGATTGTGATAAAAATTTGGGTGAGGGGGAGGAAATGTGGAAGCTGAAGTGAAAGCTTTTATTGATTCTTCGTCATTAGAGCGATTAGATCGTTTTCGAAAAAAAGATTTGCTGCAAGTGGCAGAGATATACAAAATATCCGTTTCGTCTGCTTCAGCGAAATGCTGAAATTAAAGCCAAACTCCTCTCTGAACTAACCTCGCAAGGTGTTTTCCCAGAGGAGTTTGAAGCCGCTGTTTGATTTCAAAAGCATTTGTGTTTTATGTGTATGCTAATGTAAAGAGATGCGTCTATAATCTAGTTTAAACTGACAAAGTGTGTCTCCTTCCCGAACTGTGCTAGGAAGGCTGTTCCAGAGTTTAGGTGCCAGATATGAGAAAGATCTACCGCCTACAGTTGATTTAGATAGTCTGGGAATAATCAATTGTCCAGAATTAATTGAGCATAGAGGACGTGAGGGGCTATAATACACCAGGAGCTCCCTAAAATACTGGGAAGCAAAGCCGTTCAGGGCTTTGTAGGTAATTATTCATTCATTCATTCATTTTCTTTTCAGCTTTCAGTTTGGGGGGGGGGGTGATGGTGATGTTTGTGGTGTTTCGGGCGGTTGCAGCGATCAGATACTATATCAAAGTTAGCAAACCCTGGGTATTACAGATTGTACCAAAAAGCTGAGGACCGGGGGTGGGTGTTTGGTGTGTTGGGGAAGAAATTTCCAGGAGTAATAACAAAAATGAGAGGGTGACAGGAGATGGGTCTGAAATACAGGAGACTCCCAGGAAAAATGTGAGTGTTGGCGGCAGGTATTGTATGGTACCAAAAGGGTAGAACTAGACTTGCTGCTGAACATTAATGGTTTACAGTGAATTGTCAATAGCATGTACAACAAGACCGGAAATTACGGCTATTTTTAAATACATGGCTGAAACGCAACAATAGTACCCCTCAAGAAATGTGCAACTGAGTGTTACCAGTGAAAAGTAAGAGAGAATGGTCAACATTACAGAAAAAATGATCTACATTTGTACTTATTTGTCTTTACCGCCTATAGGTTAGGCATTTTTTGAAATATATTTTTTCAATCAATTATCCCTTACATAACTTATTTTAGTGTTTTTGTTTGAAACAACCCCTTGAATGCACAAAGACTTGAGTGCTTGAATAATATGAACCACTGAGTTGAAGCTTGAAGCTAAAAATCATACAGATTTTTCCCACGAGGATGAATACATTAAATTAATTTATGAGGGAACTATCCTTTTAACCTGAATTTTGACTTGATAGTTTGATATACTTTACTTATACACTCTCTCCAAACACCCACACTCGCAAACATCAAACTTCTCAGATTCTTGTTCCGGGTGATAGTACAGTTTACTTTACCAAACCTTCCTTCTTTGCTCTTGTTTGCATTGGCACAGCTTCTGAATATCATTGGCTTTAAAGTCGCTTGCAGAACGAAGCATAATAATCAGTTACGATAAGACCCACAGCCATAAGAGATGCAGGGCGATCTGATTTCACAACATATGGCATCACCTGTTCTCCAGAGGCAAGTATAACGCTCATCCCACCAGATCCCTCTCAAACATCTGTGGCCAATTTATCATTCTCACATTAAACAGGATTTTTCAGATGCCTGGCTGAATCTGCTCTCAACCCTCACAAAGCAGTAAATCCTGGCATATCACTCATTTCAGCATGTCATAGAGAAAAATGAAATATTACACCCTGTCTTTGACCCAGTTTATAGAGGGTGGGTTGTTTAATATTAATTAAATTGGTATTTGAGTTTATTAGAACTTTGGACCTGTGCAACATAATTGCATGAGTAAAATGTGGTGTCACAATTTCTAAGTATACACAATAAAAAACAGACAAGACTTTAACGTTGATGCAGCTTTTGACTCTTTGTGTTTAATATAATAGATCAAAAGCACATTGAGGAGCCATTTACACAACATCTTCAGCCAAAAACAGGAAACTTTTTTATGCATTTTGCTTGCTCATTTACAAGACAACAGCATTTTTGTGACTGAAAGTAGTTTCAAAGTAGAAGCTTTAGAAAACGACTCTGCTGTCATGTCTGTGTAAACATAAAAACAAGAGTCTTTGAAAACAATGATGTGACGCACAACAATGGCAGAGTATGTACTTAGATTTACTTCACATTTCAACCAACAGCAGAGACGCATCATACACACACGGCCAATTCTACATACACACCGACACAGAGGCGCCAACGCCATTTCGTCACTTCCTTATAGTTACAGTTTCTAACAAATTAGCAGTGCAAAATACTGACCTGGCATACATAACAATACTTTATTTTGACATTTTCCAAGGTGTGTAAATGCGGATAATTTTGAAAACATTGAAGTGTTATGCTGTGTTCACAAATCGCGTTATTTGCGTGTAAATAGACGTGTGAACATTTGAGTTTACTCGCTTCATTCGCGCGTCAGACTCCGCTTCATTCGTGCTCAAATTCACTTCAGAACAGACGTGGATTCGCGTCATGGGCAGGGCTTCTGTCTGCCCAGTGACTGTAGCTTCGTTGCTAAATGGCTAACATGGATTTTATTGATAAACTAACTGTGTTTATGTGCTTTATGAAGGCTGTAAAACAGCGTCAATACGTTTGGAGCAGTGTCTGAGTCCACTAGATACTTTCAGAGATGCACCCAGCTCTGTGAGCTCATAAACTCCTCCAGAAACTGTACCTGGATGACTGGGGCATTCAGCGGTGCTTCTGACTGAGCCAAGCCCAGTTTGATGAACTGTTGTCGGTGTCGGCTGGAGGATTTCCCCCGGGACACCTACAGCAGGTGCTACGTCACAATCATGCCCCCACAAGAGCAAGCTCCTGATTGGTTAACGCGCGGCGCACAAAACGCTCAATTCGCGCGTATCGCACCATCCGCGCTGTGCCATTTTCGTGTATCGTGCCGCAGGATGCCTATTCGCGCGTTTGCATTGACTTAACACGTAAATCACTCGCGCTTGACGCTTCTTCCCCGTCTGGTGTGAACGCAGCATTAATGTGAAACCTTTTTTTTTTTTTAAATCTCATTTTTAGTTACATCGTTGTTATGTCAACCTTAGACTTATCAGGCCAACCAACCATTTTCCAATCTTCTGTTGTCACTCAGTTTTCTGTTCGTAGCTGACAGTAGCGTTGCATGCTCTAATTCTGTTGCTGTAACTCATCTGCTTCAGGGTTAAATGTGTTCAGAGATCTCTTCTTTAGACTTTGGTTATTTTAAGGGGTCTTTATTTTTCCACATAATTTACATCACTACAATACCTGTCTCCCCAGTCTGGCTGAAAAGACTTGATTAATTCCAGGTTTGATGAAAGCCGAACTTACGAAAAATGTTGTGATTGGTTAGCTGTGCCTGTGTATTGGCGAGCATCTTAGACGTTTTTTTAGTACTGCCACACCCAGTCATGCTGTGGCGGTCATGGAGGAGTGGAGAGCATGATTCCTGAAAGACCCCATTGACAGATGAGTCTCCGTATTGATCTTGTGGGCCAGCCTGAACAACTGCCTGTGACCTACTCGCACCTACAGCTTCTCCACGATGGACGTCCAGCGTTCTCCAGCCCCTGGCGCCTAGACTGCAGCTCTGCACAATAAAAGTTTGGCCAGAGGAGAAATGGTTGTGGCCAACTGAGCCTGGTTTTTCTCGAGTTTTTTTTTTTCCTTCACTTTTGTCAATTGGTGAAGGTTGTTCCTCGCCACTGTCACCCCTGGCTTGCTTGGTTTGGGACTTGTGGAGCTTCGCATCGATAGATTTGCTCTTCAGTGTTTGGACTTTCAGCAGTGAAAATTAAACCACATTGAACTGAACTAAATTGAACTTTAATTCTGAAAACTGGACTAACACAGTTTACTAGAACTTCTATGTTAAGCTGCTTTGACACAATCTACATTGTAAAAGCGCTATAGAAATAAAGATGAATTGAATTTTTCTGTTGCTGTAGCTCATCTGCTTCAGGGTTAAATGTGTTCAGAGATCTCTTCTTTAGACTTTGATAACAAGTGGTTATTTTAAAGGGGCCTTATTTTTCCACATAATTTACATTACTACAATACCTTTCTCCCCAGTCTAGCACAATGGGCTTAATTAATTCCAGGTTTGATAAAGGCCCAACTTATGAAAAATGAAATGTGTTTTGATCATACCTGTCAACATTGGGATGTGAAAATAAGGGATATGCCCACCATAATAAGGGATTACTCTGACCCCCCTTAAAAAAATCCCCAAATTACTAAATGGAGCTGTTTCATTGTAAATAAACAGTTAAACATAATAAAATTTTTTATTATTATTATTATTTACAAAAGAAAAAATAAATAGTATACATTAGCAGCTAATACATTAGCAAACAGTTCAGCTTAATAAAATTAATAGCTATTATAATGAAATAAAATCAAGCTATCAAATCTCATTAGCCATTTCTTCACTGTATGACTTACACATTCTGATTTAAGAGCAACGAATGAATCTCTTATTTATTTAGATTTTTTTTGTTTGATTACATTAAATAACAGGTGTCACTTTAAAAATGCAACCATCTAACATTATAATGAAAGCATTTGATTGGTTTCCTAACTTTTTATGCTTATTTAGGACAAAATAGTTGTGTTTGAAAAAACCCCCACCAAGATCGACATCTTTAGATATTATTATTATTGTTATTATTATTATTATTTTTAATTATGTGTATATGTCTGTTTAACACGCACCCAAAACCCAGCCTCCGTTTTAAATCACCTGTACAGAATCTGTTTGGGAAACAGCCTCTATTTATCACTATGGAGCGCGTCAGCTGATAGTCATGCACCGCTACGACTGTTTTGAGGGTTGCATATCAAGGGGAGACGGCATCTGTAATAAAAAGGCAAGGAAATCCTGCCGTTTTTATACTTATTTCAAAGTGTTTTCATGCCTAAACAAAGCGAAAGCACAGAACACACTCACATTTAAGAGCAAGGGGCGGCCCCTTGTGGTTTGGCGGTATGGGTTGCGTAAAGGGAGGCTCTGCTCTTTAATGTTTATTTGCCACCCTTCAGAGAAAGACTGAAAATCAGGAGAAATACGGGAAAATACCTTTACGGGATGATAGCGGGATAGAACTGTGAAATACGGGTGAATCCCAGGAAAAACGAGAGGGTTGACCAGCCTGATCTCACGAGAAAAGGTAAGTATTTTACGTTTTGTCAGTTTAGTGGCTAATTCGTACGAATTCAGTCGTACGAAAATGTACGATTTTAAAAAGGAGGCGTGGCACCTAACCCCACCCCTAACCCCAACCGTCATTGGGTGATGGGCAAATCGTACTAATTTGTACGAATTAGATCGTACGAATTCATACGAATTAGCCACTAATGAAAAAGTTACGAATTGCCGTGAGATAGCGTTGGGTTGACAGGTATGGTTTTGATTGGTTAGCTGTGCCAGTGTTTAGATGTTGTTTCAGTACTGCCACACCCTTTGCCCAAGCAGCAAGTTCCATCTGTTCCATGAAGGCTCATGTGTAATAACTAAATCAGGTGCATTGAAGTATTTTTCGTCAAACAATATGCCACTGTACAGTACCTACTTTTGATAAATTACATGAAAATACAGCAGGGTTTGTTTGCATCACTTGTGTTGTCACTGACTACGTTTACATGGACATCAGTAATCGAATATTTTGCTTTAATCTAATTAAGAGAATAATAAGACTAAGGTGTTTACATGAGTTGCTTTTTGAATGTTCCATTCATGATCCTGTTTTACATGTTATAGCACATAATTCGATTAATATCATTGCGTCACCGCGCTATGCGCATTTCCTCCAGAGTTTCATGTATTTCGGGTGTTTCATTTTTAATTTGTCCACTTTAACTGCAGTTTGGCACTTTCACTTTCATTCACGAAGATTTCATGCATGCCCATCGTGACAAACGTAGTTACTGACAAGTTGCCTTCGCATCCATGAATTCCAGCCAATGATCTATATACTGTATAAAAAGATATCTAATGGTATACTGTGTATAATTCTCTATTATAGATCAGTGATTCCGCCACGTTACTCACTGACTACGTTTACATGGACACCAATAATTTGATTTTATTGTGATTAAGACAATACTCTGATTAAGAGTCTACCATGTAAACAGCGACTTTTAATTTAATTAATTTAATCAGATTAAGGTCATAATCGAACTAAAGAAAAATCAAATTAAGACATGTGGAGAATGCTGATTTTTAAAGTGCAGTACATACATGTAAACACCTTAAGCGAACTATTACCGTCATGTAGGACTTTTCGCCGCGTTTTGTGACAGGATAGTACACACACTCACACACAAACACACACACACACACACGGCTATTTGACACTCTTTGCACCTACCGAGTCAGTGCAGACCATTTCTATTAAAACAACACTTCCAGCAGTTCATGGTTGCATCCAATATCTCGTTTGTCACGGGGGGCGTGCATGAAATGTTCCAGAATGAAAGTGAAAGTGCCAAACTGCAGTTAAAGTTGACAAATCAAAAATGAAACACCCGAAATCACATGAAACTCCAGAGGAAATACGGATAGCGCGGTGACGCAATGACGTTAATCGAATTATGCACTACACTCTAAAAAATGCTGGGTTGGTTTTTTAACCCAAATGCTGGGTTGAGACTGCTTGGTCACAAAATTGGGTTGATTTAACCCAATTTGGGTTGAAAGTCGATCTTGATCTATAACCCAGCAGTGCTGGGTTGGGAACGCGGACGTGAAAGAGAACACGCACGTCACATCAACATGCAGGGACATCAACGTGAGAAACCGCCATTTTCTTTGCGCCGTCTTTAGAGGGAAGCGAGTGAAATTCTGTCTAAGACGTAAGTTATTCAGTGTGTATTTAACAACTTTCATAAGAAATAACACATTTAGTTTACAGTATAATGTATATACGCACTTTTTTTAAACCTCACTTTTTTTTTAAACCTAACCACTACGCGACGACCGCGCTTCGCCTCGGGGCCGGACCTGCGTCGCCTCACGACCGGACCTGCTGCTCGCCTCGCGACCGGACCTGCTACTTCACTTCGCGGCCGGACCTGCTACTTCACTTCGCGGCCGGACCTGCTGCTCGCCTCGCGACAGGACCTGCTACTTCACTTCGCGGCAGGACCTGCTGCTCGCCTCGCGGCCGGACCTGCTGCTCGGCTCGCGACCGGACCTGCTACTTCACTTCGCGGCCGGACCTGCTGCTCGCCTCGCGACCGGACCTGCTACTTTACTTCGCGGCCGGACCTGTGGCTTTGTGAATAGGAAAGCGCGCGTGACATCGGAAGGAGCTTGAAAAGATAAGGTAATTTCCTTAATTTTTTTATATTATTTTTGTATAGGCAAAGTCCCTTTATTCTAGAGTCTTTGGTATCTACTTTGTTAGATTTTATAAGCCCCACACCAAGGATAGTTAGGATAATTTAGGAGCTTTTTGTTGTAATAAAATGCCTTTTGAATGACAGATTTCTCTGTGTAGGTTAGGTAATGGCAGCACGTACTGTGATTTGTATTCTTAAGCTGTAAAACAGTAAGTAGTATTTTTACTCCTGTACTTCTTAAATTGATTTTTGTAACAATACTTTGATGCATAAGAGTGTTAAATTCAGCTTCTCTAACGATGTTTTTTTTTGGTCAGAACATACTTAATAATTTTCCTGCTCTGCTTGTCGATGTTGTTTAGCTGTACATTGAATAGCAAATGTTATTAGTTTACTGTGAGCCTTTTACATTGTAGACATGATTTGAAAGAACTGTTATCTTTAATTAATCCTGTACGTATGGCTATTTTGATGCAGACGTCTCAGCTAAGGCTAAATCCAACCTAATCATCTTTGAAAAAAGTTTGACCACCATTTTATGTGACACCCTGGATAATTATGATCATTTAGGAGTATTTTTGTGATAAAGTGACTTTTGGCTGATCTTTTTTACTTAATTTTGCTAAAATGCTTCTGCTTCTGTTATTCTTTTTCAGATGAATGAATATGTGCAAACCAAACTAAAAGAGTGGAATCTTCAAGAGTGAATCCCCACATGTGAAGGTATGTAGTAATATTTTACTTTGTTCATTGTAATCATTAGGGCTGCCCTTGTCTAAAGATTTGTCTGGTTGACTTGTGATGTTCATGTGAAGCATTAGTTGAATAATTACACATTTATTAATAAACCATCATTCATTCATTTTCTTGTCGGCTTTGTCCCTTGCGGGGTCGCCACAGCGGAATGAACCGCCAACTTATCCAGCATGATTTTACGCAGCGGATGCCCTTCCAGCCGCAACCCATCTCTGGGAACTTCCACACACACATTCACACTCATACACTATGGACAATTTAGCTTACCCAATTCACCTGTACTGCATGTCTTTGGACTGTGGGGGAAACCGGAGCACCCGGAGGAAACCCACACGAACGCAGGGAGAACATGCAAACTCCACACAGAAACGCCAACTGACCCAGCCCAGCCGAGGTTCGAACCTGCAACCCAGCGACGTTCTTGCTGTTAGGCAACAGCACTACCTACTGCGCCACTGCGTTGCCTCTTTAATAAACCATATCAATCATAATTAATAATGATTGCATAATGCTTTTCTAACAGTTATTTTATTAATAATGAATGTTATTTTTATGTTTGTTATTAGGGAGGCATGGGGGTGCAGTGGTTAGTGCTGTCGCCTTAAAGCAAGCAGGTCGCTGGTTCGAGCTTCGGCAGGGTCAGTTGGTGTTTCTGTGTGGAGTTTGCATGTTCTCCCCGTGTTGGCGTGGGTTTCCTCTGGGTGCTCCGGTTTCCCCCACAGTCTAAAGACATGCGGTGTTGGTGAATTGGGTAAGCTAAATTGTCCGTAGTGTGTGTATGTGTGTGTGAGAATGAGAGTGTATGGGTGTTTCCTAGTGATGGGTTGCAGCTGGAAGGGCATCTGCTGCGTAAAACATATAAGTTGGCGGTTCATTCCGCTGGGCTGACCGCTGATTAATAAAAGGACTAAGCCGAAAGGAAAATGAATGAATGAATGAATGTTTGTTATTATAAAATAAAAATGAAAACTATAATTTTGCATCTGTTTAACAGAAACATTTTTTTAAAATCATGTAAATATAATTTCTTTATTGACAAATAATTTTTAGTAAGTAGGGAGTGATTTGGTCACAGCTATGGCTTATATTTCTCTAATGTTTTGTGATAAGATGCTTTATATTGATAGTGAATGCAACAAACTCTATATGGCCTGTAAGTTTAACATGAATTGAGAAAGCACTGGGTAGGAGTTCTGCATTTTCATTTAAGGAGAAGTCCACTTCCAACTAAAAGATTCACACATAATGTACTCACCCCCTTGTCACCCGAGATGTTCATGTCTTTTTTTCTTCAGTCGTAAAGAAATTGTTTGTTTTGAGTTTTTTTAGGAAAACATTTCAGCATTTTTCTCCATCTCCATGGACTGAGATGGTGCCTCAATTTTGAACTTTCAAAAGAAAATTTTAATGCGGCTTCAAATGATCCCAAATGTGGTTGCAAACAATCCCTGCTGAGGAAGAAGGGTCTTATCTATTTTCATTAAGGTAATACAATCAAAATACCTAATAATTTCAAATGCTCACTTTGCCTTACTCTGCCTGAACTCTGTGTAAAATATAGTCAGAGTGTTCAGTACCCAAACTTTCTTGAGCTAGAATACACACAGTTCAGACAAGGCAGAGCAAGACAAGATGAATGTTTGACATTGAAAAGTATTTAAATTGTATTTTTTAATGAAGAAAAAAAAGAAGATTGTGTTATTTAAGACCCTTCTTTCTCGTCTGAGGTTGTTTACAACTGCATTTGTGATGGTTTGCAGTGGAATTTAAACTGCATTTTGGAAGTTTATGCATTAAGTCATCTGCATCTGGGCCAAGAAGTTGCAGCATAGTGCCATGGTCAGTTTTTAACTAATGCCAACACTGGCTGATAGCTTGGTGTGTTATGATCCGTTTTGCTCATACAGGTATTTTAGGTGTTCTAAAGTTAACTAACTTGTACAATTTTGAGTTCTTAATCAATTTTTTTTATTTTGTATTTTTTCAGATCGGGACCAATATGGCTGAGTATCTTCGTCCATTCAATTCAAGAGTCCATTGAATTTCCGTATGTTCTCATGCTTGGAGACCACCACTGCTTACAAGCCTTTGCTATAATAAATGGCACAGCACATGAGCAAAGTACATTTCTTGCTGCAGTGGACGTTTGCTTTAAAGCATTCTACATCTTTGGTGTGAACTACCCCGAGCAGTGTTCCCTGGTTTGGCAGTTTCTACAGACTGTGGTGTATGGAGTTCCTGTGCAGGGGACACTGGCAGTAACAGTTCTGCAAGCATTAATTTTTACTGACAAACAGTAATTATTAACACTGTGACCTCACCGCTTCCTTGGATTCTGTGTACTTCAACTTGTACACCTTTACTTCTAAATACAGTTGAAGTCAGAATTATTAGCCCCCGTTTGTTTGTTTCCAATTTCTGTTTAACGGAGAGAAGATTTCTTTAACACATTTCTAATCATAATAGTTTTAATAACTCATCTCTAATAACTGATTTATTTTATCTTTGTCATGATGACAGTAAATAATATTTGACTAGATATTCTTCAAGACACTTCTATACAGCTTAAAGTGACATTTAAAGGCTTAATTAGGTTAATTAGGTTAACTAGGCAGGCTAGGGTAATTAGGCAAGTTATTGTGTAACGATTGTTTGTTCTGTAGTTTCCAGACGAAATAAAACAAATAAGTCTTTCTCCAGATGAAAAACTATTATCAGACATACTGTGAAAATTTCCTGAATCTGTTAAACATCATTTAGGAAATATTTAAAAAGAAAAAAAAAAAATCAAAGAGGGGCTAATACTTCAACTTCAACTGTACTTCAAAACTGCAATGAATCGTACTGTGACCGCTTTTCTCACATGGTATCTTGACGCTCATGCATGTAAATGTTTGTGCACGTTATCAAATGTTTTCATGTTGTAAATGCATATTTCCTTGTAAGTAAATTTGTCTTCAGTCAGTTTGATGCACTTTCATTATTCTAAATATATTTTTCTTCTACACTGCAGTTACATTGCAACTAATGTGACTCTTTTATATCTCAGGATCTATTGATGTTTGCACGTGATTGTTCAAGTAAAAGTTATGAAATGTTTTCCTATTTTAAATTTGTTTTCTCAAAGTAAATGCTTCTGTCTTCAGCTTTCATTATTACTTCTGCAGTACATCTGTTATTTCTTCTAAACTGCATTTACATTGCAATTGATCATCTTTACTGATGAGTCCTTTATATCTCAGGATATATTGATGTTTGCACATAATTGTTAAAGGGAAGGTTATAAAATGTTTTTTTTTTATTTTTTCCTAATCTTAAATTTGTATTTTCTTAGTTTTTTTTTGTTTAGTTTTTTCAGTCAGATTGATGTCATTCCATTATTACGTTTACATATGTTTTCTACATTGCAGTTGATGATTTATATATATGAGGATATGTTGATGTTTGTGCACAAATTTGTATTAGTAATTTAAGTTAATCATTCTGACTTCAGTCATTTAGATGCATTTTCATTATTACTTCTACATACTTTTATTTTCCTCTACTCTGCAATTACATTGCAGTTGATTCTTACTGATGATTCCTGATTTATGCATGATGTAAATGTTACTATGACTTCAGTCTGATGCATTGTTACTGACTTTAGTCACAGTGTTTCTGTCATTTCTGTTATTGAATGTTTTATTGAAATTGTCTTAATGCTGAAGTGAAAATGGGAAAAATGTTTTAAATTCATATTGACACATTTTTTATGTTTTGTCATAAATAAAATTACATTACTAAAGTATGTATTGCTGTAGAATTGTTTTTATTTTAGTGATTTTAATCACCAGGTTCTAGATTAAATTTCTGACCCATTTTTGGGTTACATTCAACCCAGCAGTGTAGTAACTTTTAACTAATAGTTGGGTTAAAAATCACAACCCAACATGCTGGGTTAAACGTGTAACCCAATTTTTTGGGTTAAAGTAACCCAGCGTTGGGTTCGTCCCTTTTTTACCCAGCGTTGGGTTACCAAAACAACCCAAATTGGGTTGTTTTCAACCCAGCATTTTTTAGTGTGTATAACATGTAAAACACGATTATGAAAAGAACATTCAAAAAGCAACTCATGTAAGGCAAGGCAACGCAAGTTTATTTATATAGCACATTTCATACACATTTACATAAACAGGAATAAAAAAGACAAGTGAAAGAAAAAATAAAAATAGATAATAAAAAACAGATAAAAACAGATAAAAATATATTTAAAAAGGTTGTAAAAGAATGAAAAAGAAGAGAAAAACATAATAGTGCGATTTGTCGGACGTAGCACAGTGCTCATTCAGTAAAGGCACAGCTAAACAGATGTGTTTTCAGTCTGGATTTAAATGTGCCTAATGTTGGAGCACATCTGATCATTTCTGGGAGTTGATTCCAGCAGCGAGGGGCGTAGTAGCTGAAAGCCGATTCACCCTGCTTTGACTGAACTCTTGGAATTTCTAGTTTATATGATCCTAGAGATCTGAGTGTTCTTCTAGGTTTGTATTCAGTGAGCATACCTGTAATGTATTGAGGTCCTAGGCCATTTAGTGATTTATAGACAAGTAGTAATACTTTGAAATCTATTCTGAATGTAACTGGGAGCCAGTGTAAAGACCTGAGGACAGGTGTGATGTGCTCAGATTTCCTGGATGAGCTGCAACTGTCTGACTGTCTTTTTTTGTAAACACCTTAATCTTACTATTGTCTTAATTAGATTAAAGCAAATAATTTGATTACTGATGTCCATGTAAACGTAGTCACGGACATGCCCCCAACTCAGAAACTTTAAGTTTCCCATTTGTAATAACTACTTTGTGGTGATGTCCATGGGCATTCAACCCTTAAATATGATTTGTCTGATATCACTTTAATACTAAACATAAAAACTACACACTGGCTACTATTAAAAAAGTGAAAAAGCATAATAGGACGCCTTTACTGAATTACTGTTGTCTTGTTCTAGTTTTTTTCCAGACCATTACCTGTAAACCTCTGAGATCAGTAGTGTCTGATAACAGTGCCACTTTAAAAATCTAATTAATCAATATTCTTCTTTCCTTTGATGCTTTGTTTTGTACACTTTTCCCATTTTTATGCTTTATTGGATTGTTTCATGCTCAATTTGATATGAGTAGTAACTGTTTCTTTGTTTTCCTGGGAAATAATAGTGCAACTATTTAATATTTAACATTTAAACGTATGCAAAATTAACTTTCCAAATAAACCATCCTAAAGAAATATCCATTGCAGCCAAGCTTGACAAATAGCCAGTCTCCCTTGTATAAAAATAATAATGCCCACCCACAAAATTCAAGCCTCAGCTCAACTGAGCAATGCATCATGCAAATAAAAATAAATAAATGCTGAAGTAAGAAAATAGCAGCTCATGTGTGTCATTTGACAAACACCGAACTCCATATGAAGGTTTCATTTATGTAAGATGGCCACCGCCTTTTATGGCTTGGATCAGTATCACCCGGGGCACTGGGTGATGTAATCTGCGATCTTTTCTGAGTGACTTTTAAAGGCATTAGTTAAAATAATAAATGTAAGTGCATGTTATGGGTTCAGGTTACTGGGTTGTTTCCTCATGTTGGGTCTGGACAGGAACAGGGCCACAACAGGAAACAAATGATTAGTGTTTTTGTCAAATATACTCTGACCTTGTATGGGAAATTAGTCTTTTGTGATATAATGTGTGAAGTTTTATGTGTGAAAAAGCTAAAATTGATGCAGTAACAGTTGAGCAGTATTGGCTGCAGTAAAACTCCACTGCGTGATATTTATTGCAAGGCATTCAGCATCGTTTTTCTTTTTAAAAGGACGTCCTGAAACACACTCGTTTGCAGTGAGAGTGAAATAAGTTTTTTTTATTAGAAATGTTTTATGTACAAGAGAATAAAAGAATGATTCCAGCAATTGAATTTAGTTTTATGTCCTTTGGGATGAATGTTGTTGACAACAGCATTTTAATTTGAAGTCTATTCCCAATGCTTGGAGAAAATATATATTTTGATATGATTCCCAATTACTCATGCCTTCTAGTCAACTGGAATCTACTTTGTCCAGACAAAAGCAAGAAACAGAGTCGAAATCTCTCAACACTTGACCTTAAGTCAACTTCTTTCCAAACAAATGAAAGTATATATCTGCAGAGGAACAACACACAGCAGGACTGCTGATAGCAAAATGTTGTTTTTCTTGCCTGTTATATTAAAAATAAGAGTCCAAAGCTGTATCAATATTAAGCTCTTTGTGAGCTTCTTTCTGTAATATTTCAACCAGTTTTCAAAGGGTTTTTTGATTGCTCAAAAGACTTAAATGCATAGTTTAACAATAAATAAATAAATAAATAAATAAATAAAAGAGGCGTCACGGTGGTGCAGTTGGTAGCACAATCACCTCACAGCAAGAAGGTTGCTGGTTCGAGTCCCGACTGGGCCAGTTGGCATTTCTGTGTGGAGTTTGCATGTCCTCCCCGTGTTCACGTGGGTT
The DNA here is from genome assembly GCA_903798195.1 of Danio kyathit. Lineage (NCBI taxonomy): Eukaryota > Metazoa > Chordata > Actinopteri > Cypriniformes > Danionidae > Danio > Danio kyathit. Next base: position 46,427,841 of record LR812526.1, read on the forward strand.
TTCTCCGGGTGCTCCGGTCTAGCTAATTTAGCTAAGGTTATGCACTTTGAACCCTGACTAACAAACTACAATTGTCGAGCAGTTGGCACCACTAAGCGAATTTTTCTGTGCGCGATTTGACTGGACGAGAAGCACAGGACTGATAATTCTACTTAGCCTATCACCATATAAGAAAAATATAGCACATTAAAAGAACTGATGCAGTAAAAGTACACATTGTACACTTCGTAAAGTACAATTCCTGAAAAAAAAACTATTCAATTACAGTAATTTGACTTTACACAACTGGGCATACCATGGCACAGAGCTGTTAGACATAACTATGCAATGACCTCATTGTAACAAATTCCCTTAGAATGAATTGAAACCAACTTTTCCAAATGGTTCTTCATTCCAAACACCTTGGAAATGTGTAAGCTCAACCCTAATCACGTTTACGTTTAACTCCATTTGGTGACACTTATGACACATAAATTACACACTTCACCTTTAACCTCCATTTCATCAATAATGCTCGGTGTATCAGCCAACAGTGATTGAAATATATTACCCCTTTACCTTGTGTTTATTGTCCTTGTTTGACCCAGTCACTCTCTGCATGCTGAAAGAGATACTTTCACAGCTGAGTGACTCGAATCACAAGCTTTATTTACAGCATTACGCTGTCTTCAATGGTGCTGAACTTAGTCTGGACAGCATGCGAGAGTTGATTATTCTGGCATTTGACAGCACGCTTCGTGTGTGCAAGTGTTTGTGTGGATGGATGGGTGGTTGAGTGTGTGTTTGTATGTGCCGAGTGTGTATTTTTCTTGGCCATTTGCCTCACCATTGTGTTTGACAGAGCAGCTGGGTAACCCAGTCACTGCATTTCGTTACACAGTTTTGGTGTTTCAAGCGCCATTGCCCACACTGCTGAATCAATAAAAACAGTTTTGCGTCATTAATTTTTATGTGTTTTGTCTTTTGTGTTTCTCCTCTAGTGTGTCATCTCTCGGTGTGTCTGGAAGTAATCTATTCTGCTTTTGTTTGTGGATTTGTTGCTCTTTACAGTATATGGCAAATATGGAATTTTTCATTGAAAGTGCCAATTAGTTTTATTTGTGAGAACTTCCCGTGAGAAAAGAGTTGTGCTTAATTGTGTTGAAGGTGCTCTTGTGATGTATTTTTATAAAACTTAAGTGTACTAAAAAAAAAAAAAGTACACACTTAAATCCATTTTTAAATTCATTCATTCATTTTCAGCTTAGTCCCTTTATTAATCTGGGGTCGCCACAGTGAAACCGCCAACTTATCCAGCATATGTTTTACGCATGCCCGTCCAGCTGCAACCCATCACTGGGAAACACCCATACACTCTTATTCACACACATACACTACGAACAATTTAGCTTTTGCAATTTACCAATAGTGCATGTCTGGACTTGTGGGGGAAACCGAAGCACCTGGAGGAAACCCACATAAACATAGGGAGAACATGCAAACTTCACAGAGAAATGACAACTGACCCAGCTGAGGCTCGAACCAGCAACCTTCTTGCTGTGAGGCGACAGCGCTACCTACTGCGCCACCGTGCCGCCTTTACTTTGTAAATTAAATGTTGCTTTTAAAGAGACATTAGCTGTTTCGGATGCCTACCAAGGAGATGTTCCAGGCAGGTCCCACTAGAAGGAGGCCTCGGGGAAGAGCCAGGACACACTGGAGGGACTATGGGCGTACTCTCCTCCTCCCCTCTCCCCCGACGACCTGCACTCACACTGCATTTTGCCTTCTGAACCTGAGCACGCTTACGTCATCCATGATGCGACTGTTCAGTTTAACAGGAAGAGAAGCGCTCTCGCTCAGCGCAGTGGAGATTACTTTAGTTATTTATATCATTTGGGATGCAGTGACACGCAGTCAAATATTTTGCCAAACAGATCCACAACTTTTGACGCTCATAAATGTTCATGAAAGTCCTCGTGCTGCACGTATTAGGAGGTTTGCTGAAGGTCACAGGGGCAGTGAGGGGTTTGCGTCTTTAATAAACTATGACAGTCCACGTTCATTGAAAAGTAAGAATAATTAATAAATCCATATGAAACAGTCCCTTAAAAGTGACACCACGTCTTCAGTTTTGGGCTTAGGTGCACTTTGCACTCACACTACAAGTGTACCGCGCGCTTTGGCACACCTCTTCCAACTGGGCCAGGGCCAGCCAACTGAACCGTGCCTGGGCACAATTCAGAGCACCCACACTTGTCAAACGAACTGGGAAACGTGCCTGGGCATGGTTCAGATGGCCTAGTGTGAGTGCACCCTAAGGCCCCGTTTACACTAATACGTTTTAGTTTTAAAATGCATAAGTTTTGCTACGATAACGCCATCCGTCCACACTACGCCGGAGTTTTCGAGCCCTGAAAACAGAGCGTTTTGGAAATGCTGGAGATGCCGTTTTCATTCTAAAATGCTGCTGCTCCGTCTCAGTGTGGATGGGGGAAAATGGAGACATCTGAAAACGGAGGCGGGGCTGCAGACATTTGCCTATCTGATTGGGGCTCAGACTTCGCAAGTTTGTAAGCTCAGACTTCGCAAGTTTGATATGGAAAACAAACTCCCGAGAGTGTACTTTATAAAGTCATTCACATCACCCTAGCTTTGCTGTTTCACTGTCTTAACAACAAAATGAAAACATGATGTGAGGAATTGCCTATTTTCATTTTGATATTAGCAACTTAACAGACATCAAAAATGTTGAGGCGTCGTGTAGCTGCATCGTCTTCATGCATATTTATAACAAAACGGAGCCTGTAACATTACTGCCTCCTTTCATTTTCTTTGAAAATACGAAACATACCCTCTCTCTTTCACTGAATATCCATTTTAATATAATGGCCATTATAAAAGTATAACGTGCAATAAGTTTTATATAAGAGATCCGTGATGAACAGTCCGACGTGCACAGCTCTCGTGTGGGTGTGTGCTCAAAGCACACTGCAGTGCATGCCAGAGAGTGTGTGTGTGGTCACGTGATGTGCGTTTTCACCGTTTTAATGTAGACCGAGAGCTGTTCAGAAACTCTGGGTGAAACGCTAGTGTGGACGCGGATCATTTTGATTCAAAAACGCAATTTTAAAGCTAAAACGTACTAGTGTAAATGGGGCCTAAGTCACTTGGCTGGCCTGGGAACGCCTCGGGTTCCCCCCAGATGTGGGGGTATCTGGGGGAAGTGTCTGGGTAGAGGGAAGTCTGGGGTTCTCTTCTGAGGACTGCTGCCACTGCGACCCGGCCCCAGAAAAGCAGAATAAAATTAATGAATGAATGAATCACGTTGATATTTTTAAGTATATAATAGGCTACTCTAGAATAAAAACTACTGTAAAGGTGAAATTTTAATAATTTAGTCCGTAATTGTCACACGTATAAAGCATAAATTTGATCTTACGTTGTGTCAGTTGTATCAAAACACTGCCTCTGAAACTTTTGCCGATCGTAAAAAAAATTCAAATCAGGTTACATTTTTTCATTTTTTTGCATTTGAAAAGATGCAAAAGGCCACTATACTTTTTTATATTCAAATCCAAAATATTTCTCACAAATCTTGCACACCAAGTACAATGCATATTAAATAACCTGTTGCGAAATAATTTGCAAAACAACACAAAATGGAGTCTTGTAGTAGTGAAGATGATTTTGTTGTCTTCTCCCTAAAAAAGAAAGGGGAAAAAGAAGAGAGAAAAAGAAAGAAGAAACATTGGGTCCATTCCATCCTTAGATTGAGGAAGGAAAGTTCCACCTCCTTATCAAAGATTCAACTGCCAATCATATTGGCAACAAGCTATTGTTAACCTCAGTAATGATACTGTATAATCTTTCAAAAAACATTTATTTTGAAAACAGTACCTACTTGTTCTGAAATCCCCTGGCTGTCACAGAAGGACACAGGAAGCCAGGTTGGTCAGTATATCGACAGTTTATTATATAAATCAATGGTCTCAAACTCAATTCCTTGCGAACTGTAGTTCTGCACAGTTTAGCTTCAACCACCTCCAACTCACAACTGGTTAATAGTCTCTAGTAGTCTTCAACACCTTGATTAGTTGGATCAGCTATGTTTGATTATGGTTGGAGCTGCGGCCCTTTTGGGATCCAGTTTGAGACCACTGATATAAAGGATGACAGTTGAGACCGATTGAACCAGAAACACATGGAAACTGTTGCATGGAGCATGGACTGTTGCATGGATGGAGATGGCGTGATAGGATAGGTGAAGATGGGAAAGCAGGAACACAGATAGCCAAACACAGAGATTTGACAAATACCAAACAGGGGACCCGGAAACAAGAAGGACTGAATATGGAAACCAGACTGGGAACCAGGTGGGATCAAACTCTAGGAAGGAGATTTTGAAAACAATGAAGATAACAGGGAATAGGGAGAGCTAAGTAAAATTCATAATAGTATGAATCACTGACCGTAAGGAGCGTGAAGTCCTTCATTGAAGCAACAAGGTCAGACACTGAGTGAGGAGTGACTAAGGATTTTATGGAGCTGGGATGATGAGTGGTAATGATGTGCAGGTACAAGACTGATTCAAGTGATGATGATCGGGGTCATTGAAGAAGGGGAGAACCTGCCACAATTGGGCTGCGTCCGAAATTGCATACTTCCATACTATATAGGATGCTAAAACCGCAATGCGAGCCGAGAGGTCTGTCTGAATTCATAGAATTTGAAAAAAGGTATGCAGGAAGTACCTGGATGACCTACTACTTCCGACAAGATTCTGAAGTGCGCGTCTGATGCAAGCTACACTATCCCATGATGCCCCATGAGAGAATTCATGAATGTGAGTGAAGTGACGCGACTGACGTGAGTAGGTCACGTGATCATGACAAAATGGCGAATGTAGTACATCCAAGTTCCGTTCATACTACTGACATTCATACTGTATAGAACATACTTTTCTAACGGCCAAGTAGTACGTTTAAATTCAAATGCAGTACCTACTCTGTAGTAGGCGATTTCGGATGCAGCCTAGGTTTTTGTATGCCATGTCTTTATATTATATACTTTGCTTATAAATGACTTTGTGTTGCGAGACCAAGTGGATTAGTTTCTCCGACACCTTTTTGGATTTTGCCTTTTGCTTCTACGGTGGCCCTGAATTGTCAAAACACCTCTCAAAGTGAAGTTTCACAAACTAATTTCGAGAGAAGCATGTGATATGATTGACCACAGTTGGTCCCTATTGCTAATCATTAGCTAGCCAGTTGGATTATTACAAATTTAACATAAATATCCAGCCTAAAGCCGCGGTCACACTGGACTTTTCTCCCCATAGACTTCTATTCATACGCACACGAATGCGTCAGACTTGGAAATGCAGGGTCATGCGTTGAGTTTCGCATTTCGCTACGGTGCAAAGTTCAAGCTTGGTGAACCCTGACCTGCGAAATCGTATCACTTGACTGCGTGAGACCAATCCAGGATCAAAACATGACCTCTCTGAACAGAAATTTAAAACATGGAGCAATCGCTCGCTTTTTAATGTCTAATCATCTTGTTTAATCCCACCCATTTTCGCAGCGCCATACGACAGAATTTCGCAAGCTCAAATTCTAGTGTGACTGCGGCTTAAATTTATTCCCTATCTTCGTTTTGGTAGACCCCGCCCCCTCCATCCATCCTTTCGCCCTTCTCCTCAATTCTAGGATCGGGCGACATGGCGGCTCAGTGGCTAGCACTGCTGCCTCACAGCAAGAAGTTCGCTGGTTCAAGTGCTAGCTATTTTCTGTGCGGAGTTAATATGTTCTCCCTGTGTTCGATTGGGTTTTCCCCGGGTACTCCCGTTTCCTCCCACAGTCTAAAGACATGTGACACAAGTTAAAAGTAACAAGCACTTAATGCGTACGCACTGGCATGGTTGGCAGTCTATTCCGTCTTATTAATCAAGGTATAGGCCAAACGAATCGAGGGAAGCTCTCGAGAACTACCTAATCTCGTATCCCTCTTAATGCTCATTGACCAGGCGGGAGCCTTGAGCTCATCTATCTCTGAGCTCAGGGTTCTCTCCCAGGACAGCATGCCAAATCTGCTAACATCGTCAAGCATTATCTAAGTGTGAACTCTTAAAACACCTTTGCGGATGCAAAAAACTGAAAAAAATCTGACCAGATTCAAATAATTTTATGATGGTTGAAAGTTTCGGAGAGAGTTTGTCAATATAACACAACGAGTGGTCAAATCTATTTAATGTATGAAAATTACTGACAAATTTTCAGATTCAGTGTGCAATAACGTCAAGTCAACTTAAAAGCACTGTATAAATATTAGTCACTTTATTAGATAATCCTGTTCAGCTTCTCATTAACACAGACATCTAATTATCCAATCAACTGGCAGCAGCTCAATGAATTTACGGCTTGTCAAACTGCAATTCTTTTTTCCCTCTTCGCTTTGGTCTTTCATCCACACTGAGAAGACATGATGTCTGTACTTTCTGTTTTGTTGTGATAATGAGATTTGTGAGATTGTCCTTTCTGTGAGGTTAAGCTGTGTCATGTTCTTTGAAGTGCTCCAATATTTCACCATATTTATTTTGACATGTTTCCCAGTGTATATTTCACTTGCTTTTGCAACTTTATACTCCTATGTCACCCGTAGCATCAATTTCACTTCATTGGTCATCCATTTCAAAGGCCTATTCCTGACATTGCCACAGCTTTTCAAAGAGACAGAAAGATTAAAAAAAAACTGCTGATGAAAATAATGCAGGATGAAGTCATTTAGTGTGGATAAGCAACTTTTTGAAAATGCTTGAAAAATCTATTGATAAAGTTTTTTTAGGCAATAACACTGTTATCAAATGTATCCAGGTCAGTGTAGACATAGCCGTATGACTGTAGATGAAATCAAGACAAACAAAAGTTCAAGTTGAGCATCAAAATGGGGAAAGATAATGATTTAAATAGCTGAATATGGTATTTAGACTCTTCCAGAAAGAGGTCATAGTAATTCAAATAACAAAAAATGGAAAGTCTTGTCTGATAAGTCTTGTCTGATAAGCCGTTTCTGCTCTTACATTTGCAAAGTGTGGTGTAAACAACAAAAACAAGCATGGATATCCAATATCCATCATCATGTCCTGCCTCTGTGCTTTAGGCTGGTGGTGCAATTATATGTGGGAGAGGTTTTTGGAGCACTTTGGGTCGCTTAGTACCAACTGATCTTTTAATACCACAGCCCGTTTGAGCATTGCCACTGACCATGTTCATCCTTTTATGACCACAGTGGAATCAAATTGGGATGCTGCTTACAGCTGGATAACATGATGTTGCAAAACTCAAACAAAGACCATAGAATACACAAGATGTGTCAGTCGTATAGTTTTAAATAGGGAAAAGTGTAACGGACAACATGGCGAATGAAGGCCTGCTTTCTAGTACAGGAGCAAATCAGCGATTGCTATAGACTGGCAATTCTCCGGGGGAGGGGTTTGGACCAGACGTGAGTTTCTGCAGTTTTTGTGTGAGTCGAATGTTTAGAAAAGAAACTAAAGATTCAGGTGTTGTTTAATGTTATTGGTGATTCCGAATATGAAATTCACTCTACTCAAATGAGCTCCTCAGTCACCAGATGTCAATCCAACCTTCAGGATGTGATAGAGCAGGAAATTTACATCATGCATGTGCAGTTAATCAATCTGCTGAAACTGTGGTGTGATCATGTCAATATGGACCAACATCTCTGAATAATCTTTCCAGCACCTTGTTAAATATATAGCACAAAAAGTAAAACTGAGACTACTTAACAGCTTCTTCCCACAGGCTGTTAGCACCCTCAACTCCAGTCAATTTACCCCCCTCTGAAATCTCATTTAACCACCCCTATACATTCCTAAATGGGTCCCATACAGGTTTGCACTATAGACACTTTCTTAGGCCCCGTTTACACTAATGCGTTTTCGTTTTGAAACGGCATTTTAGATCAAAAAGATCCGCGTCCACACTAGCGTTTCATCTAGCGTTTCTAAACTTATCTCCGTCCACACTACTCCACCAAAAATGTATATCACGTGACCATTCGCGCACTCTGGGCATGCGCGTCCAAGTATAAACAGGAAGCATGTGTCTCGCTCAGCATTTGGTTATTGTTAGTAAACAAACGCTGGTAGAACGATGAACGCGAGCGATTAGCGAGTGCTCGAACAATAGCTTGCCTCTTGCGAATATATGCAGCTGCTGTAGTAAAAAAGGCAGAGTTTAACTGCACAATGACGCCTAAAACAGACAATAGTGCAAACAACGCTCCCATTTCTGTGTTCATGTTGTTGTTTACAGTGAAGGCTGGTCTGCCGTCTTCCGGTAGCGTTATAGTCATGTGATAGGGGCTTGACGAAAAAGGGAAGGATACGCAATGACCCAAAAGCCCCAATCAGGTAGCGAATCTCAGCAGCCACGCCTCCGTTTTCAGATGTCTCCGTTTTCCCCCATCCACACTGAGACGGAGCAGCAGCGTTTTAGAATGAAAACGACCTCTCCAGCGTTTTCAAAACGCTCCGTTTTTGGGGCTCGAAAACTCTGGCATAGTGTGGACGGATGGCGTAACCGTAGCAAAACTTATGCGTTTTAAAACGAAAACGCATTAGTGTAAACGGGGCCTTAATCACTTCATGTCTCTTGGAAACATTGTGCATTTCAAATTGTGCTTCACACAGGTGAGTGGGCTTGACAAACCACCTGTAGAAACACTCTTCTCTCTTTATGCATCAGACACTTTATCTAAACATCATCTTACAAGGACTAAATAAGGTAAACAATGTTTACTATATTAAACCTTAAATACCTCTCTTGCACAATATCCTGCACAACATTATTCAGTCTCACGTAAAAGTAGTTGTATAACCTTTTTTACTTGTATAATCTTGTGTATACTGTAGATAAGTAACTTATAGTATATGTTAGTTATGTTTAGTTTTTTTTTTTTTAATAGCTCTTATGTCCAGTGTTGTGTTTGTATTTATGATTAATTATGTAGCACCGTTGTCCTACAAGACACAACATTTCGTTTCTCTGTATGTCCACACATGTAGAGGAATGACAATAAAGCTTGACTTCACTTGACTTGACTTAAAGGTGCCATGGAATGAAAATCTGAGTATACCCAGGCATAGCTAAAAAAAAAATAAGTTTCCCAATTGTTTCCTCGTTCTCATGTAAATAATGTGAGTGTAAAATGCCAAAAGGAGCCACCTTTACCAACTCTTAAGATTCACACAGCATAATTAATATGCATGCTCTAGACCGTGTTTGACTGGCCACAACATTTCCTAGTGAGATTACAACAAAGAAATTTTCCCCTTATTTTTAAGTTTATCTAAGCTTGTATTCAACATACCATGTGAGTTGGATTCTTACCTTGGAATGAAAAAGATAGGTAGACTAAAAGGGAGCTTGTTTTGTGAAGCAGGCAAGCACCCATGCACCCATAACTTATCCAAAACCAAAAATCAAGATATACGGATTATAAATGTATTCAGTGCCACCTCAAAGAGGCATACGGTCTATTTAAATGTATCTTGTCTTAGTTTACTTTGTATATTGTAAAATCTTCTGTGCATGTGTGTAATGAGACAACAAACACATGCAAAATGCTGTTTAATGCACATTTCAAGAGTTCACACTTAGCTGATGATTGATTATAAAGCTTGTTTGGCATGCTGTCCCGGAAAAGAGCCCTAAGCTCATAAGATCCTCGAGTTCGGGGCTCCCTCCCGTTTGCAAGGCGAAAGGGGAGTTTGGGCTCAGGTAGATCTCGAGAACTCCCCTGCTGTAGTAGCTAATGAAAAGATAGTGATTGCTCTTAAGAGATAACTACTTACTAGGAGCATGTCTATGGTGCTCATTTGGATTAGTCAATTAACTTAAGTTGCATGCTTTTGGACAGTGGGAGGAAACCAGGGGAAACCCACGTGAGCATGGGGAGAATGTGTAAACTCCGCACAGAAACGTTGGCTGGCTTGGTAAGAACTAGAACCAGTGACGATTTTGCTGTGAGGCAACAGTGCTAACCACTGGGCCACCGTGCCACCCATCTAGAAAAGGAGGAGGAGTAGGGGTGGAAGGGGGGAATCATAAGCACGTGATCCTCTCGAAATAAGTTTATAAATAAACTTCACTTATGCATTGTGTAATATTACTCTGCTCTTACTGTGATATTTATTGAGTGAAAGAATGCCAGTAAACTCATTTGTTTATGCAGAGGTTGTTATTAATTCCTGCCTGTGTGTTCATGTACAGGGGTTGGACAAGAACAAGCCTTGGACAAACTTTTGGTCATTTGTGCGGATGCCAAACGTTGTTTTCAATGGTGCCAGCAGCGAAAATCTTGCTCTGTGGACAATATAGAACATGTATTGTTCTCTGATGAGTCCACCTTCACTGTCTTTCCAATATCCGGGAGAGTTACGGTGTGGAGAAACCCCAAAGAAGTGCACCACCCAGACTGTTCATGCCCAGAGTGAAGCATGGGGGTGGATCAGTGATGGTTTGGTCTGCAATATCATGGCATTCCCTAGACCCAATACTTGAGCTTGTGACCAAACAATTCTGGGGGTCGATGTGCACCCAATGGTTCAAACATTGTACCCTAAAGGCTGTGCAGTATATCAGAATGATGATGCACCAATACACACAGCAAGACTGGTGACAGAGTGGTTTGATGAACATGAAAGGGAAGTTGAACATCTCCCATGGCCTGCACAGTCACCAGATATAAGTATTATTGAGCCACTTTAGGCGGGTTTTGGAGGAGCAAGTCAGGAAACATTTTCCTCCACCAGCATCACATAGTGACCTGGCCACTATTCTGCAAGAAGGATGGCTCAAACTCCATCTGGCCACTATACAGGACTAGTATCTGTCATCGCCAAGACAAACTGATGCTGTATTGGCCGCAAAAGGAGACCCTACATCATAATTGTGGTTTAAAACCAGGCATTTCAGTTTCATTCTCCAACACCTGTATGTTAATGCTTCAAAATATTACTCTAAATGCATCTTTGTTGGTTCCTTTTGTCAACTATTATTTCAATTTATCCTATATTTAAGCCAAAACACTCGGGAGATGTCATAAAAATAATTACGTATTGAGTCAATGTATGCTGTGGCATCTTTAAAGGAGCTCTGAAGGCAAACATGCTCAAACCTGGTATTAGTAAACTTATACCTAAAGATGTTTGGATGAATCATAATGTCATGATCACAACCCTTACCTCACATTAAATAAGTAATACATGAACCCCAAACCCCCCCCCCCCCCCCCCCCCCCCATTCAATAAATAAATATGTGTAACTTGTATGACCTCTGTATAAATATATTGCCACATACTATATGGGAAATGCTTCCATTGTGAACGCTGATTTATTAAGTGGTGTAATGCTGCTTTGTGGCAAATGTGCCTCTAGTGGTTCAGCATAGTAAGATATATGCCCTAAGCTTCCTGTATACAAACCTTTCTTGTCATTTCTGTTTCCTCTCAGTTTGAGAGTATGAATGCAACAGGTCAGCCCTTGTGACTTTACATCACAGTCTAAATATGCTGTGCTTTTTCTGTCACAACAAGGGTCATTATTCTCTCTCTGAATTCTCTTGCCATGGATGACGTTTGCTGTGAATGAAGACAAACTGCATGAATTCGGCTTCCTGTTGCAGCTGAAACTCAGCACTCTTGGCTGATAAGTGTTACACCAAGGTCCACTCAAATAAAAAAACCCTTTCTATGTGAACAGTCAAGCTACAATTCCATTCCCAGGCATTTTCTGTCACCATGAAGGTATAATGACTCGGGTTGGTCTTACATCTTGTTGGGGTCAGAATAAGGGGCTGTGTTATTGATGTTTCCATTGTCTTGCATGCTTTTTATTTCGGGCAGTGACGTGTTAAATTGCCCATTTAAAGGTTGCTAATTTTGGTTTGGAGGTCTTCCACTTTAAATTGATCCAATGTCAAACATGTTCTCACAGAAACCTCTTTTCTCACAGTCTGTAATGTTTTTATTAAGAATTCTGGTTCTCCAAAACCTCTTTCCAAGAGTCTACTTTGCTGTGATTGGTCAGATCTGACCCAGTCTACAGTCATCAAATAGACAAGGCAATTGGATTGTGGATTATTGTTTGACAACTATTAGATTTTCCTTGACAGCCCAAATTTAGTTTTGTTTTAGCCAAGACCTTTATGTTTGGTCAGATTACCTGACAAAAGTCTTGTTGCATCCAAGTTTTTGGAACAACAAATAATAACTTGACTTCTAGTTGATCATTTGGTATCAGAAGTGGCTTATATGAAAAGCAAAGGTCTCTTGATTACACTTATTTTACCAAAATAAAACATGGTCATGTCTTTGATTTTTAATTATTTAATTAGGAGAGTAAGGTCTGACTTTGCTTAGACAAAAGTTATATCACTTAACAGAAATGATGTACAGTATAGAATATAAAGTCGTGTATGACTCTTACGACTGCATCCATACATCTCTGCAGTGACTCAAATAACAAAATAAAGTCATCTGGAATGGCAAAGAACGCATTCTTGCCGGACTCACAGAGTTCATCAAGACTCTTTGGATTCATCTTCAATGCCTCCTCCTTCATATTACCCCAGACATGCTCAATAATGTCAAGCCTGGTGACTGGGCTGCCCAATCCTGGAGCACCTTGACCTTCTTTGCTTTCACAAACTTTAATGTGGAGGGATGAGAAGGAGCGATATCCCGCTGAAAAATTTGCCCTGTCCTGTGGTTTGTAATGTAATGGGCAGCACAAATGTCTTGATAGCTCAGGCTGTTGATATAGCCATCCACTCTGCATATCTCTTTTACACCCCCAGGGGCGTTGCTAGACATAAAGCTCTACTGGGGCACGCTCCCCCTTAAAAAAATGTGTGTATATATATATATATATATATATATATATATATATATATATATATATATATATATATATATATATATATATATATATATAAATTATTATTGTTATTATACAATTATTATTCTAAATAATTAATCCTAAATGTAACTGGAAAATAATGTAAAGGCACAATGGAGTGATATGCTAAGATCATTAAAAAAATCTTTTGAATGAATAATAATTTCATTTGAATGAAATTCTATAGGGCAACCCAGTGGCGCAGTAGGTAGTGCTGTTGCCTCACAGCAAGAACGTCGCTGGGTCGCAGGTTCGAACCTCGGCTGGGCTGGGTCAGTTGGCGTTTCTGTGTGGAGTTTGCATGTTCTCCCTGGGTTTGCGTGGGTTTCCTCCGGGTGCTCCGGTTTCCCCCACAGTCCAAAGACATGCAGTACAGGTGAATTGGGTAAGCTAAATTGTCCATAGTGTATGAGTGTGAATGTGTGTGTGGAAGTTCCCAGAGATGGGTTGCGGCTGGAAGGGCATCCGCTGCGTAAAATCGTGCTGGATAAGTTGGCGGTTCATTCCGCTGTGGCGACCCCGCAAGGGACAAAGCCGACAAGAAAATGAATGAATGAATGAATGAAATTCTATAGGCAATTCTATAGAATACAAAAAAGATGTTGTCTGTTGTCTTAGACTTGACACATGGCAGAGAATTAGGCTTATTAAGTTTTACCTCCCTGACTGCATCCCTCCTTTGTGCTTCATACAAATAAATCTATCAGGAGGCGTGCTTAGTATGATCACCATCATATTGTTAAAATTTTAGTTTTGTCGACTTGCAAAACTCACTGCGTGCCGTCACCTCCACATAAAAGACTGTTAATGCCGATTTCACAACAGATGAGCGGGGCGTGAGCAGCGGGTATTTTTTTCGGCGTGCATGTTAACAACTGGGACTCGCACCGGGAGAAGAGCAGCACGGGTCCAGCAGGAGCGGTGTGTGAGGCGCGCGGCATGCAGAGATGTGTCAGTTTGCTTTTTGATTAAACTACACTGCTTTCACCAGCGTTGTTTCGGTTGCACATAGAGAATAACGTTTCTGGGGCACGTGCCCCAGTAAATTGGGTCTAGCGAGGCCCCTGCACACCCCCATACTTAATGTATCCAAATCATGATTTTTTCCTTCACCAGACTTGACTGATTTCTGCGAGAATCTTGGGTCCATGCCGGTTCCAATAGCTCTTCTGCAGTATTTGTGATGGTTGGGATGCAGCTCAATAGATGATTCATTGGAAAAATCTACCTTCTGCCACTTTTCCAAATGATCAACTAGAAGTCAAGTTATTATTTGTTGCTCTTATAACTGGGATTGACAACAAGACTTTTGTCAGGTAGTGTATATTACATGTCTTTTAAACACAAAATTGCTTAGGAGGAAAACATATAATAATTTCAGAAATTCAACTATTAACAGTAATTTTATTTTACCGTATCAGTTCAAATGTCATTCACAAATTTCAAGCAGTTTAAAATCTGTAATCAAACAAAATCTGTTTTAGAAATAGAAACACTTTCAAGAGAAGTGTAAATGTATCTTGTATCATACAGAACATACAGTAGACTGAATGTATCATACAGAATGTATCATAGTGTCTTGTATCATACAGAATGCTTTTAGTTCCTTATCGAAACATCAGAACACCAACCTGAATTCCTATAATTCTGCACTTTTGACTCCACCACCAATACTAAAGATTTCTTTGTCTTTATTACAATGGGTTCCTACAGTGCCCTTTTATGTGTGTGTTTGTGTCACAAGGGTCACATCTTTCTGATTATACTGTTAGCCCTAATCATACGACAAGACAAACTAAATGCTTACCATCTATTATTGTTACTGACCTCACTAACTTTTTTTCTGAGCATAATGAATGTTGGGGTATCAATTTTGATACTGTAGCTTTTTGCCTACAAAATAGTCTGTCAGGCTAGTTTGTTTGGCGTGTTCCACACATCGCCTCTCAATTCAGCATGTAGAATTGGCGTTGACCTCTATTCAACTCAGAGCATGTAATGAATCTAAGCAAATGATACAAATTTAAGATCACCATTGGGTGGCATGGTGGCTCATTGGTTAGCATTGTCACCTCACAGCAAGAAGGTCGCCAGTTCGAGTCTTGTCTGTGCCAGTTGACAATTCAGTGTAAACTTTGTAAGTTCTCCCCATGTTGGGATGGATTTCCTCCAGGTGCTTCATTTTCCCCACAATTCAAAGACATGCGGTATAGGTGAATTGGGTAAATAAAATTGACCATAGTGTGTGTGTGTGTGTGTGTGTGTGTGTGTGTGTGTGTGTGTGTGTGTGTGTGTGTGTGTGTGTATGTGTGTGTGTGTGTGTGAATGGGTTCATAGTATACTGGGTTGTGGCTGGAAGGGCATCCGCTGCGTAAAACATGCTGGAATAGTTACCTGTTCATTTTATTGTGGCAACCCCTGATGAATAAGGGACAAAGCTGAAGGAGAATGAGACGTATTGTTTAAAGTTATTGTGTGTTTGTTGTCAAATGTCTTTCTTCCTTTCTCTTGCCTTGACTCCTCCCCTCCTGAGTTTCAAGCAGGTTGCTGATTACTCTCCACAGCTGTGTCCACTCACCATGGAGGAGTGAGAGGGGATAAAAACACAGGCCAAACACCTGACTGTTGAGAAAGGAGCTAGAGAGGAACCTTTCTCCAGAGCACTAGCTGGGGTTCAGTGAATTTAAAGCTGTTGTGAACTGTTGGAAATTGAACTGTTGTGAACAAAAATCTGATTTGTTGATGATTGGTACTTCTCTGTTGTGGCTAAGAGCAGTACCACAATTTAAACTTTGATTTCTTTCTTTTGCTTTTTCCCTCAGGAAGCAGTAAGGAGGTGGACGGCCATTTCTTTTTGTTGTACTTTTTCTCCTGTTTTGAGGTCAGTCAGGGAGTCAGTGTAGTTTTGTTGTTAATTTTCATCATTGTTTTCTTGTAGTTTATTTAGAGGCTTTACTCCCAGACAGAACCTTGTTTTGGTTGTTATTTTGGCTTTATTCCCCTCCTGAAGCTAGATCTTCCTTGAAACCTACTTTGTGTGTGACTTTTTGAGTTTGTAAATAAATCTTTGAAATCTACTCTTTGTTGTGTTGTGACTGGTCCCAGTTTAGTGCTCTTTAAAATTAATATTGTTGCGTTCCCCTAGACTTGTGTAGGACGTAACAGAAATATAACCTCAAAGAACATTGACATATCTTCATGAGTGAATCCCTGAGTGGTGAGCGAGAAGTAGTGAAAATGGTACTAAAAATGCTGCTTTGTTTATGGTTTGTATGTGCAGCACTAGTTGCATTATCTTTTTGTGGAATTACGACTACTGTCACCTACTGGTATGGAAAGATATGTGACTAACGCAAGTGCAGAACATATTCCTTTTGGTGTGTTGGTCACAGTCGACGTAAAGCAACATAATATTTTTTCAACTTTAAACAGGTTTTTAACTCGGCTAGATCTTTGACATTGGCTTGGTGCATCCTGGGCTTTAATTTGTGCTTGCAATTTGACCAACCAATTACACAAACAGTTAGCAGTGATCAGGGAACACACACCCAGAGCAGTTGGCAGCAACTGACTTTGGCATCCAGGGAGCAAAAGGTTAAGTCCCTTTCTCAAGTGCACCTCAGTTTTGGTAATTCAGGGTGGAAGAAAGCCATGTTCATTCATTTCCACCATCTAAACTCTGCTGACACTGGAAATCAATCCTGCAACTATTGACTTCCTTGTTTAGATTTCAGCTGAACATATAGCTTAAAAACTGCCCAAATTGAATTGTTAAGTATTTTTGCTGAAATCTTTTCAGGGTTTGTTAGGACAGCCAAAGATGTGGACCCAAAAAAGTTACACTTTATTTTGATTTTGTTAAATTTAAGTTGCATTGCATCTACATGCCAACTAATTCTCATTAGATTATAAGTAGACTGTTAGGTTGGGGTTAGGGTTAGTGTAAGTTGACATGTACTTGCAAAGTTTCTCATAGTCAGTTAAATGTCTGTTAAAGAAGCAGTAGCAACAGATATTAACCCTCCTGTCGTGTTCACATTCTGCCCCTTACTTTAGTGTTCCCGGTCAAAATTTGACATGTCTGTTTTAACTGCTCCTATATTAGCACAAAAAACATTTTTCACCACAAAATTATTATTCAACATTCTTTAGCTGTGAACAATGTTTTAAAGTAGTGTTTAACATGAATTTATGAAATTGGACATAAAAGAACTTCAGTGAAAATACAAATAGGCGCTGAAAATGTTTACAAAATGAAGAAAATATTACATAAATCAAAATACTTTGTTTCGTTACTAATAAACAGCTAGCTAAACTAACTATCACAGGGTTTTCACCAAAGAAATTGGAATTTTAATTCATCTGAATGATTTATCAACCAGCAAAGCACAAACAAATCGGTATACTTTCCTGTGATTTGAGTGCTCAAAATGTTATTCAGTACTTCAATTGGACTATATTAGTGTACTAATATAGGGAATAGTGACTGGGGGTATAGACAGTGAGCATAGACACAGAGAACTAGCACTAGTTATACTCATTTTTGAGCGAGATGCTAATGGTATAATCCAATAAAATAATTGATGCTAAGTGCTCCTGCTACACCCAGAGATAGGCTGAACAAAGAATAACAGAAAGAAAGAAAGAAAGAAACAAACAAACAAACACACACACACAGATGGGTTCACCGAATTGGCTCTATCACTGTCTCTGCACTCCACCTATAGCTGGTGGGTGGTGAGCCCACTGGCGCAATTGTCTTGTGGGTGCTGTCGCATCATCCAAGTGGATGCTACACACTGGTGGTGGTGTGGAGAGACCCCCCATATGATTGTGAAGTGCTTTGGGTGTATGGCCATACACAATAAATGCGCTATATAAATACACATTACATTACATTACATAACAATTGTTTTAACAGGAAGTTAATTCATGTTGGAGAATCCAACTCTATCTCATGGCAATTCATAATATGGTTAAGTGGCTAATCATTATGAATTCGTAC
Source organism: Danio kyathit (assembly GCA_903798195.1). NCBI lineage: Eukaryota > Metazoa > Chordata > Actinopteri > Cypriniformes > Danionidae > Danio > Danio kyathit. Next base: position 46,445,811 of record LR812526.1, read on the forward strand.
AATCTCATTCATACAATTTAGTACAATTTGCTTATCCCCAATGACGGTTGGGTTTAGAGTTGGGGTTGGGGGCCACACCTCCTTTTAAAAATAGTTACAAAACATAAAATAGTTATGTTTCCTTGTGAGATCAAGCTGGATGATTGACACATAAGCGCGGTAAAGAGATGTGTACCTGCAAAAAACATTGTTCAGTCTGAAATGTGTTTGTGTGTGTGTGAGGGTGAGTGAGTGAGTGAGTGGGTGAGTAAGTGAGAGAGTGAGTTGGGGTGGTGTGTATGGGGATGTTTTCTGTCTGATGGATGAATATTGTCTGGATACCCATTCATTTTCTATGGCGGTCACTTTTGACCGGGAACACCACAGGTGTAACAAGATTGATTAAAACACTCAAAATTTAATGAAAGAGGTGATCATCACTTTTATATGTTCAAGTGCATAGAGTGGAGGATATCATAAGGTCTTGAGGCAATCAGATGTAAAACACAATAATTATGAGTGTTTTAAGTTGTAAATCAGTCATATTTGACCCGAACACGACAGGAAGGTTAAGCAGTCTACTAATACTCAAATGGACCATGTAAATAAAGTATTACCCACAAAGATCTATTTGCAGTCGTTTATTTTGTTAAAACAAATACAAAGATGGTAATCCAACAAAAACAAACTTAGGCACGGGAGAGACTTCACATGTGCATAGATAATACTAGACAGTGAAACGAAGGAATTAAGGGGATATAAACAAGGTGATGAGTAACTAAACAAGAAACAGATGAACATAATCAATACACTAATGAGTGACCATATAAAAGAATCTAGAATTGGAAACAAATGAAATAGGAAATAGGCATTGGCAAGACGAGAAAGTATACACTAAAGTCCTATTCCGACGCCAGTTGTTTCCCATAGTGACGTCTGTAAAAGACTAATCTCCATAGGACCTCAGAACTATGTGTGTCACATGATCATTCACACTCTCTGTCAGTTGCTTGTTTTCAAATAGGTCAGAGATGAGGATTCAGACAGCAATTAAATCACCACATGGCCTTGTTGTAAACCGTGTTTAATTCAGCCAGGGATTTTCAAAGACAATCTTAAAGGAAAATAGTACCAAGATGACAAAATTCCAAATGTAGTATGTTCGTATTACATTCATACTGTTTTTTTTTTTTTTTTGATGCCGTGTCTAACTTTTACACCAAACTCAAGTCAATGTCAGTTCCAAAGCAGTAGGCCAATCAGAAGATCCTAGAAGAAGGGCACTCATCGCAAGCTTCTGTTTACAGGCAGGCACCCATTTGCTATGTTTGGATACCTTCATGCTCTAAGCTGCTTTTTTGTAAAAAAAAAAATAAATAAAAAAAATCCTTTTAACATGAAATAACTGAGCATAAACAAAAAGCTGAGAAAAATACTCATTGTAAGAAAATTCTACATGGCACTTTGAGGTGTTTGTATCTCTTCAAAAAGTAAACGTGGTTCAAGAGTTCACACTAAGGCCCCGTTTACACTAGTACATTTTAGTTTTAAAATGGCGTTTTAGAACGAAAACGATCCGCGTCCACACTAGCGTTTCACCCAGCGTTTCTGAACAGCTCTCCGTCTACATTAAAACGGTGCAAACACACATCATGTCACCACACACACACTCTCTGGCATGCACTGCAGCGTGCTTTGAGCACATACCCATATGAGAGTTGTGCACGTCGGACTGTTCATCACGTTCATGTTTATCCATGAAGATGACGGTCATATTATGCAGCTACACGACGCCTCAACATTGTTTTAAATAAAAAATAGGCTGTTTCTTATGTCATGTTTTCATTTTATTGTTAAAAAAGTGAAACCGCATAGTCAGGGTGATGTGAATGACTTTATACACACTCGGGAGTTTGTTTTCCATATCAAACTTGCAAAGTCTGAACTTACAAGGAGAGGATGCGGGACTGAACTGTGTGAAGGCTACTTAATATTGAGGAAAAAGCCCCAATCAGATAGGCGAATGTCTGCAGCCACGCCTCCGTTTTCAGATGTCTCCGTTTTCCCCCATCCACACTGAGACAGAGCAGCAGCAGCATTTTAGAATGAAAACGGCCTCTCCAGCATTTCCAAAACGTTCCGTTTTCGGGGCTCGAAAACTCCGGCGTAGTGTGGACAGATGGCGTAACCGTAGCAAAACTTATGCGTTTTAAAACTAAAACTTATTAGTGTAAACGGGGCCTTAGATATCGCTTGATACTGTCAGCAGGTTTGGTATGCTATGCGGGAGAAAACCCTGAGCTTGGAGATAATTGAGCCCAGAGCTCCCACCTGGTCAATTATCATGTAAGGGGGTCCAAGATCAGGTAGTTCTTGAGCGCTCCCCTGATGAGAAAGAACTGGGGTGGATGGGGGGATTCTTCCAAGACAAAGATATGGGAAGTAGCGTGAAATGGCTATTTATTGTAGGTTTGGATTAATCTGATTGGTTTATTGATGATTGCGGATGAGAAAACATTTAAATCAATCAAATCAGGTGCTCCTCTTGAAATTAGTTTATCAAACTTCACTTAATTTCATGAACATCTAATTAATATAAATCTCCTGATCAAAAAGATTCACTATAATGAATCAAATATACGTGAGAAAGAAAATCCTATCATTCGAACTGATTGACTTAAAAAAAAATTTCAAGAGCTCTGAGAAAACCTATAGTTTAGGATAGCTCAGCAATAATCATTCCTATTTTTCAGTGCTACACAAAACAATCAATTAGGATGAATTCCTAGGACTGAATGTGATTCAAGATCAATCGATTAGCTACAAATAATCAGATTTTGTAAAGCTACACGGGAGAAAAATGTGTTTAGGGTAAATAAGTTCACTAGAATGGTTTGTATTTTCCAGCACTACACATGAAAGAAAGAATTGTTTAGATGAATTGTTTCATTAAAATAAATGATTAGAGCATATAAAAGAGTGGACTATTTGGGGCAAACCATTCACAGGAATGATTGTGATTTTCCAGTGCTCTGAAAGCAAGAGTTGTTTGTGCTATAATCAGCCTAGAATGATTCAGATTTTCGAATCATTTATCAGACAGAAAGAGTCATTTAGGCTGAATCAATTCAGTAAACACATTAAGATTGAAACACACTACTGAGCTCCTCTCACGCTACTGAGAAATGTAGTTAATTGCTCCCAAGACTGTTTTTAATTAACCAACACAGCCTGTCGCAAGCTTCACACTTCTTTCTTGTTTTGTTTTGATGGGTTTCCATAGAGGAATCGAGTCGGCCCGTCTTATACAAGCCCTCGATATTGTAACGCATAAAATATGATTTGACTCAAAGCCAGACATTTGCAAACGCAATTGCCAAATCAACATGTATTTGCTCAGTGTCTTGCGTAAGTGCAGGACTTTCTGGGGGCTTCTTGCAGTTTTACTGTCATAATGAGTTTCATTCCCCTTGCGGCCAGCACTCAGATTTTGTTTTGTACATCTTAACAGCATTGAGTTAAGGACTGCTGTGAAAAAACAACCTCAATGAGCTCGATTGAAGTCAACAAAATCTAGTTACTGTAGTGAATGTCAAAGCCTTCACAGGAGGAAAGAAAACCCCCTTTTTGACTACAGAATTAAAGAAATGTAGATTTTAGTGCTCATACCTGTCAACCCACCCATCTTTTTCCCAGGATTCTTTCACATTTTACAGTTTTATCCCATTATCATCCCATAAAGTTATGTTCCTGTTTTTTCCCGTATTTTCTATGAAGGGTGGCTATAAACATTAAAGACCAGATAATCCCTATGCACAACCCATACCGCCAAACCACCAGGGGACGCCCCTTGCACTTCAATGTAAATGAAAACATTTAAGAGCAACACTTTGAACAAAACATAAAAACTGAGGGATTCCCCTTGCTTTCCATTACAGGCGCCGTTGCCCCTCCTATGCAATCCTCAGAACAGTCATGTAGCGGTGCGTGACTGTCAGACACGCTCCACAGTGATAAATAGATGCTGTTTCCCAAAACGGATTCTGTACGCGCGATTTGAAGCAGAGTGAATGTCTGGGTTTTGGGTCCGTGTTTGAAGAGTTTGAACAGACATGTACACATAATTAATAATAATAAAATCTAAAGATGCCAATTTTGGTGGGATTTCTTTCAAACACAACTAATTTTGTCTTAAATTAGCATAAAAAGTTAGGAAAGCAATTGAATGCTTTCATTATAATGTTAAATCTGTGCATTTTTAAAGTGTTATTTAATGTAATCAAATGAAAAATCTAAATGAGAGATTCATTTGTTGTTCTTTAATCAGAATGTTCAAGTTCTACAGTGAAGAAAAGATTAATGGATTTGATAACTTGATTCTATTTCTTTATAATAGCTATTAAATTTAATTGTTAAAACTGTTTGCTAATTTATTTGCAGCTTTTTCTACTGTATACTATTTATTTTATCCTTTGTAAATAATAATAATACATATTACTGACCATTTAACTGTTTATTTACTGAGGCTTATCCCTTATTTTCACATCCCAATGTTGACATGTATGAGCGCTAGTTCTACCAGGAAGACATGATATTACGTCAATCATCACAATCAGTTCCAACCAATAGCCGGGAGACACAAGAAATACCTAATGTCATGTAATTTATGACAATCAGTTTCAACCAATAGCCAGAGACACAAGGAATATATATTGTATCCTTGTTTGAGGGAGCTCTTGGTGTATTATAGCCCCTCACGTCCTCTATGCTCAATTAATTCTGGACGACTGATTATTCCCAGACTATCAAAATCAACTGTACAGTAGGCGGTAGATATTTCTCATATCTGGCACCTAAACTCTGGAACAGCCTTCCTAGCACAGTTCGGGAAGGAGACACACTCTGTCAGTTTAAAACTAAATTAAAGACACATCTCTTTGCATTAGCATACACATAAAACACAAATGCTTTTGTGTTGCCAAATCCTCTAAAGGATTGTTAGTCTGCATTATTTAGGGCAACCGGAGCCGGGAACACTTCTCAAAAGACATTATAATTTGAATGACATCTACGCTTATGATAGTCTTTTTTTTATTATTCCCGAGGTTTCCATAATCCTGAACCAGGCTGTATACTGAGCAGCTGCTGTGGTGGTCATGGAGGAGTGGAGAGCATGAGACTGATTCCTGAAAGACCACAGTGACAGACGAGTTTTCGCATTGATCCTGAAGGGCCAGCCTGTACACTAGCCGGTGACTTCTCCCACCTGCACCTTCTCCATGATGAACGTCTAGCTTACTCCAGCCTCCGGCGCCTAGACTACAGCTCTGCATAGGAAGTTTGGCCATAGGAGAAATGGTCGTGCCCAACTGAGCCTGGTTTCTCTCAACGTTTTTTTTCCTTCACTTTCGCCAATTGGTGAAGTTTGTTCCTCGCCACTGTCGCCACTGGCTTGCATGGTTTGGGACTTGTAGAGCTGCGCATTGATGTATTTGCTCTTCAGTGTTTGGACTCTCAGCAGTGAAAATTAAACCACACTGAACTGAACTAAACTGAACTTAAACTCTGAAAACTGGACTGACACGGTTTCAATTTACTATAATCTTCTATGTGAAGCTGCTTTGACACAATCTACATTGTAAAAGCGCTATAGAAATAAAGATGAATTGAAATTAAATATGAACTGTCCATTCATTTCATTAATTTGATTGCAGATACTGATGTGGACAATCACCCACCACCACCAGGTTGGCCGTGTCCAGGGGGGTAACCTCCACCACTGCCTTCGTCCTCGGCAGCCATAGCTGGATCTACAAACTTCTGATTCAAGCTATGGATGGAGTCTCTCCAACAATATCTCACGGCCAATTCGTAACTTTTTGATTAGTGGCTAATTCGTATGAATTCGTACGATCTAATTCGTACAAATTAGTACGATTTGCCCATCACCCAATGACGGTTGGGGTTAGGGGTGGGGTTAGGTGCCACGCCTCCTTTTTAAAATCGTACATTTTCGTACGACTGAACTCGTATGAATTCGTACGAATTAGCCACTAAACTGACAAAACGTAAAATACTTACGTTTCCTCGTGAGATCAGGCTGGTCTCTCCACCAAAGAAATCCTTTGTTTTGTTATATCATACTATTTGTCAAACGATACTCATCAAATAAATGTAATTCTATGAAGCTCTTATACCTCTAGTAGGTGCTCAGTGGCTTTAAAATCTGCTCATTTAATGTTTATAAAGGAATAGATGACTCAAGGTCCCAATACAGGGTTTTAAAATAGGGTGTGTGTTAGAAAGGGCGAACAGCCCTACATTGGAATACACTTGTGCGCAAGCCAAGAGGAACCTTAAGGGGGTCTGGGACATTGGAGCTGCACAACACTGACCCGCTACGGCTCATTTGTCTTCTTGGTTTAATCAGATTAATGACATCCTGCTCCAAATATGACAACCTGTAGCTTTTATTAGGGTCACGAGTGCAGCTTTTATATTTTAATGCCCGTATTAACAAAGAACTGCGAGTCCCCCAGTGTGGCTTTCGCATTCTTATCCTGCTGTGCATTTGAGCTGTCGGATAAATGTGGTTTATTTGTGCATTATTGATGGAGTACTGATGTTGGCTTGGGATTCTGCTGTGCAAGACTTTGGCTCATGAGTTAGTGTCTTGTGGGTTAATTTAAATGCGGACCCTGGGTACATTAAAGCCATACCTCCGCCCTGTTCCTCCAATACCTCTCCCGAGTTCATCTAAGCATACACACACACCCTGTCGCGTCAGTCAATCATCACCACACCCAGACCTCCCAAATACAACAATGACCTCATGAAAGCACTTTATCTGGGTTTCCTCTTTCCTGCTCAGACTGAATGAATGTGACCTCAGACCTGGAAGAGGAGAAATCTGCATGCCATTTGCACATAAACACCGATGATTTTATTACTGGAAAGGAGTGTTATTAATGGTCTTGAGCTTGTTTCAACTGTACATAGACCGAGAGCCAATGGGGTCCAGTGCAGAGTGAAACAATGCAGTGTTACAGCTCAATGCATAGCAACCGACAGTCAGTCTTGTGTCTCATATTCATGTTCTTTTGAGAGCCATGTAAACAGTGCATGTTTTAGCTAAACAACGTGTTTCAGTGTTTGAGGAGAAATGTGAAACTGTGACTGAATCAATGAAAGGTTTCATTCTTATCAATGTAATCCAAAATTTTCAATAGCAGTTGAAAATATAGATGAACTACTAAACTACGTCACACATGACGTCACACGGGTCCCCGGTTGCAAAAAAAGACCGGCTGCAATAGCAAACATGTGGTGTTGTGCAGTAGAATGCCAAATTAGAAAGTCCAAAAATAGAAAACTTAACTTTTACCGTACACCACACTGCTTTAAATGCCAACCGCAGACGTTTTTGGCTGAATGAGCTGAATGAAGTGACGACCTAATTAGAAATGCTGGACTCTGCAGTTCTCATGCTATATCAGGTAGGTTCACGCTATGCTAAATCAGACACATTACTCGTTTTTAAATGCAGCAATGACTTCAGCAAAAACTAAATTAAATATGGTTAATTAATCTGCGGACACTGAATGCTAAGAATGAAACGTGAAAGTGTAAGTTATTAAAGTTGGTTTTATATTCACACATTCATTCAGTGACAACTTGTGACACACTCCCTATATTGTTTACCACGGCACTTTGAATATTCAGTCTGAAATAACCTGAAAGTGTGACTTGAGAACAACATGAACACTGTTTATTTGACTGTGAACAATGTTGTACTATGATAGTCATTGCTTGCTAATATGATTTCGCTATTTAGAGTTTGCAAATAACACTTTTAGGAAGTTATATTATTAAGGAGAAAGTCCGAATGTGCAAATATAAAACCAACTTTACCTCTTTATGTGTAAGTTCACATACTCTGTCGTACAGGTGTAGTTCGCTGTCAGAATGCAGTTGTTCTGCTTGTTGATGATTACCCAGGCCTTTATAACGTTAGCTCTGTCTTTTTTTCCTTGTCTTTGGCTCGGCAGAACCTCGGTTTTTAGTACTACATAGTTTTGAATCTGGTAATCATGGAACATTATTTCTTGCACAAGACCACACAGAACACAATTGTTGGCATCCAAACACTTGTAGGCCTTTAACTTCTCTCGTAAAATCTCTTGGAGCTTCAATGAGATTGTATATTTTGGGCTGGATGCTTGGTCATTTCGTCTTATCCAATATCCATTGGAGGGTACTCCCGCAAATAGACCTGTCAGACAAACGCTGCTCACTTTAACGTTAATTTTGCCGAATCACTGTGCTTATCACTGGGTGACAAGCTGTTATAATACGCTGAAAGCATTATGTAAATAATATATGTAATCAATATAACTTATCTCTAATACAACAACAAACTGTACCGCATCGGATGTCATTCCCTCACTGTAAATGCTAGCGCTCCACATTTTTCTGCCACCTCCCTGCGCGCGCATCCTGAATGTTTACAAACATGGTAATTCGTCTATATGTGATTGTGCAACTCTGGAGCCGTTATCCCTCTACTGCACACATTATGATAGATCTATAAAAAATATTTAACTGTTTTTCTTTTCTCAGAATGGCTTAACTTGAAGTGCTGTAAAAAAAAATAGGGGGTAATTTTTTTAAAGTACTTTAAGATATGTTGCCATATGGCAACAACGTGCAGTAGTGGATCTAACTTAGAAATTTCCTTTCAATTTAAAATTTTCCTTTTATTTAATAATTTTGTTGTTTGAAATGATTTAATTAGTGTTGTATTATAATAGCTTTAACACAGAATTTATAAATGACACCTTATACATACTTTCCAACAACTCGTATTCCAACAGCTTTCATTTATTCCATTCTTTTTCGCTGAATATTATTGAAAACAAACATAATATTGTATTATCATGTATACAACATACAGTAGGTATAAATATTTCCTCACGTAAATATTGTAACAAATTAATAACAAGTCTAATATATACAGATGCATCAGAATAATGTAGCTACTAGCTAACAATGTTCATAAATTATACTATATACTATACTACGCCTGTCTTATCTGCCTCTGAGCTAACTTATTTGAACTGTCTCCCTCACTGCTCTTATCAAATGTCCAATCTTCATCATTCTCATGGTCACTAAAACCCATCTCATCCTCACTTTCATCTGCAGGAAGAGCCAGTTCTGTCCTTTTCCTCTTTCACTTACCATATAACATGGTGGTGCTCGCTAATACACTGTTCCCTGTATTTATATCTAATCAAAGTGTTGCCATTAAAGTTTGATTTTATCCATAATTCAAATGCCATATGACTAATCAACATTATTTTATTAGCATTCATGTTGTTATTGTTACAACTAAAAAGATCACAGCTGACCTTGCTAGCTAGCTAACCCATTGCAATATTGCACGTTCCACTATTGCACAGTGTTGCCATTTGGCAACACATACATTTGATCAATTTACAAAAAACTAATTTGATAAAAAGTGTTTTGAGCTGTGAATATGTTATCATAACCTACTTTAGGTGATGTTTCAGATTTTTGTGTGGATCTGACATAATTTAATCCTTTGTTTTTATTGACGTTTTCATCTGCATTCAGCAACTACTGACAATAAACACCAGTCTGTCAGAAATCGCACCACAGAAAAACACTGCACGTCATGTGACTTAACCAAAGCACATCATTAGCTAAACTAAGGTCTTCTCTTTTCAACAAAAAATAGAACGTTAGTCTTGAAGAAACAGTGGCAGGTAAATGAACATAAATATCATGTTGCCATATGGCAACACCATGTAGTAGAGGGTTATGTTAACAGATCACATGCTGCCTTTATCTAATTAGCCATGTTTCCATCCAAAGGTGTTAATTAAACATATGCACAAAACTGGAATATCACATAAAACATTTGTGAATAACGCACTGTTTCCATCTAATGGACCCTTTTCACAAGCCTGTTATGACGCGTTTAACGGTCATCAGCATCTTAAATCCTTTTAAAGTTTTTAATATTTAGATTTTTGTTATTTTTTGACATTTTTGAGTGAACTAACTATTTAACATAATACATTCATTCATTAATTTTCTTTTCGGCTTAGACCCTTTATTAATCCGGGGTCGCCACAGCTGACTTATCCAGCACGTTTTTTACGCAGCGGATGCCCTTCCAGCCGCAACCCATCTCTAAACATCCACACACACTCATTCACACTCACACACTACGGACAATTTAGCCAACCCAATTCGCCTGTACCGCATATCTTTGGACTTGTGGGGGAAACCGGAGCACCCGGAGGAAACCCACGCGAACGCAGGGAGAACATGCAAACTCCACACAGAAACGCCAACTGACCCAGTGGAGGCTCCAACCAGCGACCTTCTTGCTGTGAGGCGACAGCACTACCTACTGCATCACTATTTAACATAATACATAAATTTATTATTAATTTTTATGTAGTAATCAAGTATGAAAAATAGTATGCTAGAGTGTAAAACAATATCTGTTAACTAAGATCAAGATTCACAAGTGTTTTCCCATACATTTATCCATATTATAGTTATTCAAACTACCAAAAAAGTCACTTTGTTAAACTAATCCTAAATGAAAAGTTGCAGAGGTAGAGATCAAGATCCTAAAATCCTATTCACAAGCATAAAAAAACAGATACCAGTCATGCTTCACAAAAGAGTTTTTTTTAAGACTAAAAGTGGCAATAAATCTAAATTCACTGTATTCTCTAACTTTGGAGTTATTTGCCACGATGTAAAGCATGTCTTCAATCATATATTGCAACTTTTAGAAAATGTCAGACATCTGGAGATGGGGAGTTGCACGTCAGGTGACAGTGATTTACTGTATCTGTGCAATTTATGGTTGCATACTTTATTGTAATGTATATCGCTCACAGAAATACCAAACAGCACGACATTTTGTTGTGCATTAGAAAACAAGCACAGCCAGTGGTTTTAGAGTACGTTTATTTGTACTTTTTTACAGAAAATCTGACATAAATGCAACATACAAAACTCTGTAACTCATCCAGGAGTATCCACTTATGCTGAGTGACTATATTATTAAATATCTGGGGGTTGTAAATCTGAGGTTTATAAAATGATTATTGTACCAAAACTTATTCTTGAAAATATTTACAAAAAGATTACTTTTTTTTTTTTTTTACAAAAATGAATAGCTAAAATAATGAAATGTACATAACATTTAAAAATCCCATCCTCCCAAAACTGATTCCCACTGTTAAATGATAATAATAGATTTTCTTTTTTGCAATTCTTAAATGTAAGAATAAAAAAAAATCTTCATAAAGCTGTTTAGAACTATTGAGGTTATGCTTTATGTTATTTCAAGATCTTTAACTGTACCCTTGTTTACATCAGCGATGCTTCGGAACTATGAACATAAAAAAGGCATACCAGTCCTCCAATTGTAAATTGAAATGGTAAAAAAATATATGTCCAACACTAAAGAAAAGATATTTTTGCTGCTTGTTGAAACTACTTATTTAAAATAAGTTGAAACAACACAATTCTTAATGTTTTTGAGGGGAACAGCTTAATTGTTTTATGTTCAATACATTTAAATTTGTAAAAACGATTAAGTTAAGTTAATCGATTTGTGTTAAGACAACATGAAGGAATTATCTGGAACCCAGCATTTTTTTACAGTGAATCCTTGACTTAGGCCCGGTTTATACTAATGCGTTTTCATTTTGAAACGGCGTTTTAGATCAAAAACGATCCGCGTCCATACTAGCGTTTCATCTAGCGTTTCTAACCATATCTTCGTCCACACTACTCCACCAAAAACGTATATCACGTGACCATTCGCGCACTCTGGGCATGCGCGTTCAAGTATAAACAGGAAGCATGTGTCTCGCTCGGCATTTGGTTATTGTTAGTCAACAAACGCTGGTAGAACGATGAACGCGAGCGATTAGCGAGTGCTCGAACAATAGCTTGCCTCTTGCGAATATATGCAGCTGCTGTAGTAAAAAAGGCAGAGTTTAACACAATGGCGCCTAAAACAGACAATAGTGCAAACAACGCTCCTATTTCTGTGTTCATGTTGTTGTTTACAGTGAAGGCTGGTCTGCCGTCTTCCGGTAGCGTTATAGTCATGTGATGGGGGCTTGACGAATAAGGGAAGGATACGCAATGACCCAAAAGCCCCAATCAGGTAGCGAATCACTGAGACGGAGCAGCAGCGTTTTAGAATGAAAACGACCTCTCCAGCGTTTTCAAAATGTTCCGTTATCGGGGCTCGAAAACTCTGGCGTAGTGTGGACAGATGGCGTAACCGTAGCAAACCTTATGCGTTTTAAAACGAAAACGCATTAGTGTAAACGGTTTAGTTTAACACCTCATGTAAATCAAAGAACAAAAAAAAAAAATGGTGCACTTTGTTATGCTCCAGACGCAATAAAATAAAAGAAGATGCAAACCAAGTTACATGTTTACTGGCCAACAAAGTGAATATTGTAGGTCAGCTGATGGCCATTGTCCCATGCATACAGCACTTTATCTTTGGGATTGTAGTCCACTTGGGTCACAAACGCATACTCATTTGTGAACGGCAAACGTGGTGTGGCCTCGGTGTTTGTGTGCGTATCGTAGGCGTACAACACCTCGCCTTCTTTCTGATTGTAGACGTCAATGGCGTATAGGACGCCGCACACGATGAAGCAGTTTCCGTAGGAGTTGCGCTTTAGTCGAGTTCTCCATGTTGTCTCCTTCTTCATGGAAAGGTCGCTCGGGTCCAGCTTGCTGATGACGATGACTTCGTGTTGCGAGTAGTCATAATCCAGCGCTGGGTAAATTACCCAGAGTCCGCTCTCGTCTACGGCAAAATCGATGTCTGAGTGACCTCGCCATTTCCAGGGTGTCGTGTCCTCGTAGACGGCATCGTGAAGCTGGGTCCAAGCCGCCACGTAGCGCATGCGCAGGTCATATTTGATGATGTTTTTGGTGAAGGCTCTGTTGTAGTAGAAGGCCCCGTTGTAGACCACATGGCCGGTTCCAATCCAGTTGTAGGGAAGTTTGTAGAGGTTACTCCAGCGGCCTGTTATTAATAAGATATTCTGATTATAGTCTATGATTATGACAATTTGTCATGCTTTATTATGCCTCATTTCCACTGAGCTGTACAAAAAATTATTTTCTTACTGAGAGTTTTGTCTGGCTTCTAGTTCAAATATCTAAAAAACATTCATTTAAGGAGACCTACTATGCCCCTTTTTTTAGAGATGTAAGTCTCAGATGTCCCTAGAGTGTGTATGTGAAGTTTCAGCTCAAAATATCCCACAAATAATGTTTTAAAACTCTTTAAAACTGACCGTTTTAGGCTTTGATCCAAATTGTGCCGTTTTGGTGACTGACACTTTAAATTCAAATAAGATTGTGCTTTTTTCAAAAGAGGGTGGAGCTACAAACACTAAATTGTGAAAAGAAGTGTCTCAGAAGAAAGCAGTCTATTGAGACTACGGTGTTCAGCAGGTGAAAACTCTAATGGCGGATGGCTGCTTCTCACGCAGGGCTGTTATTATGCTAATCAGGGAGAGATCATCACTAATGGGCGGGGCTTTCCTTCTCTAATGACATGTACAAAGGGAGAATGTCAATCAAAGTGTTTCATTAGATTATTTTTTATCAAGTGTGATTATAAAAATATAATTAATACATTTTTACCATTAGAGGCTGGCTATATTTACACAGTGTTGTGTTTAAACCCCTTATAAAAGTGATTTTGCATAATAGGTCCCCTTTAAGTGAGTTTTTTCATAAAACAAGCAATCTTGTTTTTGCTTTGAAATAAGATTATTTTGCTAATTCTAAATCAATATCACTCTTGTCTTGGTGAAAATATGCATGTAATACATGTTTATACCCATGTCACGCACATGTTTTTGACAACCAAAACTACAATGGTGGATTACAGGACCATAAATATTCTGGTGTGTAGTTCTTCTTTACAAAGTGATCACAGACTACTGGACTGTGATATTATATTTGTGATATTTTACTGTGAAACTTAATCCATCCAAGTTATTATACTGAAAAATAATTTTTTCTTCAAGTTTTGGTAATCCGTTTGGAGTGTGTCCTTCTCTGATGACATCAATTTGTCTTCTTTACCACACTCCTCTTAATATTCGTTTGCTATGAGGGAATGATGTGCAAATAAAAAGCCATGCCCCCTTACTCAATATTTTATTGCAGTTGGAAGTACATCAATATACTAAAGTTAAAGACTAAACAACTTCTTGTTTTTCTTGGATTTTAAATGTACCCTTGAATGATGTGGGTCTTGATACATGTGTAGATGTCAGGTTTTAGCAGTTTTCCTCATGATTTATTCATCATTTGATTGACAGATTTTAGCCATTTAAATGCTAATTGTGTAGCGAAAATTTTGTGTTTCAGTGTGTCTTAAACTGGTTTGCACATGGAAGGTATATAAGTGCTCAACTACCATGCAAAGATGATAAAATAAAGATTTCCGTTATTTGATCTGTTTATTTACCTTGTTTGAAATTCTCCAGGTTGCGGAACTCTACTAGGTTATTGCCATAGTAGTAGTTTGTAACATAGATCTTGTTGTCTTTAGCCATTGGGTCTTTCATCCAGGCTCCTTCATTGCGTCCATAACTGTGATGCTTCTCTGGCATCTCCACTGAAGCCAGTGTGCCCTCACAGTCTGGAGATTTACCTACAGACAAAAAAAAAAACAACTAAAATTCATTTTACAAATTACACATTTACTTAGCTGGCAGCTAGCTCTCTGCAACTCTCACATGGTCGCTCAATGAAGCTAAGCAGGGCTCAGTACCACATGGGAGGATGGGAGACCACATGGGAAAGCTAGGTTGCTGCAGGGGGCGCTCAACCTGCGATCTGTGTGGGTCCTAACCCCCCAGTATATTGATGGGGACTCTATACTGCTCAGTATGCAGCGTCTTTCGGATGAGATGTTAAACCGAGGTCCTGACTCTCTGTGGTCATTAAAAATCCCAGGATGTCCTTCGAAAACTTTAACTACCGCATCCTGGCCAAATTTGCCCACTTCTGTCCATCATGGTCTTCTAATCATCCCCATATTTTTAATTGGCTTCATCACTCTGTATTCTTTCCACCAATCAGCTGGTGTGGGGTGTGCGGTCTGGCGCAATATGGCTGCCGTCACGTCATTCAGGTGGATGCTGCACACTGGTGGTGGATGAGGAGATTCCCCCCAAAAAATGTGTAAAGCGCTTTGAGTGTCCAGAAAAAAAAGCGCTATATCAATGTAAGGAATTAATTAATTAAATAAATATGCAACCCTAATGACCAAAAAATATATTAAAATGGTATTCTTTTTTCAACATAAAAAGCTGCGTTCACGCTGCACTTTTCTCCCCATAGACTTCCATTCATACGCATGCGAATGTATTAGACCGGAAACGCAAGGTCATGCGTCAAGTTTCGCAGTTCGCTGCGTTGCAAAGTTCAAGCTTGATAAACTCTGACCTGCGAAATCGCATCACTTGAGTGCGTGAGACCAATCGAGGATCTTCCTTTTTTAAATGTCTAATTATCTTATTTAATCCCGCCCCTTTTCGTATTGCTGTACAACAGAATTTTGCATGCTCAAACTCTAGTGTGACCGCAGCTTTACACTAGTAATTGATTGATTGATTATTAAAAAATATTCACTTGTGTTACCAAACTCAATTATTTGTTTAAAATTGTTGATATTTTGAATATTTTTATTATAAATATTATTAAAATATTATTTATTCTTGTGCTTCAAAGCAGAATTGTCAGCATCATCACTCTAACATTCAGTGACAGTTTTACTCTAATATGCTAATATGCTTCTCATCAAACATTTATTATTATTATTATTATTATTATTATAAATAGTGAAACAGTTATGCTGTTTAATACTAATTTTCAGCATTATTTGATTAATAGGAAGTTCAAAAGAATGGTATTAATTTTAAAAACATTTCTTTAACATTATTTTAATTTATCAATTTATTTACTGTCATTGTTGAACAGTCTATGCATTAGTCCTTGCTCAATATTATCATTTAAATATCAATCATATTTATTTATTTATTTATTTATTTATATTTTTACACTAAAACATAAATATTAATAATATACAATTCACAATAAGTTTTATTAGTTAGTTAATAGGTGTTATTTTTATATATATTTACTAACATGAACTAATAATGAACAGTATTTGCACAACATTTATTATTCATAGCTAGGGCCAGACATACGGTGACGCATTGCTGCCACACACATATTTTTTTTCCCACTCAGCTATGTCGTTATAACGAGATCTTTTCTCGTTTTAACGAGATCTTTTCTCGTTATAACGAGATCTTTTCTCGTTTTAACGAGATCTTTTCTCGTTATAACGAGATCTTTTCTCGTTATAACGAGATCTTTTCTCGTTTTAACGAGATCTTTTCTCGTTATAACGAGATCTTTTCTCGTTTTAACGAGATCTTTTCTCGTTATAACGAGATCTTTTCTCGTTTTAACGAGATCTTTTCTCGTTATAACGACATAATTAAGTCGTTATTTCGAAATAATTAAGTCGTTATTTCGACATAATTATGTTAATTTCTATATGACCCACATAGCGGAATAAGACAGGTCAATGGGGATTTACCAGGCATATTCTTTCATAGGCACTGATGTGTTCACTTGTTCCATAATAATCTTTTTACATTTAATGTAACCCATAAATAGCTGTAGCCTAGCCTAGTTTTTGCAAGACATAATTTAAATTATTTAGCAATTCTGTAATGTATTTATCACATTATATGTTAGTTTTGTTGGTGGTAAGACAGAACGTCCCGTTTCTACATCTATTCGCGTCCAAAATTGATTCCGTCTTTCCAACACTCCATCGCACATGTCAGTGCAAAAAACAATAAAATACAACTAGACTAAAATATGGAAAAACTGACAGATGGTACAGCACTTTGCTCACTTTATGATTATTAAGTTGGAATTGTTTTAAATTAGAATGCACCTGTGTTACTTTAATAATAATAATAATTATTATTATTATTATTATTATTATTGTTGTTGTTGTTGTTATTATTATAATTATTTGTTCTTGTTGTTGTAAATATTTTAGGTGTTTAATTTTCTATGTGTAGCAACACAGCAGAACAACAACAACTTCAAGTGTTTAACATAGCCCAATAAGAAACTCCTCGCTTGTCTTTCACCCGCTGCGCCTATTTTATTATTTCTTCACTATAGGCTATTTGTGTTGTTGTCGCTAACTAAGTGTAATTAGTTAGACTTAGTTACCAGAATTAGGTACGTTTATGAAAACCATCGTTAACTATGGCCGCAAATTCCGTCTTTCAAACATAATTCGTTGATTTGGCATTGACATTATATCCTACTTAATAATAATAATAATAATAGTAATAATAATAATTGTATTATTATAAGTAGTAGTATTATTATTGTTGTTAAGTAGAATTTTTTAATTTTTTAATAAATACCCTACTGTAAATTGCAACTAATGATTTATATGATTTATATATGAGATTAGAGTGTTAGCTACGTAGTTTTATGTTTTAGAATAGAATATGGAATATTCTCCATAATATTTGTAAAGGAAACATGGCCCCTATATGTGCCATTTACATTTCAACTAATATGGAAAACTAGTGCATGTTTTTACCAAAACATTTTTAAGTGAGTGTAAAACATTATAATTTTAAACAAAAATGATGGTCATTTTCTTCAAAGAAGTTGTTACTCCACCCCTTAGTTATGCGCCTATGCAGGTTCAAACGCCTAATACACACAGGATGTGCAATACACAAATATCTTTACATATAAAAAGGATTAAAATGTTACGAAAATTATTATTTAAAATAAAAACACCTCCATGCCGCCTTCATGTCCAGGGTTTTTTTTTTCTCTCAGTTTATTCATGACAATTTGCATTTGTATTATTCATTCATTCATTTTCTTTTCGGCTTAACCCAAGCCATTACTGGGAAACATCCACACTCTCACTCGCACACACACACACTACGGTCAATTTTAAACCCAATTCATCTATACCACATGCTTTGGACTTGTGGGGGAAATCGGAGCACCCAGGAAACCCACGCGAACACGGGGAGAACATGCAAACCCAGCAAGGCTCGAACCAGCTTCCTGCGAGGCGAACGTGCTAAACTGCACCACCATGTCGTCCGTGATTATTATAGTTTATTATTATTAATTCATTCATTTTCTTTTCGGCTCAGTCCCTTTATTAATCTGGGGTCGCCACAGCGGAATGAACCGCCAACTTATCCAGCATATGTTTTACACAGGGGATGCCTGCCCATCACTGGGAAACACCCATACACTCTCTTTCACACTCATACACTACAGACAATTTAGCCTACCCAATTCACCTATACCATGTCTTTGGACTTGTGGGGGAAACCGAAACACCCGGAGGAAACCCACGCGAACGCAGGGAGAAACTCCACACAGAAATGCCAGCTGACCCTTGCTGTGAGGCGACAGCACTACTGCGCCACATATTATAAATAATAATAATAATAATAATAATAATAATATTATTATTATTATTATTATTAATATCATTATTATTATTACATGTTGTTATGCATATTTATATTTGTTTTAATAAAAAAAGTTTAGATTTGTCCACCTGTGGGGTTTTGGAGATGTATCACCATATGGGGCATAAGAACAGGACATGTGTTTGGATGTAACTTTTTTTTTTGCCACACTTCATTATTATTGTTAATTTATTCGTTTGCTGGAAATTAGGACTGAATTTAGAAATAGTTTTGAAACAAATATTTACGCTTAACAAACGAAATTTAATATGTAAAAAAAGCAATAATTTTACGGTTTATTTTCGGCAGCTGAGGTTACGTCAATGTTTGGGAAACACTCCTGTTTGACCGTTTTCTCACTAGAGTTCAGTTTTTCTACTTACAGTACAAGTATCCATGTACATAGCAAATGCATGGTGTGGCAACTGACTCTTAAAG
Source organism: Danio kyathit (assembly GCA_903798195.1). NCBI lineage: Eukaryota > Metazoa > Chordata > Actinopteri > Cypriniformes > Danionidae > Danio > Danio kyathit. Next base: position 46,464,881 of record LR812526.1, read on the forward strand.
GCATTGGGAGATGAGACTTTTGGACTTTCCCAAACAATGACGTAACTTTCGTGTATCACATAGTACGTCGTTTGGGAAAAGAATGATGTAGTGACCAGTGTTTCCCAAAACCAGTTCTCTGTCGCAGATCCATAATTTGAACCACGTTAGTTATAATGTAAAACGCCCATATTTACTCTAAACGTTGTGGAGTAACTACTTCTTTAGAGAAGAACCCCATAATTTCTTTGGGCAAATTATATTGTTTTTCACGCACACGCATTTAAAAAAAATCCAATATTAGTTTTGGTAGAAACATGCACTCGTTTTCCATATTAATACAAATATATGTGAACAGCACATATAGAGCCTGTGTTTCCTTTACAAATATTATTGAGAACATTACATATTCTATTCTAAATTAACATAAAATCACCTATGTATTAAGACATCACTTATTCATTAAGAAATTATATTTAATATTTATTAGGAAATGAAAAAATCCAACTTTAATAATAATATTAATAATGATGATGATGTTGATGATTATTATTATTAATAAGTAAGATATCGTTTATTTATTTATTTTTTTTAAAGTCTACTTTTACAATTTGACACATGAAAACCACTGCAGAAATGTACTAAACAACAGGCCCATGTCACATACAGAAGGTTACATTTCTTAATAAATAACCTACTATAAAATAAAAGCTTTAACGTATGCTGTGTTTTCATAAGCTTTAGAGCAATTATAAAACATAAACTAGCTTTGAAGACGTAACAAAAATTCCGCTCGGCTGTGTTTAAAATGGCATCACTGTTTTCAAAGTGCACTGCAAAGGGAGCGCAATTGTAAACATGAAGATCGCTAAAACTGAACGATAAAAATACTTTGAAAGCAAATTACACCAGAGATGACTTTAATGTTTTTTAATCATTCCAAGTTTAAATGTTAGAATGTTCTAAGGGCATAGGGGGGATAACTGGGAATAGAACACAGCCTACAGCTCTAGAGGTGTAGTCGCAAGTGCACAAGTTTGCGACTCAGTTTGCTATTGTTCGTTGAAACGATGGATTTGGGAAACGCCAAGTCAATAAATATGTTTTTAACGTAGGAACTTGCAACCTTAGTTGGCTAATGATGATTTTGGAAACACCCCTGATTGGTTATATTCTTAAAACACACACAGAACTCATTAAGAGAAAGCACAACCCTTTTAGACCATGTGCTGCAGCGCAACCGGTATTTTTCCTTCCTTAAAATAGCAAAAGTGGATTCAGACAGGCCCTTATTGCTTTTGCACCATGAGCTTTAGGGCTCTATTTTTTAATGATTTAATGAGCCTTTTCCAATTGGCCTTTACTTTCACTTTTTTCGTGGATAAGGAAACAGTGTTGTACACGCTTTGCTGAAGACATCCATTAGCCTACATAAGTAGTTTTGTTTGTTAAGCGCAAAGATTTGTTTCAAAACCATTTCTAAATTCAGTTCTTATTTCCAGCAAACGAATAAATGAACAATAGTAACTAAGTGTGGTAAAAAAAAAAAACTGAGTTATATCCAACACATCCTGTTCTTATGGCCCATATGGTGATACATCTCCAAAACCCTACAGGTGGACAAATCTAAACTTTTTTTATTAAAACAAATATAAATATGCATAACAACATGTAATAATAATAATAATTATTATTATTATCATTTATAATATGTGGCGCAGTAGTGCTGTCGCCTCACAGCAAGGGTCAGCTGGCATTTCTGTGTGGAGTTTCTCCCCGCGTTTGCGTGGGTTTCCTCCGGGTGTTTCGGTTTCCCCCACAAGTCCAAAGACATGGTATGGGTGAATTGGGTAGGCTAAATTGTCTGTAGTGTATGAGTGTGAAAGAGAGTGTATGGGTGTTTTCCAGTGATGGGTTGCAGCTGGAACAGGCCGGCGCCAGGATTCATAACTGAGGGGGCATTTTAATCCCGTAGGGGGCCACTAGACATGGTGACTGATTTTGGTACCTCTTTTTCCTTTCATTAAGACTATTTATATACGTATTCATTATTACTTTGCATTACTGCCTAAGTTACTGACTTAAGGCAGTAATATACTTTTTTATAGTAATAATATTATGCACTATTACTGATTTTATCAATGAAGGTTATGCAACGATACGTTTACATAATTGCAAACGGATCATAGCTTCAGTGCCAAACGAGTGGTTTAGCCTAAATTATATTTTAATCTGCTTATTTCTTTCGTTTTATTTCAAATATTATAAATGTTTTACATTTTAGGTAAAGACATCAAACTATGCCCACACATGCCAGCTAACCCACGGTTAGACTATTCGTATAACCGGTAAATAAAGTGAAAACGAGTCATCACGCTTCACGTTGCCTATTACTCAACCAATCATTTATCAGTGTTAGGAAAAAGTTAAATGTTACAATATTGTCATTTAAAAAAAATAGAAGCTAAATGTGCCAGAAAAATACCTAAAAAAAGAAATTCAGAGTTATTACCATGAAAAATGGTTAAATGTAGGCATGGATAACACGCAACTCTATATAACCTTTTTTTCATAATTTCAAAGGTAAAAATAAAGATTTATGTTAGGCTATCACAAGTGTTTTTTTTTCGTGATATTGTCCGGTTGGCATTTGTAAAAACGCCATCATAAACCATTATAATATTAGCCCTACCCGTCGTTTAATTTATTTATTAAGCCTATTTTAATTACTTGTTTTCAGGTTACATTTTCATTTTTAGGGCCATGAGCTACAAATCAAAATAAAATCGATATGCTAACTGTATTTTAGCTGTTAATATAGCCCTACAATATATTTTCTGGTGTTTAATTTTGCATAAATAGCAGTATAGCCTAAATGACATTTGTTTAAAGATCATCATTCAGCCTACCTGCAGCGCATGTGAGAGGTTGATCCGCCAACGCTATCTCACGGCCAATCCACTTACTCACGCACTATTATTTAATTTAAAATCATGTAAACTTGACTTTGCAGGCCGATCATCTTTAATCTCAAAAGGCATTTTTAAGTGTCGAGCTGCTGCTGCATAATAAGATGTTTCTTTTCACAACTGTAAAGTGCGCTGTCAAATGAAAGCAAACATAAAAAAAGTTTTCTGTTTTGTCAATTTTAGATTAATTTTAATAGCCTATTATTACTAATACTAATTATAATAAATTAAAATTAATTTAACAGCTAATTTATTCTGCGTGTTTTACTTGTAGAGCTCAAGAGAGTTGTATTTAAAGAATTAGTTAACCAAAACATGTAATGAATTAGGCTGCTCGCCTTCACGTCATCCACTAGTCAGGTTTTCTCCTGAGTTTAGAATGCCCCTCTGCCGCGCGTGCGCGTTTTAAAGGCTATATACGGACGCACCCTAACCTGACGCGGGGACCAGATCCCTGGATAATTGCTTTAATTTCCCAATTTTATAATTTAGTTGCTATATAATAAATAAACACATTGCTAAATGTGTGTACTGAAGATTATAATGACGGGAGTTATATTAATAATGACAGAAATATATTTTTTTACTCAGTTTTGAGTTAATCCTGGACATGAAGGCGGCATGGAGGTGTTTTTATTTTAAATAATAATTTTCGTAACATTTTAATCCTTTTTATATGTAAAGATATTTGTGTATTGCACATCCTGTGTGTATTAGGCGTTTGAACCTGCATAGGCGCATAACTAAGGGGTGGAGTAACAACTTCTTTGAAGAAAATGACCATCATTTTTGTTTAAAATTATAATGTTTTACACTCACTTAAAAATGTTTTGGTAAAAACATGCACTAGTTTTCCATATTAGTTGAAATGTAAATGGCACATATAGGGGCCATGTTTCCTTTACAAATATTATGGAGAATATTCCATATTCTATTCTAAAACATAAAACTACGTAGCTAACACTCTAATCTCATATATAAATCATATAAATCATTAGTTGCAATTTACAGTAGGGTATTTATTAAAAAATTAAAAAATTCTACTTAACAACAATAATAATACTACTACTTATAATAATACAATTATTATTATTATTATTATTATTATTATTAAGTAGGATATAATGTCAATGCCAAATCAACGAATTATGTTTGAAAGACGGAATTTGCGGCCATAGTTAACGATGGTTTTCATAAACGTACCTAATTCTGGTAACTAAGTCTAACTAATTACACTTAGTTAGCGACAACAACACAAATAGCCTATAGTGAAGAAATAATAAAATAGGCGCAGCGGGTGAAAGACAAGCGAGGAGTTTCTTATTGGGCTATGTTAAACACTTGAAGTTGTTGTTGTTCTGCTGTGTTGCTACACATAGAAAATTAAACACCTAAAATATTTACAACAACAAGAACAAATAATTATAATAATAACAACAACAACAACAATAATAATAATAATAATAATAATAATTATTATTATTATTAAAGTAACACAGGTGCATTCTAATTTAAAACAATTCCAACTTAATAATCATAAAGTGAGCAAAGTGCTGTACCATCTGTCAGTTTTTCCATATTTTAGTCTAGTTGTATTTTATTGTTTTTTGCACTGACATGTGCGATGGAGTGTTGGAAAGACGGAATCAATTTTGGACGCGAATAGATGTAGAAACGGGACGTTCTGTCTTACCACCAACAAAACTAACATATAATGTGATAAATACATTACAGAATTGCTAAATAATTTAAATTATGTCTTGCAAAAACTAGGCTAGGCTACAGCTATTTATGGGTTACATTAAATGTAAAAAGATTATTATGGAACAAGTGAACACATCAGTGCCTATGAAAGAATATGCCTGGTAAATCCCCATTGACCTGTCTTATTCCGCTATATGTGGGTCATATAGAAATTAACATAATTATGTCGAAATAACGACTTAATTATTTCGAAATAACGACTTAATTATGTCGTTATAACGAGAAAAGATCTCGTTAAAACGAGAAAAGATCTCGTTATAACGAGAAAAGATCTCGTTAAAACGAGAAAAGATCTCGTTATAACGAGAAAAGATCTCGTTAAAACGAGAAAAGATCTCGTTATAACGAGAAAAGATCTCGTTAAAACGAGAAAAGATCTCGTTATAACGAGAAAAGATCTCGTTATAACGAGAAAAGATCTCGTTATAACGAGAAAAGATCTCGTTAAAACGAGAAAAGATCTCGTTATAACGACATAGCTGAGTGGGAAAAAAAATATGTGTGTGGCAGCAATGCGTCACCGTACAGACAGAATCTGAAATTTTTTGCTATTTCTGCGCAGAATATTGTAAAACATCTGTGGATTTATGCGGAATGAGTTTGGGTGTATCGTAACTTAAAACTTAATATGTTACAAAAAAAAAAAAACATTTTTAACTTATTTTAATTAATATTTACAATGTAAATCCAATTAGATGCACTTATTCGGTAAACATTTATTTGGTATAAGTCTCTCATATAATATATCTACCATATATCTACTAAAAGACAGAAATTATTACTTTACAAACTATATTGTAAGTAAATAATATGAACATTTTCACATTTGTCAGTAATATTACTGAAATTAATTTAAAAACTGAATAAATATAAATTTACACACATTTACACACAACTAAATAAATGGACTCAATGATGGGCTGAAAATCTGTGGATTTCTGCGCGCACAGATTCCGTGTGGGCCTATTCATAGCTAAACATTTAGTAATGCATAGTTAAAATTAAAAGTCATACTTGTAAACATTATTTAACGCACTCTGAGTTAACAAACTAACAATGAACAGCTTTAGTTTTATTAATTAACGTTAGCAAAGATACATAAATACTGTAAAAATGTATTATTCATTGTTTATATTAGTATCATTAGCTAACATTAACTAATACAACCTTATATAAAGTGTTACCGTTTACATACAAATTTTTATTATTATTTAAAATGTATTATCATTGAATATTGATATTATAGAAATGTATATATAATTAAAATATATGCAACCCAGGCTCATTCTGAAAAAACGTAGTCCTGTGGACGTTTCTGGAGACCGTGAAATACGTCCCGGAGGGTACATATTTTTGCACTTTATTGCGAATCTCCGAGAGGCCACTGTGTGTGCTTTTTTGTATCTCAAACGTCTCTCGCGAGTGCCGCTCGCGCCCGCGATGTTCTCGCGTAAACCCACTAGAGGCCGCTGTCGACCTACCGTCTGTCTGTCTGACTGAATAACTGAATGATTGACTGGCCGACCGGCCAATCGACTGACCCACCCTCTTCCTTCCCTAAACCCAACCAACGGTTTACAAAAGCTGTTCAGAAAAAGAAAAGCCCTCGTCTGATTTTTACCACGTTTTCGGATTTTACCACATTCTCAGCCTGTTGTTCACTCGTTCATTTTATTTTTCTCGAACCCGGTCGTCGTGGTCAACTCCTCTCTGCGTCTCAAGTCCGCCGACGTACACGACGAGCTAACGAGACAAACTGGTTGAGGCGGGAAAGGCCTCCACACGGAGGCAAGCGGTCAGCTGGTAAGCGCCAAAAGGAATGGCGTCATACCACCCCATAGCGCTCGCTTAAAAAATGACATGCAGCCATACGTACCAGAAAACGTACACGGAACTAGGTTTTCAGAATGAGCCTGGGATGAATATATGCGTGAACGAACTAACAATAAACAGTATTTGTACAGAGTTTATATATCATAGCTAAACATTTACTAATGCATTATTAAAATTAAAAGTCATGCTTGTTAGCATTAGTTAATGCACTGTGAGCTAACAAATGAACTATAACCAGCTTTATTTTAATTAATTAACGTTAGCAAAGATAAATAAATACTGTAACAAATCTATTATTCACTGTTTGTTTATGTTACTAACATTAGCTAAATGTAACTTTGAATTAAGCTTTCCTATTTATATACACATTATTTTATTATTAATAATAATGTTATCCTTATCGAATATTACATATAAAGAAATGTATAATTTATTAAATCATAGGCAGAATAATTTATACCTGCTTTGTGCAAGTGTGTTTTTCCTCCAGTGCCCATTGGTTTCTCTGGTCCTGTAGTTGACTGGGTTGAATTTGTGATGGGCACTTCGCTGGTGGTTGCTAGTGTGGTGCTTGTTGTTGTGACAGCCACAAGCGTTGTGGTGGTTGTTATTGGCGGCACAGTCGACGATATTTCAGAGGTTTCCAAAACTAGCTCGGAGCCCTTTTTGTCCTCGGTCTGGTGGCCAGTGTGGGTCTTGGCTGGGTTTTCTGAAAACAGAGAAAGAGGGTTTGAAAGGCAGATCACGACTCTTGGCCTAAAGCTTCACCCCAAGCATTCGAGATTCCTCACATCAAAGAATTATTAATGAGATGTTGCGCTCGAAGAAACTTCCTGCATTGTAACCCAGTCTCTGCCTGCAATGCTTGGATTCAACATTCCTACGCTTGAGCCCATTTCATCTTATGCCATGTACAACAGATCTCCGTAAGACAATGTCAGTGGAGAGACCCTAATCTGAGCCTTTTCTTCCTGCTCTGTGGGAGCGTCTGGAACATTAAACATGTGGACGAGAGACATAAGTACATCAGATATTAATCTGTCATTCGAGGACACAGGAACTGTTACTGTAATCATTTTGGACGCCTCAGTAAACATTTGCCCTGCGTGTCACGGTTTCATATTTGATTCTGGAAAGAAATGGAAATGATTTCATCCCTGAGGAGAGTTTTTGCTAATGAAATGAAGAAATACAGACCAGAGTTTCACTAAAATAACAACACTTTCTCAAGAGATGCATTTTAGAATGGAGAGCAACTGCTTCAGAGCAGATTTCAAAGTAAAAATGTCCTTCATGATAATGTTGTGCTGGACTGATAACAGAAATCATGTGGTTCTGCCCATTGAGAGCCAGCAGTGCATTGATCAGACAAATTTCATGCCACAGTGCATGCTGGGAGTCATAGATGTTATGATTCTCCCAGTATTCACTGTTGCAAAATATTTGTCACAATTGTTGAGATTCAGCTATGGCCGTAGGCTCTGTGCTGCCTGCCGAGGCTGCAATCCACAAACCTGGTGGTGGACAACGGAAGAAAGGGATGCCGTCAAGCTGAAGAAGGAGTCCTACAGGGCTTGATTGACTTACAGGACTCCCGAGGCAGCGGATGGGTACTGGTCAGCCAACCGTGCTGTGGCTTGGACAATTGCAGGAACAAACACTCAGGCCTGGAAACAGTTTGGGAAGACCATGGAGGAAGACTATTGGTTGGCCCCAAAGAGATTCTGGCAAACCGTTCGGCGCCTCAGGAGGGGAAAGCAGCTCAACATCGACACTGTTTACAGCGGAAGAGGCAAGCTGTTGACCTCGACTGGGGATGTTGTCGGATGGTGGAAGGAATACTTTGAGCATCTCCTTAACCCCACTGACATGTCTTTCATTGAGGAAGCAGAGGCTGGGGATGCAGGGGTGGACTCACACATCAGCCAAGCTGAGGTCATTGAGGTAGTTTGCAAGCTCTGCAGTCGCAAAGCAGCGGGGGTGGATGAGATTCACCCTGTGTATCTTAGGTCTCTGGATATTGTGGGGCTGTCTAGGCTGACATGTCTCTACAATATTGCATGGAGGTAGGGGATAGTACCTCTGAACTGGGCTGGTGGTTCCCATTTTTAAGAAGGGGGACCGAAGGGTGTGCTCCAACAATAGGGGGATCACACTCCTCAGCCTCCCTGGGAAAGTCCGTGCCAGAGTATTGGAGAGGAGGATCTGGCCGATGGTTGAACCTAGGATTCAAGATGAACAATGTGGTTTTCGTCCAGGCCGTGGTACACTGGACCAGTTCTAAGCCCTCACCAGGTTGCTCGAGGGTTCATGGGAGTATGCCCAACTAGTCCACATGTGTTTTGTGGACTTAGAGAAGGCATTCGACAGTGTCTCTTGTGGCGTTCTGTGGAGGGTGCTCTGGGAGTATGGGGTCAGAGGTGCTCTGTTAAGGGCTGTCTCATCCCTGTATGAACACAGTAGGAGTTTGGTTCGCGTTGAGTCTCCTTAACAGGGTGACAGGGTGCACCCTTATAGTAAGGGTGAAGAGTTCTGTCACCCGGGAGGAGTTCGGAGTAGAGCCGCTGCTCCTCCACATCAAGGGAAGTCAGCTGAGGTGGCTCAGGCCTCTGTTTCGGATGCCTACTGGACACCTACCTAGGGAGGTGTTCCATGCATGTCCCACCGGGAGGAGGCCTTGGGGAAGACCCAGGACATGCTGGAGGGACTATATCTCTCAACTGGCCTGGGAACCCCTTGGGATCCCCCATGAGGAGCTGGAGGAAGTGTCTGGGGACAGGGAAGTCTGGAGTTCTCTCCTAAGGGCGTACTCACACTACGCTATCCGAACCGTGCCCAGGCCTGTTTCCCGGGTCGTTTGAGTAGTGTGAGTGCTTTGAATCGGGCTCAGGCACCCCAGCTCAGTTGGAAGAGGTGTGCAGTGTCGTAGATTATTAAAGACGCAAGCCCTTCTCTGCACGACAGCTGCACCTTCAGCAAACCTCCTAATTCCTACAGCAAGAAGACTTTATGATTGTTTATTTGACTGCGTGTCACTGCATCCCAAACGACTAAAATGATATAACTAAAGAAATCTCCACTGTGCTGAGCAAGAGCGCTTACTGAACAGCACATCATCGATGACATAAGCGTGCCCAGGCCCGAATGCAATGTGAGTGCGGGCCGTTGGGGGAGACAGGAGGGGGGACAAGCGTGCTTCGGTCCGGTTCAAGGTAACTGTACATAGTGTGAGTACGCCCTAAGACTGCTGCCCCCGCGACCTGGCCCCGGAAAAGTGGATGAAAATGAGATGAGATGTTGAGATTCATATGCAGATTCTTGATGTCTGCTAATTTTGAGGGATTCAGACATTTTAATGTTTCTAAAACTTGACCAACGATGTAACCACAAGAAACTAACATTTTACCAGTTGTGCTGTACAAATTATGATTAACCTATTCTGAAAGAGTGACCTATTCTGTCAAGTCATCAGGTAACAGAATTTAAAATATGATGTGTAATATTTTCCAATGGTTATTAAGTGACTGTCATAGGCGAAATTCAATGGGTTTTTTTTTTTTCAAAACTTTTCGTTTACCTTGGTTTTACATTTACATTTGTTATACATTTTAGAAAACTCCTTCCTCAGTTTTGCAGCCATGTTCCTGTTGTAGCTGGTGTTTTCAGAGATAACTCTCATACCCCTAAGTTTGTACTGGGGTCCTGAAAAATCTGCCTTTGAAGGGCTCTGTAGCTATTCCCCTTACCCCTACATCTACAAGCTAAAGCGAATTAGGACATCCCTACCCCTTTATGTGAATGCAAAAATGAGGGATAGGGGAAAGAGCAAGTCTAAGAGGTAAAATTGGGATTCGCCTTAATGATTTATTTCAGTTGATTTCATTAAATGCTGTGACTGGTTCAAAACTACAACTGACTACAACAATGTTTTTCTTAAATTTTTCTATAGATACAAGTTTTGTAGTTTGTAGTCTTGTAACTTTGTCTTTTAGACCAATTTGCTCATAAAATCTGTGCTTCAAATCAAAGTTTGTTGCAGTTCACCTCAAAGTTGGTTGATGGTTTATGATGCTTTAACAAGCAAAGGCTTTTTTTAACTACTACGGGGAAAACTTCATCTGCAAAATACTTCCTGCTCCAGCACAGCTGAAAAATTCACTCTGGACTGTAAATTTCAAGTCCAGATCTGTTAGAAGCAATGGTCTTTTCCTAACCATGGGCTATTCTGGTGTTCACAATTATGAAAGTATTTTAACAAGAAATAAAATATAAGAGGAAAGGGATTATTCAGGGATTTTACAGAGGATAAGAGGGAGATCCAGACTCATTTACGAGAGACTTGTGTAATATAAACAATAAAATGTTTCCCTTAACTTTCTGCTCTTATGCCTCCTGTAATGTTTTACTGTTTTTGTGAGTTCTTGGATCACAAAAAGCACAGGTGCAAACAAACTGTACATTCAAAAAATGACTTTTGGTGCTTGTTCAAACTAATTATTTAAAATGAGTTGAAACAACATAATTCTTTAGTTTGTTGGGGGGCACAACTTAAATGTTTTATGTTCAATTCACTTAAATTTGTAAAAACATGAAGTTAACTTCATCGAGTTATGTTGGCACAACATGAAGGAATTGTGTGGAACCTGGCTTTTTTTTTTAAGTGAATGAAATCACAAAACAAATTACATACATTCCCAAATACTATGGTATGTTAAATACAGCTATTTGCTACAGCAAAGCTACAATACATATTCCCCTTGAATTATCACATACTCAAATAGTTATGTCAGTATCCTCATTGTGTAAAAAGTATTCATGTAAACAGTTGATTATGTCTCCGGTGAGGGGTGGAAGAAAAAAGAAAGAATTGTATTTTCGTCCTTATTGTATTTTTATATTGGTATGATACAATATGATCAAATCAATTAAACAAACAATTTGGTCAAAAGTACTCTAAAACGAATCAGAAATATAGTCAGATTACATTACCTAAATTGTGTAAGCTACGGCAGCAGAGAGAGAGCTTAACATACAGTAATTTAAGAAAACACATGAAATTACAAAAAAAAAAAAAAAAAAAAAAACACCAGCAAATTAAGAAGAGATTCTCATCGGTTTGACAACATACGTGTGGCAAATCCTCACAAACAAAAAAAGGCCTGCATTTTCCTGCAAATAACACAAAACACATGCAAATAACACAAAACCCAATGTAAATGTTTCAAGGGGACTGTGGAAGGGAACTGTAACGGACCTGGCTATTTAGGTTATGGTTATTTAGGCTAATAATATACAGTGCATCCAGAAAGTATTCATAGCGCTTCACTTTTTCCACATTTTTTTTATTTTACAGCCTTATTCCAAAATTGATTAAAATTCCTCAAAATTCTACACACAATACCCCATAATGACAATGTGAAAACAATGTTTTTAAATTGTTGCAAATTTATTAAAAATAAAAAACCTGAAAAATTACATGTACAGAAGTATTCACAGCTTTTGCTCAATATATTGTTGATGCACCTCTGGCAGCAATTACAGCCACAAGTCTTTATGAATATGATGCCACAAGCTTGGCACACCTGTCTTTGGGTATTTTTGCCCATTCCTTTTTTGCAATATCTCTCAAGCTCTATCAGGTTGGATGGGAAGCGACGGTGTACAGCCATTTTCAGATCTCTCCAGAGATGTTCAATAGGACCGGGCCACTCAAGGACATTCACCGAGTTGTTGTGAACCCAGTCTGAGGTCAAGAGCACTCTGAAGCAGGTTTTCATTCTGGATGTCTCTGTACATTGCTGCATTCATCTTTCCCTCTTCCGTCTTCCAGTTCCTGCTGCTGAAAAACATTCCCACAGAATGAAGCTGCCACCACCATGCTTCACTGTAGGGTTGGTTTTAGCCTGGTGATGAGCGGTGCCTGGTTTTCTCCAAACGTAACGCCTGGCATTCACTCCAAAGAGTTCAATTTTAGTCTCATCAAACCAGAGAACTTTGTTTCTTATGGTCTGAGAGTCCTTCAGATGCCTTTTGGCAAATTCAAGATGGGGAGTGGCTTCCGTCTGGCCACTCTACCATACAGGCCTGAATGGTGGATTGCTGCACAGATGGTTGTCCTTCTGTAAGGTTCTTCTCTCTCCACAGAAGAATGCTGGAGCTCAGAAAGAGTGACTATTGGGTTATTGATTACCTCCCTGACCGAGACCCTTCTCCCCCGATCACTCAGCTTAGATGGCCGGCCAGCTCTAGGAAGAGTCCTGCTGGTTCCAAACATCTTCCACTTACGGATGATGGAGGCCACTGTGCTCATTGGAACTTTCAGAGCAGCAGAAATTTTTCTTTAACCTTCCCCAGCCTTGTGCCTCGAGACAATCCTGTCTCGGAGGTCTACAGACAATTCCTTTGTCTTCATGCTTGGTTTGTGCTTTGACATGCAGTCAACCCTGGGACCTTTTATAGACGAGTGTATGCCTTTTCAAATCATGTCCAATCAACTGAATTGACCACAGGTAAACTCCAATTAATCTCAAGAATGATCAGTGGAAACAGAATGTACCTGAGATCAATTTAGAGCTTCACGGCAAAGGCTGTGAATACTTATGTACATGTGTTTTTTTAGGTTTTTTTTTTTGTTAATAAATTTACAACAATTAAAAAATATATATATATTTTTTTACATTGTTATTATGGGGTATTGTGTGTAGAACGTTGAAGAAATAAATTAATTTAATCCATTTGGGAATAAGGCTGTAACAAAAAAATGTGGAAAAGGTGAAGAGCTATGAATACTTTTTGGATGCACTGTACGGCAGAAAAGGGAATCATGTGATCAAGATGCTAAAATGAACCAAAAAACAACAACTCACCTTTCAAAGATCACCTACAGGGGTTCTCAATCTCGCTCCTGGTGGTTCGGTGTCCTGCAAATTATAGCTCCAACCCCAATTAGACACACCTGTGCTAGCTAATCAAGCTCTTACTAGGCTTTCTAGAAACATCCTTGCAGGTGTGTTGAGGCAAATTAGAGCTAAAATCTGCCGGACACCGGACCTGCAGGGCCGAGTTTGAGAACCCCTGACCTACAACTTCACTGTCCAATAGTAAAACAACACCTCTTGAAACTTTTCTGTTTTTGAGGATTTAATTACAGCACATAAGCTCTCCCGGCCACCAAAGAAAGCGATATTATGTTATTAATGACAATTTGACAATCATGTAACCTGTATGAACTATAATTATCTAACAAACAATGCCAGTCCTTTCAGTGACACTGAAAACAACAACATAGGACTGATTTATAGAAGAAATTGTAATGGAATTCTTATTTTAAATCTAACCGAAAGCAACACACACACGTTATTATATTATATTATATTACTGTAAACTAGGGTTGGGCGATGTTGACCAATTTAGCATCGTACAATGTCTAATGTGAAACATCGCGATGGACGATGGCATCGTCTTCATAGGCGGAGGTGAATTAATAATTTATGAATAATTAATTCATAACAAATTCATTATTTGTAGCCTACCGTTTCAACTACCTGGTCTTTGTTTTACCCATAACCCAATCATAAATAAATAAAGATAAGTTACACACAAATTACCACCTGTCAATCACTTTTTCCGCGGGACTCTGGCATGAGTAGGCAGAGTGATCCGTGTCAGTCATTTGTTTGGTGCGGTGGATGGCGAAGGGGTGACGCAGACGAAAGTGTGCGGTGCTGGGGTGTCGCAGACGAAAGTGAAGAGGGTTGGGGAGTCACGGAAGAAAGTGAAAATGAACAGCGAACAGGGGAGGTGGGTGGTTGAGGAGGGAGATTGGTAAAATGAGGTGCTGGATTCGGATCCGGCGTGTTCCGGCACAAATTAAGCCCTGGATAGAGACAAGATTAATTAAATATCACATTTAACAACTATAGTGAGACACGATCCAGCGATACATCCTTGATAAACTGTCTGACGTACACTGTTCTCTGGAGCTCAGATGAGCGCATGACAGTGTGTGTGTGGCTGTGGTCACGTGATGTGCGTTTTCAGTGGACGGAGGGCTGTTCAGAAATGCTAGATGAAACACCAGTGTGGACGTGGGTCATTTTCGCTCTAAAATGCCATTTTAAAACTAAGCTGTATTAGTGTAAACGGGGCCTAAGTGTGTATTTTTCACAAGCGGGTTTGTGACGGGGGCAGGGTGGAGGATTGGCGATGCCGGCTCAGCATCCTGATGTCTATCGGCGATGGATGATGGCATCGTCTATCAGCCCAACCATACTGTAAACCTGTTTTCTTTAAAGCAATCTTCTGTATTAAGTGTTATATAAATATAAAATAGGACTTTACAGTATAAATCATTACATAATATATATAGTACACTGCTGCTCAGGTTTTTCAAACATTTTTTACCCATAATTAAAAACAAAAAGGTTTTTGCTGAAATATAGAAGAGTTTCACCATTTTCTTACCCACAGTAAAGCCAATTGTTTTGGGCTCTGCTGAAACTACAGTAAGGTGTTTTTCAGAAAATATTAATTGAACACAGATGTGATGTGTGATCTTCATACCTCTTTCTGTTCTCCCCGCTGAATGTGACTCTGAGTCGTCGCTCTTAGATGCTTTGTAGTATGTGATCCCCCTGATGACCCCCGTCTGGTGCACTGAGGTCTTGGTTTTGGTGGTGGGGTCTGGCTTCGCAGGTTTTGATGCTTTGGCGGGAGCCTCTTTCTTGGGCTTGACAGGTTTTTCTTTAGGCTGTTTGGGTGGAGGTTTGACAGCTGTGGGTTTCTTGTTGGGTGGTTTTATGGCCTCCTTGGACTTTTTACTCTCAGTGCCCTGGAATTAAAGAGGTTTGATTTACAGGCCTTGTCTTATGCAATTGTGTGCATGTGTTTGTGTGTGTGCGGGACGTGGTGGTTTACAAGGACAGAAATTTGTATTTTGACATGGATATGACCTAGCTGTACTCTAAGGTGGTTTACAAGGAAATGTCTTGTGTCCTCATAATTACAAATGCTTAAAAGTCATACTTAACTAGGTTTATCACATTCAAATTTTACCACAGGTTTTCTGGGATGGTTGTGCTTTGGTAAATCATACTAAACGTTTACTATTTTAGGTTCGTTAGGATTACCTAAATCATTTACATTTGCTAAATGCCAGAATAATAAGATAATTTTTTATTAATTTCTAGACAGTCAAAAGTTTACATGCAGTTCCTTGGTATTTTTTAGCTTTGCTTTTAAACTGTATAACTTTGGTCAAATGTTTTGGGTATCCTTCCAAAAGCTTCTCACAATAGTTTGAAGAAATTTTGGCCCATTCCTCCTGACAGAATTGGTGTAACTGAGTCAGATTTGTTGGCTGTCTTGCTCGCACAAGCTTTTTCAACTCTGCCCACAAATTTTCTATTGACCTTATTCTTCGATACGGAAGTGCGCTCGTTTTTGCGATTGTTTTAGAACTTCCGATTCAGTCGCCTATGGGAGAAATGACTAGGAATGATAAACGGCTGAAAACGGTCAAACTACTCGCTCTACAAACAAGTGTTTGCATGATTATACAGACAAAATAGAATAATATAATAAAAAAATATCAGTTTGCAACATCAAGCAGCAGAACGAGCTGTTTTTAACGTCTAAAAATAAATGGAAGTGAATGAGACCGGAAGTCTCGAGCTAAAATTCAAATTTGAATTGGCTGATTCAAATGGCTGCGCCCACTTGTACGCGGAGAATAAGGTGAATAGGATTGAGCTCAGGGATTTGTGATGGCCACTCCAAAACATTTACTCTGTTGTCCTTAAAGCACATTTTAACTAATTTGGCAGTATGCTTAGGGTCATGGTCTGTTTGGAAGACCCATTTGTGGCTAAGTTTTAATTTCCTGGCTGATGTCTTGAGATTTTGCTTCAGTATTTCTACATAATGTTCTTTCTTCATGATGCCATCTATGCTGTGAAGTGGACCAGTCCCTCCTGCAGCAAAACAGCCCCACAACATGATGCTGCCGCCCCCATACTTCACAGTTGGGATGGTGTTTCTAGGCTTGTAAGCTTTCCCCTTTGTCCTCCAAATGTAACACTGGTCATTATGGCCAAACAGTTCAATCTTAGTTCCATCAGACCACAGGACATGTCTCCAAAAATTATTTTTTTCCCCAGTGTAATTTAGCAAATTGTAATCTGGCTTTTTTGTTGATTCTGGCTTGTTGATTTCCCCATGTTGTCACACAAGGAAGCAGTGTGTTTGAGGTTTTCCTTAAATACTATTCTACAGTTGTGCCTCCAATTAACTCAAATGTTGTCAATTAGCCAATCAGAACCTTCCAAAACCTTGACACCATCATCTGAGCTTTTTCAGAGGCATAATAATCTTATTGTATGTAAACTTGACTTTCAAGAAAAGTTATAACAATTTCTCAAAAAATCTCTCTCTCATTATTCTGCTATTAAGCATAACAGAAACAAATTTGATAATCCTAATTTACCTAAAAGAGAAAAAGTTTAGTCACATTAACATCTGACTTTTTTAAAATGGTTATATGCCTTTTTATACAGTGTATGTAAACTTCTGATTTCAACTCTATGTGTGTGCGTGTGTGTGTGTGTGTTGAGTAAACTTACTTTTAGAAGTAATATATTACAACTGTAAGCCTATTTTAATCATATAAATAAATTGAAAAAGACAAAAACAACATAACACATAATTCACACTACTTTCCTTAAAAAGTAACTAAAAAGTAACTAAATAACACATTTTGTTTCATTTTTGAAATAAAACATACTGTAATAAATTACTTTTAAAATTGACTTTATTGATGAAAATTGACGGGATCAATACCCGTGACATAACAGAATAATGCTTTCAATATAATACTATAGTATGGTTAAAAAAAAACTCCAATATTTTTTATAAATTACTATACACTACCTGACAAAAGTCTTGTCGCCTATCCAAGTTTTAGGAATAACAAATAATAACTTGACTTTTAGTTGATCCTTTGGTATCAGAAGTGGCTTATATGAAAGACAAAGGCCTCTAGATTATGCTTATTTTACCAAAATAAAACATGATCATGCCTTGATTTTTAATTATTTAATTAGGACAGTCAGATCTGACGTTGCTTAGACAAAAGTCTTGTCACTTAACAGAAATAATGTACAGTATAGAATACAAAGTCATGATGCATTGGAAAAAGAATTAATATTGTGCATAACTACAATGGGCTTGTAGGACGCTATCCATACATCTCTGAAATGACTTAAATAACTTATTAATAAAGTCATCTGGAATGACAAAGAAAGCATTCTTGCAGGACTCCCAGAGTTCATCGAGATTCTTTGGATTCATCTTCAATGCCTCCTCCTTCATCTTACCACAGACATGCTCAATAATGTTTATGTCTGGTGACTGGGCTGGCCAATCCTGACACCTTGACATTCTTTGCTTTCAGGAACTTTGATGTGGAGGCTGAAGTATGAGAAGGAGCGCTATCCTGCTGAAGAATTTGCCCTCTCCTGTGGTTTGTAATGTAATGGGCAGCACAAATGTCTTGATACCTCAGGCTGTTGATGTTGCCATCCACTCTGCAGATCTCTCGCACGCCCCCATACTGAATGTAACACCAAACCATGATTTTTCCTTCACCAGACTTGACTGATTTCTTTGAGAATCTTGGGTCCATGTGGGTTCCAATAGGTTTCCAATAGGTATTTGTGATGATTGGGATGCAGTTCAACAGATGATTCATTAGAAAAATCTACCTTCTGCCACTTTTCCAAATGATCAACTAGAAGTCAAGGTATTATTTGTTGCTCTTACAACTGGGAACGATGACAAGACTTTTGTCAGGTAGTGTGATATTTTTTTTTATACTTTTCTCAATGGATACTTCATTACTCTTAGGTTATTATTAATGTTATTACGTTTACATACTTATTTTAACAAGTAGTTTTACCTCTACTTGATTGAATATTTTGGCTACTCTACCCATTATTGTGTTTGAGAAAGTGTGTTACCTGCGCTTTACTGTCTGAGGCGGTGTCTTTCTGCAACAGCTGCAGGCCCAGGCTGGAGATCTCTTTCTTGATGCTCACCATGATGTCAGAGTAGTTCTCATATCGCTTCAGCTGATTGGACAGGTTCACTACGCTGTCCCTCACAAAATCATTTTCCCTGGTA
The DNA here is from genome assembly GCA_903798195.1 of Danio kyathit. NCBI lineage: Eukaryota > Metazoa > Chordata > Actinopteri > Cypriniformes > Danionidae > Danio > Danio kyathit. The sequence goes on from LR812526.1 coordinate 46,483,603, forward strand.
AGATTTGTTTTTATGGTCTAGGAAGAGAATATCAAGATAGTGTCATACTTCTGGCATTTTATTTAAATTGATGTTATGCATTTAAAGGTATAGTTCATCCTAATACAAAACTCCTGTTATTATTTACTCACTTTTTACCTGTTTAAAACCAGTTTGACCTTTTTTTGTGCTGTTTTGAAAAATGTTGGAAATCTGTAACCATTGATATTCATAGTAGGAAAACAAGGAAGGAAGCCAATGGTTACAGGTTTTCAACTTTCTTCTTGTTCAACTGAAAAAAAGAAAGAAATCAAACTAGTCAGGAACAGATTGAGGATGAGTAAATGATGTCAGAATTTAAGTTTTTGAGTGAACTGTCCCTTTAAGTCCGATCAAGCTTACCTCTTCTAATGTGTTCATCTGAGCCACAACTTTGTTCATGTAGGCATGAACCTTCATCAAATCCATACTGTACAATGTTCCTTCCAGCAAATCCACCATGGAATGGAGCTACACAGAATAAAAATAAAACAAAATGTAACTTTTTCTTTTTAAATCCACACTGGACATACATGCTTATACTGTATATATTTTCTTGGCTCTTCCGACACCTGAGTTTAGTTTTAAGACTGTATTGTTCTTTCTCACAGTGTATCTCTGGACAGTTTCTGCTGTGTGCTGCTGATTAGTACAGAAATGAACATTTTTCAGTTTGGAAAAGCAAACAAAAAAGCCAAAATGGATTTCTGTTGTAATCGATAGCATCTGCGGCATGCTTTCTATTACAACAGAAAATCATTTTGACTCCCAGTAGAGAGATTGTCTTCTGTTAGACTAATTCAGGCCTGGACTCCTTAAAAAAATAAAATTAAAGCTAAACAGCTTACAAAATATCAATTAAGGTCTGGACATTGAATTGAAAATTGTCAAAGTAAGGCTTGAGAATGGCTGGAGTATCTTAGAAAAGGGCAAATTAAGACATGAAGACCTTATGAAATACATTTTATATAATTAGAATTGTATTATAGAGTAGAATTCTAAAATGTAAAAGTATACTTGAAAATATTTTAGAAATTTACAAATGAATGCTGAACATCTCATCACATGCCAAGTTAAACCCTTTATAAAATATAAATTAAAAGTAAAAGCTGAATATCTTACAAAATGCCAAATTACACAAAGATCCTCATATCTTTAAAAAAAAATGAAAAAGAATGTCGTAAAGCCAAATTAATGTTCAAAAAGCAAACTAACGTCTTAATGATTTACAAATTTTAAAAAAAAGTATTTGAAAAATTCAGAAAAATTTCCAAATTAAGTCAAAAACTAATTATAATACACATTGTAATACAAATTGTAATACGACTTGAAACATACAAATTGTTATAGTAAGACCAGAATGTCTTAAAATATATGCCAAATTCCTGCTCTGAACACTACAAAAACAAATGTAAAAAAAGGACCTCAACATCTTATAAACACTCAATAAAAAGTCTGAAAATCTAAACAAGGTAAAAGCCGTGAATATCTTATAGATAGCAAATAAATGCATGAAAATCATATAAAATGCCACATTATACCCATCATAGACATTATCTTTTTTACATAAAGGTAGGACCTGAATGTCTTTAAAAAAACTCAAATTAAGATCTGAACATGTTAAAAAAATATTTACAAAAAATAGTCCTGAAACATCTATAGAAGGTAAAAGTGAACGCTTAACATCTTAAAAAATGACAAATTATGCACTAAATTAAAGCCTGAACATCTAAAAACAAAGACGTAAATGCCTTAGAGGGACCGTTCACCCCCCCAAAAAGTCATAATTTATTCACCCTTCACTTGTTCAAAATGTGTTTGACTTTTTTTTCCCTTTGTTGAACACACTAGAAGATATTTTGAGGAAAGCTATAAACCTTTAACCATTGACTTCCACAGTATTTGTTTTTCCTGTTATGAAAGTCAATGATTTCTGGTTTTCACCTTTCTTTAAAATATCTTCTTTTGTGTTTAACAGAAGAAAAAATAAGTCATAAAGGTTTGGAACCATTTTATGGTGAGTAAACGGTGAGTAAATTCTAATTTCTGGGTGAACTATCCCTTTAAAAAATGCCAAATTGTGCCTGAACACCATGAATATATCAAAGTAAAGTCTGAATGTCTAAAAAAGGTAAAGGTAAAGCCTGAAAATCTTAAAAAGGTAAGGTAAGGTCTGAATTCTTTGCCAAATTATAGCCTGTGAACATCTTACATCATGTCTACACTAAGTTAAATAATGTCCCACTGTGCCACATCAAGTCAAAGTGAGCATTCCGGATTCATTACTAATATTGTCAAAAGTAGAACACGCATGTGGACTACATTAGATATAATACTATGGAGCATCAGTTTACTTTTAATGTCTCATCATAATCAATGTAGACAGGAATTTCACTGATTTTAATGGCTTCAATTTGATTGCGTCAGTGCAGGCAGAGAACATTCCTTATTATAAATCTTATTTCATATAAGCATTCGAAAGCACAATATAATTCAATTCAGTTGACCTGATAAAAATAGTGTTTTTTTTTTATACCTTGAGTAGTTCAGGGGCTTGTTTCCTGAGTTTTTCTGTTCTCCACTCATTCTCGCAGGGGTTGAGTGAGGACGGAGGAGCCGTGCAGGAGCACTTACAGTCAGAACCGGAGCTCACCGTCTCCACTGTGTAGAAATCATCCACCCGCAAGCTTCCGTCACGGAGTCTGGAGCAGGCTTCGATACTCAACGGTCTCATCACACACTTACAGCGGCAGTCGGAACCCTCAGATATCATCTTGACCGGCTCCGGCTCACCGAAGATCTGAACACGAGAAAGACAAAAGAATATAGAAAAGTATCCATTGCTTGATGTTATGGGTTACATCAAATAATTTTGTGTATGAATATGTATTTATTTGAAACTTAATCATGTGATGTTTTTTAGTTGTCAATTATGCGTATTTATTTATGTGTTTATTTGTAATTTATTCATGTGCGGGCAAAGCTTGTTTTTTTATTTTATTGTCACGGTATGAACAAACTTTCTGATTCAGTGCTTAAAGGTGCAAAAAGTGATTGTCTTCAGAAGCTATTTCAACGCAATCTCACGGCAATTCGTAACTTTTTGATTTAGTGGCTAATTCGTATGAATTCGTACGATCTAATTCGTACAATTTAGTACGATTTGCTCATCACCCAATGGCGGTTGGGGTTAGGGGTGGGGTTAGGTGCCACGCCTCCTTTTTAAAATCTTACATTTTCGGACGACTGAACTTTTACGAATTTGTAGAAATTAGCCACTAAACTGACAAAACGTAAAATACTTACGTTTCCTCATGAGATCAGGCTGGCTATTTTTGTTATTCTGGTTGAAAGTTTCTTCACATGCTTATAAAAATCCTTAAATGAAGTGGTCCAAATGTTTTTATATGTGTTTCAATAACCTGTGGAAGGTGTAGGACCAAGAAAAGATTGTACAATCAAAACATACAGTCCGAACATTACGATAGGCTGTCCTATCTGCATGTCAAAATATGTAATTGCATATCTCTGTGTAGCCATGCAAAGAAAGGCATGTTCACGAATGCGGTTCAGACAGAAAATGGCAGACAAACATCAACAATCTACCTTCTTTTTTTAAGTTTGGTAATGTAATTACTAACTGTCCTATAACGTTTTCTCTGGAGAATGTTACAAGGTGTATTGTATTAAGATTGTCTAGTGCACAACATCAATACAATATCGCTGTCTAGTTTTTTTTTTTTTAACTAATCTACTATTTTCCTAAGTGCAAATCATATTAGCCTTTGGTACATACATTCAGTGTTGCCTTTGCTTGAAAAGACCCAATCTAATCCTGTTATAGGTATATGAAATGTATATGAAATAAGCCGGCTCCGGAGCAGGTTTGAGCTACCAGAACTATTGCTATGACAACAACTCTCGGATGAGTTTTGAAGAACGAAACGATCCTGGATCATGTCAAATTGTCAATAACTGTCAATAACCAAATCCAGCTAATTGAGTAATCCACGTAAGAAGAACGGACCCCAGTACAACATTGTTGTCTAGTGCGCAGCATCAGTACAATATCGCTGTCTAGTGCGCAACATCAATACAATACAGCACCGTTTTCTAGTGCGCAACATCAGTACAATACAACATCATTGTCTAGTGTGCAACATCAATACAATACAACATTGTTATCTAGTGCACAACATCAATACAATATCGTTGTCTAGTGCACAACATCGATACAATACAACATCGTTGTCTAGTGTGCAACATCAATACCATATCGCTGTCTAGTGCGCAACATAAATACAATACAACATCGTTGTCTAGTACGCAACATCATTACAATATCATTGTCTAGTGCACAACATCTATACAATACAACATCGTTGTCTATTGTGCAACATCAATAAAATATTGTTGCCTAGTGCGCAACATCAATACAATACAACATTGTTGTCTAGTGCAGGGGTTCTCAACCTTTTTTACTTCGAGGCCCACCTCCTTCTCAGAAAATTTTGTGAAGGCCCAAACTGATTGTCTAGAGAAAATGCTTATTTTAAATAAATGCTTTATTTATTCATTTATTTATTTATTTATTTATTAAAACATTTCTTTTGCCTTATATTATTCTCTTATTTTTCTACATCATTTTATAAAAATAACCCTGAAAAATAAATAAATAAATAAATATCTCCTGAATTCTTTACTTCAGCTAATCTTTAAAAATGCAGAGTATTTGGGCCTTTTTTTCAATAAATGAACCTGAAAGGACAACAGAAGATGGCAAAAACAAACTGCTGCAGCTTTGAATTAGACTGACTACTATTCATCTATTTATCTACTATTCATATCCATTAAAAATATATGTAAAACACTGTAAAAACACTCTAAATCTGTTAAAACACATTGATCTGAAGGCGGTTGGGTTTTTAGCTGGACATTATTGGAGTTCGCTGACAGGAACAGTAAACAACTGTTCACTACTGAAACACTACAGAGTCTCGTTGGACCCCACTGTATGGGCACGCGTCTGTTATAAAACACTTGCAGGACGTTAATTTGGGCAACTATGCAGATATCGCGTTCACACAAAAAGAGCACGCATAGTTTGTAAATACTGACAATGTTTTTGCACCGAGTACGAATTAGCATATTCAATCACAGAAAACAGAAAATGCCATTGGATCATTTTAATATGACATATTAAATAATGAAATCAAATAACCCACCTGCAGGATCGCTGAGGCTCACTAGGGGGCCGCGGCCCACTAGTTGAGAATCCCTGGTCTAGTGTGCAACATCATTAAAATATCGTTGTCTAGTGCGCAACATCAATACAATATCGCTGTCTAGTGTGCAACATCAATACAATACAACATCGTTGTGTAGTGCGCAACATCAGTACAATATCGCTGTCTAGTGCGCAACATCAATACAATACAGGACTGTTTTCTAGTGCACAACATCAACACAATACAACATCGTAGTCTAGTGTGCAACATCGATACAATATCGATGTCTAGTGCGCAACATCAATATAATAAAGGACTGTTTTCTAGTGCACAACATCAACACAATACAAAATCGTAGTCTAGTGTGCAACATCGATACAATATCGATGTCTAGTGCGCAACATCAATATAATAAAGGACTGTTTTCTAGTGCACAACATCAACACAATACAACATCGTAGTCTAGTGCGCAACATAAGAACAATATCGCTGTCTAGTGCGCAACATCAATATAATACAGGACTGTTTTCTAGTGCACAACATCAACACAATACAACATCGTAGTCTAGTGTGCAACATCGATACAATATCGATGTCTAGTGCGCAACATCAATATAATAAAGGACTGTTTTCTAGTGCACAACATCAACACAATACAACATCGTAGTCTAGTGCGCAACATAAGAACAATATCGCTGTCTAGTGCGCAACATCAATATAATACAGGACTGTTTTCTAGTGCACAACATCAACACAATACAACATCGTAGTCTAGTGCGCAACATTAATACAATATCGATGTCTAGTGCGCAACATCAATATAATACAGGACTGTTTTCTAGTGCACAACATCAACACAATACAACATCGTAGTCTAGTGTGCAACATCGATACAATATCGATGTCTAGTGCGCAACATCAATACAATATCGATGTCTAGTGCGCAACATCAATACAATATCGATGTCTAGTGCGCAACATCAATACAATATCGATGTCTAGTGCGCAACATCAATACAATATCGATGTCTAGTGCGCAACATCAATATAATACAGGACTGTTTTCTAGTGCACAACATCAACACAATACAACATCGTAGTCTAGTGCGCAACATAAGAAGAATATCGCTGTCTAGTGCACAACATCAATACAATACAGGCCTGTTTTCTAGTGCACAACATCAACACAATACAACATCATAGTCTAGTGCGCAACATCAGTACAATATCGCTGTCTAGTGCGCAACATCAATACAATACAACATCATAGTCTAGTGCGCAACATCAGTACAATATCGCTGTCTAGTGCGCAACATCAATACAATACAGGACTGTTTTCTAGTGCACAACATCAATACAAAATAACGTTGTTTCAAGAGCAACATCAATGCAAGACAACATCATTGTCTAGTGCATAACATCATACAATACATCATTGTTGTCTTGTGAGCAAAATCATACAATGCTAAATGAACTTCAACTCTGAAAACTGGACTGAAGCAGTTTAAATTTACTAGAACTTATTTTATGTTAAGCTGCTTTGAATCTTCATTGTAAAGCGCTATAGAAATAAAGATGAATTGAATTAAAATATGGCTTTCAGTGATATCAGGCTAGCGTTAGCGTTTTCCAAGATCTCCTCTTGCACCAATAGTTAGTATTTTCAGTGTTTAAAACAGATGATTTTTTAAATTAATAAACAAAACACGTTACATTATAAATGTTTTGAACACTGTAATGTGGCCTTGCTGAACAAAAGTTTTCAAAAAGAACTGAGCACAAACATTTGAAGAGTAGTATAACTTGATTTTAAACGACAGTCACATACAATTTAGCATTTACATGTATTGAATTATGTGAAGTATAATATTTCAAATAACTCTTGACATGAAGATCAAACTAAATCCTTCAAACTGCCATGGGAGTGACATGAAATACTACTGGAAACTTAACCCTTTCATGTCCCTCTTCAATCATCAGATTTAAGCCGATCTGCACTTCAGGATATGAAAGCTGCTAATTTACCTTGAACACTAAAACAGATTTGAACCCTGATGCTCTGGAAGTGATCAACCAGTGCACTTTCAACCACTGCAGTGAAACTTTACCGTTCCCTATAACATGTGTCCACAATTTGAACTTTCTCCCAATCCTTCACTACTTCTACTTAACAAATCTGTGGCATTTCACATCCATTTAAGTCTTATCTCCAATTTCAAGATACACAAAACCTACAAATATCTATCTAGTGTCTACATTTTATAAATAAAGACCATTATCTTTGGAGAGTATATACAGAAACTCTACCAAACCAAACTTCTTCATGACAGATCTGTGGCATTTCACATCCATTTAAAGTCTTATCTACAATTCCGATACACAAAAATCTCTCTACATTTTATGAATCAAGATCACTACCTTTGGAGAAGATACAGCAAACAACTTTCTTTCTCTCACGCACACATCTGTTGTCAGTTAGCGCTAGCTTTTTACCATGGCACTGGCTTTGAAGACAGCCTGGGGCTCGAGATTCCCATAAATTCAGCCCAGTGATGGATCCTGAGTGGATTTGCACCTTCTCCCATAAACAACTTGTTTTCAAGTCACATCCTGCAGCACTTCGCAGTTTGACAGTACATCTCTTATTTCTCAATAACAACCTTGCATGACATCCAGTGAGATACATGTGAATATCATTTACAGGGTATGTATTTGCGCCATAAAGCAATAATTGGACTGATACGAAGCTTCATAAAAGCCAGGTGCTGTTGAATATGGAGACAGTCCGTATATGGGAATGTCGCCGCATGTGCTTCAAAAAGCCTTCGTAATGCCTACTTGACGCTGACAGCACTAATAAATCGAGCTTCACGAACAGTAGCAGTAAAAGCGAAGAGAATATGTGGAGCCACAGGGGTTGAACCCACAGACTGGACAAATGCGGAATGACGGCATATACGATTAAGGAAGAAGTAGTAAATGATGCACAGATGTTCAGCTTTTTTTCTCTCTGCCAAAACAACTTGCTGCTGTTGAGTTAGGAACAGGGATTTTGAGGAAGACATGGGATAGAGAAATGATCTGAAAAGTTATAAAACATTGTTTGATTGGCTTATGTATATGAATTTGAAGGCATAACACAACTCTGCTTAACTGACCTTCATTTCTATAGCACCAATAAAAATGATTGTTGAGCAAGTTGCTGTTAAAAACCAGAGAGAAAATAAGGATTTTGTTAAATCAGAAGATTGTTCAAGACTTTCGGAGCAGGAACAGCAAATGCTCGGTCGACTCGAGATTTTAATTTAGCAAGAGGAATGTTTAATAGTTGCTGGTTGGAGATGTCCAGAGATTTAAGGTGCTTTAAATCACCTATCTGATTGTACCATTTTGTAGATGTGAATGGACAACTGTCAAATGTAATGCCTGTGAAGTATGGAGTGCCTCAAGGATCAGTCTTTAGCCCTATATGGATGACTACTGGCAGCTGGCTCTCTGCAGCTCTTTCATGGTCGCTCACTGAAGCTAAGCAGGGCTGCGCCTGGTCAGTTCCACATGGGAAAGCCAGGTTTCTGCTGGAAGTGGTGTTAGTGAGACCAGCAGAGGGTGTTCAACTTGCAATCTGTGTGGGTCCTAACGCCCCAGTATATCGATGGGGACTAAGTGAGTGCCGTCTTTCCGATGAGACATTAAACCAAGGTCCTGACTCTCCGTGGTTGTTAAAGAGCCCCTATTATGCGTTAAGGCTTAAATCTGAAAGTGGACATTTTTTAAAACTATTGATTCATCTAAAAAAAGAGTCGACTCATAGTGGTTCGAATTAATCGTCTTGATAACGAGTCTTTAGTCATTTCGGCGTGACGTGGATACGAAACATAAGCCCCGCCCAATTGTTGCGCGCGCAAACCCGGGAAAATTTAAACCTGCGGCCCCGCCCACTAACACAGCAGCAAAGACAAACAGATCCTCAAGTCATGAGTCATGAAGACGCTGTGCTTATCTGGATATTGTTGGAGGTGTGAGGGAAAGGAGTGGTTCAGCAATCTGCACGCTTACAATGGGCGATTCATCAGTCGTTTGTTAAAGGAAGGATCAGAAAAGACTACTGATGTATGAGACTTTGACAGAGCTGGACAGGAACTATCAGTCCAGCGCTCATGGATTAGTTTCTTCCTCCATTTTATAATGGACAGACAATACACCAGGGGTGAAGGCAAAATAAGGACAGTTTATTAGGCACAAAGTTAAACAAAGACAGGCTGCTGCACGCTGGGCTTCAGACTGGTGCGCAGCACTGGAAAGGCTTACGAAAGCTCAGGATGAGCGCGATGGGAGCCTGCAGAGATAGCTTGTCAGAGGACAGAGGAGGAGCGCTGGTGAGCGCTACAACCCCCCGGTTGTGGATGTGATCGTTGGGCAAAGCAGAGTACAGGTAAGCCCTGAGAACATTTAACACTTCACGCAAGAGGTGCCACAGCAATTATTGCAAATAGAAATGATCTACATGTTTTGTTACTTGTAACTGCTTGTACTGTATCAGGTTAACTCTTTATATTCTCATATCGCATCTAAAGCCACGTTTAAAACCAATATTGGCGACCCGGGGGCTTGATAAACCGCACTGGGCATTTTACTGTCTCGCGCTGAATGCTGTCGACCAATCGCAACAGGCTGTCAACGGTCAAATCAGCGCAGATTAGCTTCGCGCTAAGGAGGGGTTTGGGAACAAATGAATTGCTGAACGATTCATATGGGAGTCGCTGGGATAATTAGGCAAAAATAAATTCATATTATAAGACCATGAAAGTGTTTTTTGACCTTGTATGCATATCAGTATGTTGTTGGAGACCCATAAAACTGAAATATGACCCTATATAATGTATAATAGCGGCTCTTTAACAATCTCAGGATAGATGCTGCACACTGGTGGTGGATAAGGAGATTCCCCCAAAAATGTGTAAAATGCTTTGAGTGTCCAGAAAAGTGCTATATAAATGTAAGGAATTATTAACCGTTTCTCATGATTTTATTCGCATCCAAATCCAGAATGTCAATGTTTTTCTCTGACCGCCTGTGTTAAAATCCCAGACCAAGTGACGTACTGTTTATTGACAAATACTAAAGTTGTGTGAGGATTTATTTGCTGTCCAAATCCACAGCTCTGAGTTTTTAAATGAGATCAATCAAAAACCTTATTGTAAATGCTTTTTGGTCACTTAAATGCACCATACGGTTTCACTTTGCAGTTATATGCATCTGAAAAGTAGCATCTCGTGCATTGAAAATGACATTACTGAAATGCTAGAAAGTATGTGTCCATGTTTAGACTGTTAATCATTTTACTAGCTGTCAAAATCCATCTTCTGTCAGTGCTGATGGCGTAGTGGTTAGTGCGTGGAATTATAAGGTTCTATCTGCGTTCTGAATGATTTTGAGATAATTAGCTTTAAAGTTTTTGCATTCCATAGGAAACAATATGTGTGTAACATTTGTTTTTTAAATAAAAAGGCTTAAAATGTAAACAACTTACAAAAAAAAACATCCCATAATGTAAATAAGTTGTCATTTAATAAGAATATGTCAATAACTCAATTTTGACAAAAATGTCAGATAGAACCTTAAAATTCTAAGGTAACGACTTGCACTCTAGTGCTCACAGCGACCTGCGTTCCTTCCCCTCTCTCTGCTTTCCTGTCAATATTCTGTACTATCCTATCCAATAAAGCTGAAAACCCCCAAAAACAATTATAAAAAAGGTAACACTTTATATTGAAGTTCCATTTGAGTATTAGTAGACTGTCTGCTTAATATCTGTTGATACTGCTCCTTCAACAGGCATTTAACTGACTATAAGAAACTTTGCAAGTACATGTCAACTTACACTTACCCTAATCTCAACCTAACAGTCTACTTATAATCTAATGAGAATTAGTTGGCATGTGGATGCAATGTAACTTAAATTCAACAAACGGACCATCAAAATAAAGTGTGAACAAAATAAAAGCTGTCTTTTTTGTATTGTGCTGCGGTCCAATGTAATTTCTTGTGACTATGATGATCTCACCAGCACTGATGATGACCCAGCATAGAGTTTGATCAGAGAAAGAGCTAAACAAAGTGGGCCACATTTGAGGATCCCACATACAGTATTAATATCGCTGACTGAGCGTGTTACTGATCAAGCAAGACATATAGTTCCAAGTTTGAAGGAATGCAAAATCAGACGTCCACTTTAAATTTACTTTCATCCAAAAGAAACAGCATGTGTTTAATCACAGAGGAGCTATGTGGATTTTTCTTTTACAGATGTCCCCATGAAAAACAATTGCCATCCAAATCAGGCTTTAAGCCCTATTCAGACAGGACTAGTTTTACAGGGGTTAAAGAAATGTGTGAACTTTGTACTTTGAGATTTGTATCCCATCAAAATCTGTGGTCCTCTAAGAAATCTAACCCTGTCTTAATGTGAATGTCTGTGATTGCCATTTATTCCCAAAAAGATTTTTCTTGTGTGCTTTGATCAGCATAAATTACCATACAATCTCTCCCTAGCGAGAATTCTCAAGTTTCTGCTTACTGTGTACTAATATTTGATGTACATGTGTTTGGTGGTGCCCAGCCGAGGAATGAACAAGATGAAATCAACAAAAAGAGCCTAATGACATAAACTGTTAACACTGTAATATCAGTGTCAGGTCAGATTACTTTCAATACATTTGATCACATTCATTAATTGTGTTCAATGGCAGTTTTTAAATTCTATACCTAAAATGTACTTTAATATAGTTTACAGTTTGACAATATTTGATCTTCCGCAAAGCCATCATTTAAAACACAGACACAGAGATGTTATTCCCAGATGAATCCGTACATCAAGTTACAGATGTTGACTGATGAAAACTAGTCCCATACGAATTGGGCTTTAGACTACTTGCTATTTACAATATATGTACAGTTAAAACCAGAAGTTTACATACACTGTATAAAAAGACATATAACCATTAAAAAAAAAGTCAGATGTTAATGTGACTAAACCTTTTCTCTTTTAGGTAAGTTAAGATTATCAAATTTGTTTCTGTTATGCTTAATAGCAAAATAATGAGAGATATCTTTTGACAAATTGTTATAACTTTTCTTGAAAGTCAAGTTTACATACAATAAGATTATTATACCTCTGAAAAAAGCTCAGATGATGGTGTCAAGGTTTTGGAAGGTTCTGATTGGCTAATTGACAACATTTGAGAACTTTTCCAAATTACACTGGGAAAAATAATAATTTTTGGAGACTTGTCCTGTGGTCTGATGGAACTAAGATTGAACTGTTTGGCCATAATGACCAGTGTTACATTTGGAGGACAAAGGGGAAAGCTTACAAGCCTAAGAACACCATCCCAACTGCCATCCCGGCAGCATCATGTTGTGGGGCTGTTTTGCTGCAGGAGGGACTGGTCCACTTCACAGCATAGATGGCATCATGAAGAAAGAACATTATGTTGAAATACTGAAGCAACATTTCAAGACATCAGCCAGGAAATTAAAACTTGGCCACAAATGGGTCTTCCAAACCAATTATGACCCTAAGCATACTGCCGAATTAGTTAAAATGTGCTTTAAGGACAACAGAGTGAATGTTTTGGAGTGGCCATCACAAAGCCCTGTCTCTATCCTATAGAAAATTTGTGGGCAGAGTTGAAAAAGCTTGTGCGAGCAAGACAGCCAACAAATCTGACTCAGTTACACCAATTCTGTCAGGACGAATGGGCCAAAATTCCTTCAAACTATTGTGAGAAGCTGGTGGAAGGATACCCAAAACATTTGACCAAAGTTATACAGTTTAAAAGCAAAGCTAAAAAATACCAAGGAAATGTATGTAAACTTTTGACTGTTTAGAAATTAATAAAAATTTATCTCATTATTCTGGCATTTAGCAAATGTAAATGATTTAGGTAATCCTAACGAACCTAAAATAGTAAACATTTAGTATGATTTACCATCAGACATTTTTTAAAAAACGGTTATGTTCCTTTTTTTAGAGTGTATGTAAACTTCTGATTTCAGCTGTACATGTTACAGGATTAGCTTTCATTGCTATGCTATGACACACAGCTATACAACAAACTGATGAAATATCTGAACTAAGATAACCAACCATTTTTTATATTAATTCAAACAAGACAGAAGTATTATTATTTATAACTAACAAAAACCTGTAATTCAACTTGCAGATACACGTTAGAAGAGACCCAGCAAGCATTTTTTTTGTTTTTAAAAGATGTCTAATAGATGTCTAAACATAGTTGTCTTGGCTAAAACAAAGGCTAAATTTGTATCAAATAAACAGAAATGAATGACTACACATATAAAGTCTGTCTAATCTGTCTATTTGATGACTAATCTAGTTTTGGCCTATTCTTAGATGTCCATTAGATTTTCACTGACAGCCCAAGTTTAACCTTGTTTTAGCTAAGCTATCTACGTTTAGATGTCTATTAGACATTTATTAAACACACAATTGATTGCTGGGAGAGATGCAATGTTGGTTCTATAGTCCAAGATGTTATATTAAACATCCACTTAACATGTATCCCATGTCAAAAATCAGCCTTCTTTCATCTTGGAAATATTGCTAAGCTAAGAAACATGTTATCTCTCTCAGATGCAGAAATGTTTGTTCATCCTTTTATGACCTCCAGATCACCCCAGTCTTCTATATCCCTTCAATCCATCCCGCTCTTTAAGATTGCAAAACTCAGGGCTTCTGTTTGAACCCAGAACACCAAAGTCCAATCGAGTGTTTTCACGTCTGGGTTTTAAAATTTGGAACAGCCTTAGTGATAATGGTAGATGAGGTCCAGAGATACTCTCTCAGTTTAAATCTAGATTAAAGTCATTTCTTTTTATTAAAGCATATGTGCAATGCATCCTATAACTATGTGCTTTAGTACATCTTATTAAATATGATAAATCAGAGTAGATTTTCTCATTAAACACCTCAAATTACGCATAAAATTCACTTACATTATGTAGATGTTGAATGATTGACTCTGATGATCACTGTGAATGTGCAATTATTTTCAGGAAAAAGAATAGATTCCAGGCAGGTTTTGACTGCATTATAGTTCCATATCACTACACACAATGTTTTCAGTTATCAAAGCAAATCAAAGCAGACTTTCAATGAAATGTGTAACAATCAAGTCCTACACACAAGAGCAGTTTGAGGACAAAACCTGACAAACGTTTTCAAACAATGTCTGCACATGTGGTAACCAGACAGTAGTATGTGCATAATAATTCATGACAGACCATAGAAATATTGGAAAATAATGCACACCCAAAGGTGGTGATGTGGCCACAACATAAAGCAGAGTTCAAAAAACCTGAAAAGTTTCAAGCAAAAAATAGACAAATGTACTTAAATACAACATCTGGACAATGTCTGCAGGTGTGGTAAACATTCATTCATTCATTCATTTTCTTTTCAGCTTAGTCCCTTTATTAATCAGGGATTGCCACAGCGGAATGAACCGCCAACTTATCCAGCATATGTTTTAAGCAGTGGATGCCCTTCCAACTGCAACCCATCATTGGAAAACACCCATACACTCTCATTCACTATGGACAATTTTAGCTTACCCAATTCACCTTTTTAGCAAACCCACGCCAACATGGGGAGAACATGCAAACTCCACGCAGAAATGCAAACTGACCCAGCTGAGGCTCGAAATAGCGACCTTTTTGCTGTGAGGCGACAGTGCTAACTACAGAGGTGACAGCGCTACCCACTGCCCCACCGCACCACCCTGTGGTAAATATAGTATAAGCAAAATAATGGATGGCAGGCCATTGAATTATTAAAAAATAAGGCACACCCGAGGTGGTGCTGTGGCCACAATATGAAGTGAAAATCAAAAACCTGAAATGTTTCAGACAAATCCTGACAAATATCTAAAAATATGGCATCATAAACAATGCATTTAGGCGTGGTAACTGTAGTATAAACAAAATAATCAATGACAGGCCATTGTATTATAAGAAAATAACACACATCTGAGGTGATGGTGCGGCCACAACATAAAGCGGAGTTTAATAACCTGAAAAGTTTCAGACAAAACCTGACAAATATCTAAAAAACGACATCTGAACAGGGTCTTTAGGTGCGGTAATCATAGAATAAGCAAAGTAATTGATGACAGGCCATTATATTACAAGAAAATAGCACACACCTGAGGTGATGGTGCGGCCACAACACAAAGTGGAGTTCAATAATCTGAAAAGTTTCAGACAAAACCTGACAAATATATAAAATATGACATCATAAGCAGTGTCTTTAGGTGTGGTAACTGTAGTATAAGCAAATTAATTGAAGACAGGCCATTATATTATAAGAAAATAACACACACCTGAGGTGATGGTGCAGCCACAACATAGAGTTAAATAATCTAAATGTTTCAGACAAAACCTGGCAAATATCTAAAAAAAACGACATCTGAACAGGGTCTTTGGGTGTGGTAATCATAGTATAAGCAAAGTAATTGATGACAGGCAATTATATTATTAGAATAAAACACACACCTGAGGAGGTGATGCAGCCACAACATGAAGCGGAGTTCAACAATTTGAAAAGTTTCAGAAAAAAACAAGCGGCAACATCCCGCTCTCCCTCGGGAAGCCAATACGGAAGTAACTGAAACTGCAATTCATCGAAATTCCGCTAGTCCTGGCTCCATAATAGAGCAAATTTCTATTGAGCCCACTGCTAGAATGGCCAGCTTTACAGCATAAAAAAAGGTGTTTACAGCCTAGTACAAAGAACGATTTTGGTTCATATAGCTAATATTACCCTTCGTGACAACTGTGAGGGGGGTGAACTCATCCGTTTCCTTTATATTAGGTTATATTAAGTTTGCATAATTAAGGGCGTGGCCACTTGAGTGACAGCTAGGTCTCGCTGGTCGCCGTCACTTCACCTCAGCTGATTACGGCTGATTAGCCGCTGATCTCGGCATATTCATCGTATTTTTGTGTTGTTTTATGTGACACAGTCTGCTGCCTTTTGGAATTATTTCCTACTATTATCAGATGATATGGCATGCTGTGTGCACTTAATTGTGCTCACAAACCATTCACGTGGCCTCCATTTCCCAGGTGAGGGAAATTATATACCATCTCTATGAATATATTTGTTTTATTTAAGATCATTTATCATTTATAATGTTCTTTAGACCTGTAATGCACTCCAGAATCTGACAGATTATTAGCTGTAGGCTCTAGAACAGTCATCTGAAGCGTTGTCATACAGTGTTCTGCATGGACTTCATAATTAGCCTTGCATTTACTAACACAGACTATATCTGAAGTTTTTGGAAGTAATTCGCACTTTCCTCCTGTTGAAAAACGTCATAAGCACAATGCTTAGTGGCTCAATGTGTAATGCATTGAGCCACTAAGCATTGCGCTTATGACGTTGCTTATGAAACAGTGTTTTTAAAAGTCTAAACACTTTATTGATAAAGTGTACAACCAAGCACATGTGGTCAGAACACAAACGAGTCGCAGGTGATGAAGTATTAAGCGTTTCTCCCATAGGAAAGTCCGTCTAAGCAGAATGCCAGCATGTGTCTGTAGCTCCGCTCACGCTCCGACTCTTTGCCCTTGTATGGTATGCCCGGGGTGGGTGCGATGAAGCGCGAACAAAATGGCGACGGTCAGCCACGCCTTCTGGTGGCTTCTTTTGGGTTCTTCATAAACCTATGGGTGACGTCACGGATACTACGTCCACTGGCAATTGTCTTAAAATACAGCATCTAATGGTCTGTTTCCACTGACTGGTACAGTACGATACGGGTCACCTTTATCAGGATTGCATTTCCACTGGGTACCACAAGGGTACCCTTTTGATGGGCGTGGTGTACAACAGAAAGTTTCAGTCTACGTCATTTTCACTCGAGGAAATGTCTACAGTAAAGCTGTACGGGTCGTTCACTTCATATGAGAAGCACTTCTCACAAAACAGATGCTTTATACACATAAATACTTCTGTATAAATGTTCATGACCAACCTTTCTATGAACATGAGTTGATTATAACTGCAGATCAATGGCAGTGCGAAATAGCCTACTGTAACATCTGCCATAATATAAAATAAATAAATAATTGCAACACATATGAACACATACAGACCCTTACAGTCTCCAATATGATACCAATTACAGAAAAACTACACACAGCATACATTTAGTCCTTATTTGGGTTCAAAAGCAACACGCAACATGTAGCCCACAGTCTCTCATCTGCATCTTTAATCTTTACCAGCACATGTAGCCTCTGTTAGAGAGTAATTCCGTCATTCCGAGTTCATAATAGTCCAAAAGGCGATGATAAACATGGCAGGTTGTTCATGATTCAGGTCACTCCTTCAATTTTTCCGGCTTATCCTTTGTTTTTTCGCACTTCACTCTTGCGTTTGTCTTTTTTTGAAAGGATCGAATGTCAAAAGCGCTTCAATCACGCGCACGTTATTATCATCAACTTAAGAAGTTCGTTATTTCAAATATAGACGCGCACACAAGCGATCGCGAGCTCCCTGGAGAAAGCGAACCCACTCGCACTTTTAGGCGGCCTCGTAAAACAACAACAGGACACGACAGATTTTGTTCTTCTTGGCTTTGTGGCTGTACATCAAGACAACGACAAGGTTTGTTTGAGCTCAGGTCAACCATGGCTCGTTATTATATGCATATAGTATTACGATGTAATGTCTCGGCTGTGTATTTAAAACATGGCGGTTCCTTTGTTTTCATTCTGACTAGCTCCACAAGCGAGTGATGTTTCTTTGTAAACCAATAGCATTCAGCTGCACATGTAGCTCCGCCTTTTGGTACCCTTTAGTCCTGCTAGGTACCCTTTGCAAAGCGTAACCAAATACTGGTACGGTACGGTTCACTTTTAGGTATCTTTTGACAGTGGAAACGGCCATAAAAGCGTACTGAACCGTACCACTCAGTAAAAACGGGCCATAAACATTGTCTTTAGGTGTAGTTACCATAGTATATGCTGTATACTTGACGACAAGCCATTAATATAACTATTTAAAGGTTAATTATTCATTAAATGCTTATATTAGGGCGATGCGGTGGCGCAGTTGGTAGTGCTGTTGCCTCACAGCAAGAAGGTCACTCGTTCGAGTCTTGGCTGGGTCAGTTGGCGTTTCTGTGTGGAGTTTGCATGTTCTCCCCGCGTTCGCGTGAGTTTCCTCCGGGTGCTCCGGTTTCCCCCGCAGTCCAAAGACATGTGGTACAGGTGAATTGGGTAAGCAAAAATTGTATATATTGTATGTGTGTGAATGAGAGTGTATAGGTGTTTCCCAGTGATGGGTTGCGGCTGGAAGGGCATCCGCTGCGTAAAACATATGCTGGATAAGTTGGCGGTTCATTCTGCTGTGGCAACCCCAGATTAATAAAGGGAATAAGCCGAAAAGAAAATGAATGAATGAATAAATGCTTATCTTACGCATACAAATATTTTAAACTCTTTTGCATTTGCTGTTTTAAACTACCTCGAGATTTATTTTCCTTTTACAACAATGTCACTGTGAAAAACGATAAACAAGTAAATTCTGAATCTCATAATACTACAAATTAACAGTGAAAATCCTTGAGGTGTGCTTGCAATGGAGACGTGGGTTGTTGCTTTAGTGCATCAGTTTTTCCTTTTTGACTGGCATTAAAGGGATAGTTCATGCAAAAAATAAAACTCACCCTCAGATTGCTGTAACTATTTGTATGTTTCTTTTTTCTGCTGAAAATTTTTCTGCCAAAAAGAAGATGAAGCCAGTAGCCATTTGCATCGTTATTTGTTAAATTTCATATAAAAAGGTTATTCACATAAAAGTTCTCCGAATTCTTTAAAATATTCTTTGAATTCTGTTCAACCATAAAAAAAAACACAAACTTAAACAAGTTTGGAACAAGGAAAATATGAGTAAATTATGACAAAATGGACTTTTTTTGCCAACTATCCCTTTAATAAACAAAGATAGTATGGCTCAGAATAAAAGTTGAAGCACTATGACCTGCTGTGTTTGATTGACATGTATAGCTCCGCCTCTATCTATCTGTTTGCCCAAAGAGCTCAGGCTTGTCATTTTCTGTACTGAGATTTAGAGGTCTCTATACATGCCCAGTCACTGCACATGTGGAACTACTTACAGCCAGTGAAATATTTCAGCATTTCAGAAATTTTTCATCATATGAGCTGCTCCATCTTCGAGACATCCATTCATCTGCCACACCGTCGAGTACAATGGGGCTAAAGGCTCTGCAGGGTAAAAGGACCTTTAGGCTTTTTTCCTCCTTCAGAAGACTAAATACCACAGCACTTTCCTAAACACCTGTTTGTTATTATGTGCCGCTGTCCTGAACCAAAAGGTCATTGTGTGGAATGTCTAGACTTTTCGTCATTTCAAAAACAAACAAGCAAACAAAACTTAACAAACGAACAAATAAATAAGTGTGTGAAAATTGCAGCACACAAAAACAAATAAAAATGTATGTATAAAAAACTGAAGACACACAAGCTTGTTTATTTTGCTGATTGGTATTCTGATATTTTCATTTGTTTGTTTGTTTTATAATTATTATTATTTGACACTTGATTTCATATTTATTTTAAATAGTGTTTACGTATATCTTACATGTGTGTTTTGTTTTAAGTATGTTTTATAAATCTTTTGTTTTGTGAACTCATTTTATTGTACAGCACTCTGGTCTGCTCTTTAATAGTTGTTAAGTGCTTTATAAATAACATTTGAAATGATTGTTACTGTCATTATTATTATTAGTAGTAGTATAGTTGTTAAATGCAATTCAATATTTTATTGTAATCATCAAATAAATGTAAAATAAATTATTTGGGAAAAACATTCAAATGGATAAAACTCAAAACATTTAAACAAACAAAATGAGAGGATGGGGAATGGGAGGACACAAACCAAAACCCTACAAAAACACTGAAAAGAGAAATAATATCTACAAATAAGCCTACAATAATAGCAATATAGGTCTACAAACAAAAGTGTACACCGTTTACTGACATTATTGCAATGGTATTTTAATAGTTGTCAGATAAAAAATAAATGTATTTAATAATAAAAAATATTTCATGAAATAAAATAAATTCAAATGCTACACCACTAACATTATAAACATTTAATGAAATACACTACTGTATTATTATGAAGACATTTTCAATAAACATTTTAATTTGTGATTTAAATGGGTTTTGCCCAGCATTTGGGTTGGGTTTAGTATATATCCATACAATTATATTTTGTTCTAGCAGAAAATCCATTCATTCATCCATCCATCCATCCAACTTTCCATCTATCTATTCATTTATCAATGCATCCAACCAACCAACCAACCAACCAACCATCCATCCATCCATCCATCCAACCAACCGTCCGTCCGTCTGTCCGTCCATTCCCACGTACGTACGTACGTACGTCCATTCATCAATCCATCAGTCCATCCTTGCATCCACCACCCAACCAACCATCCATCCATCTGTCCATCCATCCAACTTTCTATCTGTCTATCCATCTATCCATGCAACCAACCAATCAACCATCCATCCATCTATCTATCCATCCATCCATCTGTCCATCCATCCAACTTTCCATCTATCTATCCATCTAGCCATGCATCCAACCAACCAACCAACCAACCAACCAACCAACCATCCATCCATCCATCCATCCATACATGCATCCAACTAACCAACCAACCAGTCCTCCATCCATCCACTCATCCATCCATCCATCCATCCATCCATCCATCCATCCATGCATCCATCCATCTATCCAATAATCCATCTATCCATCCATCAATCCATCCATGTCTAACTAACCATATTGACCATATCTAACCAACTACTTACATATCTGATATCTAATTTTCCGTCTTTCCATCTATTAATGCATCCAACCAACTAACCAACCAACCATCCATCCATCCATACATCCATCCATCCATCCATCCATCCATACATCCATCCATACGTACATACATACATACATTTGAAGTCAGAATTATTAGCCCCCCTGAATTATTAGCACCCCTGTTTATTTTTTCTCCAATTTCTGTTTAATAGAAAGATTTTTTTCAACACATTTCTAAACATAATAGTTTTAATAACTCATCTCTAATAACTGATTTATTTTATCTTTGCCATGATGACAGTAAATAATATTTTACTAGATGTTTTTCAAGACACTTCTATACAGCTTAAAGTGACATTTAAAGGCTTAACTAGGTTAATTAGGTTAACTAGGCAGGTTATGGTAATTAGGCAAGTTATTGTATAATGATGATTTGTTCTGTAGACTATCGGGGAAAAATAGCTTAAAGGGGCTAATAATTTTGTCCCTAAAATGGCTTTTAAAAAATTTAAAACTTTTATTCTAGCCGAAATAAAACAAATAAGACTTTCTCCAGAAGAAAAAAACATTATCAGACATACTGTGAAAATTTCCCTGCTGTGTTAAACATCATTTGGGAAATATTTAAAAGAGAAAAAAAATTCAAAAGGGGTCTAATAATTCTGACTTTAACTGTACATACATACATACATACATACATACATACATACATACATACATACATACATACATACATACATACATACATCCTTCCTTCTTCTTTTTTATTTTTTGTAAATAAATAAAATGCAAACTGTGCTTTTTGTTTTTTAATGTTTCACTCAGACAAACTTAAAGCCATTTTAACTTAAATGCACTTAGTATGTTTCTTACAATAAACCAGCTACCAAATGAATAAATGCATTCATTTCAATTTAATTCAAAGTCTTCTTTTAATAGGTGAGAAATCTCAATACTTTACAAAAAATGCAGTTGAAAAACAGAGTTAATTAGCTGCCCTGACAAATCAAAACTCTTATTTAGTCAGGGTCATTATTCTGGATGTAGTTCCATGACAACCATACAATAATGCCCACCGGGTGCCGCCCCAAAACTGAGCCACTGTCAGCTGGAAGTGGAAGGATTTAATAAAGCTTTGCTGTCCTTTTGTGTAAAGCTCAGACTGACAGAGAACATTAAAAAAAGATTTAGCCAGACAGTGATTTGCCCAACTCCTCAAAAAGCACATTCATCCTCTGTTGAAATTATGCAGAATGGCTTCCATTGTTTAAATGAGTTAATTAGGTGAAAAGTCTTGTAACACTTACAGATGTACTCAAACACACACAAAGAGAGAAAGAGAAAAGTGAGCGAGAGAATCTAAGGCCTAGTGGGCTTACACAATAAAAGCCCTTGTTAACTGCAATGAAAGAGTGTGTTATGGCTTTTTTTGAGTGTGTGTGCATCAGGCATCAAGCAATACACAGTTCTTTGTATGCTCTAAATAGCTTCTAACTTTTTAAAAATGCCTCTTTTAAACCTTTTGGTTCTCTGCCCTCCTACAATAGGTTTTGACCGATTTAAGGTCAATAAACACTTCAATTTTCTCCTAATATCTGATGCAGCATTGCCTCTTTTCTTACAGTGTCTAAAATGGTTTCTTCAAGGATGCACACTCTCAAAGACCCTGTTTACACCTTGGGCCCTATCAAACACTCGGCGCAATAAGGTGCAAGACGTGTTTGACACGATTTGCTGCTATTGTCAGACCAGTGCAACAATAATTTTCACGTTTTGCGCCAAGTTGTTTAAATAGCAAATCTATTTGCACCATTTTGTAGACTCATGGGTGTGCTGGTCAAAAAAAGGAGGTGTGTTAAGGTGCATTGTTGGCGCATTGCTATTCTGAAGAACTGAAATAGACTGCACAATTGACCAACTAAAATCTTGTCTAAAGTTTATTCATGACAATTTGCATTAGTATAATAATATAAGTAGTTTTATTTATAATATGCATATTTATATTAGTTATTACAAATTATTAATTAAAACTATTATGCTTTAAAATGAGTTGGAGAAAAAAATCTTATCTCCATTAAACAGCACTTTAATATATATATATATATATATATGAAAAATAATTTATATTTCACAGGAGTGCTAATCATTTTGTCTATCAGCACCATTCACTGAAGTAGAGTCTTCAAAATCAACCACAAACAGTCCAATGAGTGTCTTTATCATATATTTAGCTCTAATCAGTGAAATAAACTGAATTCCAACAGTTGCAGCTCATGCAAACAAACACATTTGTTATCTGAACCTGCTACACTGACATTTGGTCTGGCTGAACTGAGCCATACCTTGCAACTGACCAAACAGGGAATGTGCTGCTATCCTGAGATAAGATAGTTGTTTCTCCAAAAATACTTGGCAGGAGCAGTTGTCAACATTGGCTGCTTTCCCCGAAAAAGCCTCTTAACCCAATGACCTCATGCCTGGAGAAGGAGTTCAGGTTATGAGTCTAGTCTCTCTTTCAATGAGGTGTTGTCAATGGCGGCTCATCTTCTACCTTTAATCTAGACCTTTGAAACAGCACTAAAGCTAGTTTATGGATAGAATTCAAGATGATCCCACGTTAAAATAAACACCAAACTGTCTAGAGCAGGGATGTCAAACTCAATTCCTGGAGGGCCGCAGCCCTGCACAGTTTAGTTCCAACCCTAATTAAACACACCTGATCAAACTAATTGAGTCCTTCAGGCTTGTTTGAAACCTACTAGTAAGTGTGTTGAAGCAGGGTTGGAACTAAACTGTGGCTGGCTGGCTGGCTGGCTGGCTGGCTGGCTATCTGTCTGTCTGTCTGTCTGTCTGTCTGTCTGTCTGTCTGTCTGTCTGTCTGTCTGTCTGTCTGTCTGTCTGTCTGTCTGTCTGTCTGTCTGTCTATCTATCTATCTATCTATCTATCTATCTATCTATCTATCTATCTATCTATCTATCTGACGTCAACATGACGTGAGATTGACATTGTACCCCAACGTCGTGGGATGTTGCATTTTGATTGGAAATGAAAATCGGGTTGATGTCAGAACCCAACGTCAGGCCGACATCAATGTCCAACCTCGGACAGGCATTGCACTTTGGTTACTTTCCAATGTAACCTAAAAACAACAAAATATAAAATCTAATGATGTTACAGCTTTACATTGTGTGGGAATTACCAATATGATTTCTATCAGACATTGGGTTTTTGTTGCCATACCTGATGAATAAATGTCAGTATTTGACGTCAATATGACGTTGGTTTAAGATGTTGCTTTGAGAACAAAATATCAATGTCATTTCACGTCATTATTGGACATCAAAATAATGTTGTTCTTAGACTCTGGCTAGACATAGAATTTCGGTCACCTTACGTCATAACCTAAATCTAACCTTATATTAATGTCTTATGACACTACGTTGTGTTTCTGTTGGGTATCTATCTTTTTGTTTGTCCGTCCGTCCATCCATCCATTGTAGTCAAACAGTATAGGAAATATTTCTACCATTTAAGAAAACTGTTTTCTGTCAACATATTCTAAAACATAATTTATTTCTGTTAAGGGAATTTTCAATTTCTGATCTTCATTATGTTTTTAAAATGCTGATTTGATGCAATCTTTTATTATTACACTAAGAAAAATAATGCAAACAGTTGTTGTGCTTTGAGCATAAACTATTTGTATTGTTACATTTTTGATCTATGCATCCAACCAACAAACCAACCATTCATCCATCCATCTATCCATACATTTAACTAACCAACCTTTCATCCATCCATCCATCCATCCATCCATCCAACTTTCCATCTATCTATCCACTTATCCATGAATCCAACCAACCAACCATGCACCCATCCAACCAATCATCCATCCATCCATCCATCCATCCATCCATCCAACCAACCAACCATTCATCCAACTTTCCATCTATCTATCCATCTATACATGCATCCAACCAACCAACCTTCCATCCATCCACCCATCTATCATCTATCCATGTCTAACCAACCAACATTCCATCTATCCATGCAATCAAACAACCAACAATCCATCCATCCATCCATCCATGAATCCAACTTTCCATCTAACTATCCATGCATCCAACCAACCATCCATCAATCCAATTTTCCATCTATCTATCTATCCATCTATCCATGCATCCAAACAACCAACCAGCCATCCATCCATCCATCCGACTTTCCATCTAACTATCCATGCATCCAACCAACCATCCATCCATCCATCCATCCATCCATCCATCCATCAATCCAATTTTCCATCTATCTATCCATCTATCCATGCATCCAAACAACCAACCAGCCATCCATCCATCCCTCCATCCAACTTTCCATCTAACTATCCATGCATCCAACCAACCATCCATCCATCAATCCAATTTTCCATCTATCTATCTATCCATCTATCCATGCATCCAAACAACCCACCAGCCATCCATCCATCCATCCAACTTTCCATCTAACTATCCATGCATCCAACCAACCATCCATCCATCCATTCATCCATCCATCCATCCATCCAACTTTCCATCTATCTATCTATTCACCTATCCATGCTTCCATCCAACCAACCATCCAACCATCCATCCATACGTATGTACGTCCATTCATCCAACTTTCCATCCATCCATCCATCCAACTTTCCATCTAACTATCCATACATCCAACCAACCATCCATCCATCCATTCATCCATCCATCCATCCAACTTTCCATCTACCTATCTATTCACCTATCCATGCTTCCATCCAACCAACCATCCAACCATCCATCCATACGTATGTACGTCCATTCATCCAACTTTCCATCCATCCATCCATCCAACTTTCCATCTAACTATCCATGCATCCAACCAACCAACCAACCATCCATTTGTCCATCCAACTTTCCATCTATCTATCCATCTATTCATGCATCCAAACAACCAACCATCCATCCATCCAACTTTCCATCTAACTATCCATGCATCCAACCAACCAACCATCCATCCATCCATCCATCCATCCATCCAACTTTCCATCTATCTATCTATTCATCTATCCATGCATCCATCCAACCAACCAACCAACCAACCATCCATCCATCCATATGTACGTACGTACATTCATCCAACTTTCCATCCATCCATCCATCCATCTATCCAACTTTCCATCTAACTATTCATGCATCCAACCAACCAACCAACCAACCAACCAACCAACCAACCATCCATCCATTTGTCCATCCATCCATCCATCAATCCATCCATCCATCCAACTTTCCATCTATCTATCCATTTACCCATGCATCCTAACCAACCATCCATCCATCCATCCATCCATCCATCTATCCAACTTTCCATCTATCTATCCATCTATCTATGCATCTAATCAACCAACCATCCATCTGTACGTCCATTCATCCATCCATCCATCCATCCATCCATCCATCTATCCAACTTTCCATCTATCCATCTATCTATCTATCTATCTATCTATCTATCTATCTATCTATATATCTATCTATCTATCTATCTATCTATCTATCTATCTATCTATCTATCTATCTATCTATCTATCTATCTATCTATCTATCTATCTATCTATCTATCTATCTATCTATAAAAGCAAACAGCAAATAGTAAGTTAAAAATGACAGGGTGTATGTTTTTTGTAACATTAAAAATGAAAAAAAAATATTAAATAACAAATTGTATACACTGTACAAAATGTCTGTGATTTTAACAGTAAAAGTCTGTACAATCTACAGTGAAAATTTGTTAAATGATTAACAGCTTATTTCTGTACAGAAAATAACTGTACTAGATCTAACCTTTGTTTTCGAGAAAGTAGGCATAGTGTCTGAAATCTCACCATACATCCTCATTCACTAGTCCCTAAATTAGTCAATTAGATTAGTCCACTAGACAGAGTGAATGACCACAAATGACTGAATTCAGACACTGATGAACAGCTGCTGCTAACAAGCGCAATCACTGAAGGAAAGAACAAGAAATAAAACTATATAGACACCCTTTCACCAAACCAACTGAATTAAAACAGTGGATTAAAGAACTCCAATAAATAACAGCTTCACTGATTAGTTTGGCTTCATTTCTGTCATATCTGCGACTGCAAGAATATTTGATAATTAACAGAGGTTTATATTTTTATTGAAAATGTTTCATTTGACCTCACCATCATGGAGATCAGAGGCTGCTTTAGTTGGGGTCTTGATCCTGTACTCTTTTATCTTAATGTTTCTCAGGCTGTTATAACTGTATTTCTGAAACTTATCATTTAAAGCAAGAAAGGTGATGAGAAACTATACTGTATGTGCTTAATTGTTACAGATAGAATTATAAATAACATAATATTTTTATAAGTTAGGTCATAAAAAAGAATTGCAAATTTATATGAATGCCGTTTTTAGGACAATACCGCAGCTTTACATGGAGGGTCAACAAACAATGAGGAAGGAAATAATAATAATTAGAATTTCATGCACAAAACCTTGAAAGCTCCAGCAGCGCATTAAGACACACAGACATCAAGAATCAGGATATGAACCTCAACCATGGTTGATAAAAACAAAAAAAGCTGCATAATTCATTCATGCTGCAATGCATGCTGGGTGCCAGCATAGTACAAAACTCCCAGCATGCACTGCAGCATGAATAGATTTTACAGCTTAAAGTTCTTACAATATCTTTCTTCGCCTTTATTTTATTTTGTTTTTGGGGTGTAACATTTCAGTAGATTGTTTTGTATTATTCTGGGTTGTTTTTTATTTGATTTTTATTTTTGTTTGTCACCATTATTGAGATTCAAAGACTAATTGTTGATGTCTGTGTGTTTTTAGGTTGTGAATGGTGTATGTTAAACAATGCCTGTTAAACAATCAATGATTGCTGAAGCTCCAGTGGTTTCATTTAAGTTTATTATTCATTTCTCACACACAGCCAACACAATCTTGAATGAGAACACAAGCAGGTGAGGGTGGCTTTGATATCATAGTTAATCTTATCAGACTTATTCTTATGTTTTCTTTTGACTTTTCATGCTATACAAATAGTGTGATTAACACTATTAATTATAGCAACCAAAATAACGACTAGTTTTAAAACAAGAAGTTGAAGAGCCCAACTAAAGCAGATGCTAACCTCCATCATGGTGACTTCAAGTGAACAACAGAAATTTCATTAAGAGCTTTTGTTCACGTGACAGAAATAAAGCCAATGGTCAATAATAAGTGAAGCTTTTATGTTTGTGGAGTTGTGTAATGATCTCTGCTGAGATCTTGAGAAATAACATTTTATTTTTTTTTATTGTGTAATTTGTTTTATTAATTATTATTTTTATTTGGAGTTTTATTTTCAGTTGATTTCATCTTTGGTTTTGGCTGTGTTTTTTTGTGTTTTATTTTCTTCAGTGATTCTGCTTGTTAACAGTTGTTCATCAATAATTATCAATCCTCCTTAATTATGTCATTAACTTCATCACTGCCTGAGTGTTCAACACAGTAGTGACGACACTAGTGAGGATTTTGCTCTGGGATTTAAGGGGTTAAATGTGTTTGATGAAAAATACAGACTGTGGAATGTATTTTTAACGAAAATATTCTGTAAATTGAATTTACGAATGTAAAATGTTAAAAACAGTAGATTACTGGCAACCACAGCTGCCGGTATTTTTCCGTAAAGTCAAGAAAAAAAAAAAACTGCAAAATACTGTAAAACATTTTTTTGTGTCACCATTGTGGAGCATAATAGCGTCTGTTTGCAAGTCCAAGATGGACTGAGAGCATCTGATGTTTTGCTGCATCTTCTTATGTTTAAATGTAACTGTGTAGTTATTAATGCAGTGAAAATCTGTTCGTTAATTGTAAACACACATGAACACATTAGTGCATTTAATGACTTAATGTTTTTTGTGTACTAAGCTACGTTTTTGTAATTATTGCATGTTAGCCTAAAATAATTATTTTTGTAGTAATGCTGCCAAATATTATGAGTTAATTCAATTTACTTAATTATATGTTAACTCTGATCAAAATAAAATTGTTTTGAAATGATACTAATTTCAATATACTATATGTGCTACGTTTTTGTGAACTAAACGTTGTATCAGTTGATGAAATACGGTTATTTTCCGTAAATTTAAACAGTTCTATAAAACTTCCGTATTTTTAACAGAAAAATCCTGTCAACCACATCTGCCGGTATTTTTCCGTAAATTTAACGGATTTTTTTTTTAACAGTGTATATATATATATTATCTTCAATACTGTGGAAAATTTAATTTAAAAGGTCACCTTATATATATATATTAGTGGTGGGCTGTTATCGGCGTTAACGTACTGCGTTAACGCGAGACTCTTATCGCGCAAAAAAAAATATCGCCGTTAATCTAGTCTCAAAGTTGGGTGGAAGCTGGGTCTTTTCTACGCAAGCTATGATGACTTTCACCTTGATAGTTTAGCGCGGATGTATACCTGACCGGTGAGCCGTCTGGGAAAGAAGTGCCCTTCTGAATCAAATCAGCAGGATGCCTGACTCTAACTGCAGTTGAGCAGTTTCACTTTAATTCACGAACATTTAATTCATGCCTTTGTGACAAACTGGGGTATTAGACGCACATAAATGAGTAAGGACAGGTGAGAGTGTTATGGAATTTAATAACGCATGCCAAATGAGAAGAAAAAAAACTTCCGCATTTCACGATGTGTGTGTGTGTGTGTGTGTGTGTTTGTGTGTGTGCGTCTGTGTGTCTGTGAGGTCCTTTACTGACTTGTGTGGATCTTGTCGGAAAATATGGCGAAAAGTCCTACATGACGGTAATATTTTGTCAGTATTGCCACTAATATCTGCATACTCCACGTCTCAATTCCATTTCTGTTTAGTTCAGTTATGACTTTAGTCGCATTAAGTAATCAAAAATCGCTGTTTACATGGTAGACTCTTAATCAGAGTATTGTTTTAATCATATTAAAATCGTATTAAAGTATTGTTGCCCATGTAAACATACTCAATGTTTGACACAGTCAGGGCTCTGTGAATTGCCTTTGCGAAGCAGCATTTTCTGTATGTACGTACATCAAAAGCAAGTATGAAATCGCTGTTTGGAGCTTATGTAGGCCTATAGTTCAACATTCATGTTTAACTGAATAAACAGTTAGTAAACACAAGCACATCTTATTGAACATCATTTATTTTCATCACCAATTATCATAGTAGAACAGTTTCTCAAGCAGTTTGTGATGCATTTTGGAAACAGGAGATGAGCCCCTGGTCTAATGCGTCACCTGGCTTGAGAAACCCGTTCTCAAAGACTTATTATTTGGGTAGCACACATATTCTGAATGCCTTCGGCAGAATTCAAATGAGCCATTTTAATCTAGATTAAAAAAATTAATCTATGCCCACCTATAATATTTATATATATGTATAATCTGTATGTGTGTTTTTGTATGATGTCACGGCAACATATGGTTTTTATTACTTGAAGAATTTTTCACTAAAAAGTTATTTTGGAAAACAAATATAGGTGGGCATAGATTAATTTTTTAATCTAGATTATTCTAGATTAATCACAAAATCAATTTAGATTAATCTAGATTAAAATGGCTCATTTGAATTCTGCCGAAGGCATTCAGAATATGTGTGCTACCCAAATAATAAGTCTTTGAGAACGGGTTTCTCAAGCCAGGTGACGCATTAGACCAGGGGCTCATCTCCTGTTTCCAAAATGCATCACAAACTGCTTGAGAAACTGTTCTACTATGATAATTGGTGATGAAAATAAATGATGTTCAATAAGATGTACTTGTGTTTACTAACTGTTTATTCAGTTAAACATGAATTTTGAACTGTAGGCCTACATAAGCTCCAAACAGCGATTTCATACTTGCTTTTGATGTATGTACATACAGAAAATGCTGCTTCACAAAGGCAAGTTCACTGAGCCCTGACGGTGTCAAACATTGAGTATGTTTACATGGGCAACAATACTTTAATACGATTTTAATATGATTAAAGCAATACTCTGATTAAGAGTCTACCATGTAAACAGCGATTTTTATTACCTTAATGCGACTAAAGTCATAACTGCACTAAACAGAAATGGAATTAAGACGTGGAGTATGCAGATATTAGTGGCATCACAAACTATTACCGTCATGTAGGACTTTTCGCCATATTTTCCGACAAGATCCACACAGGCAGCTGTCAGTAAAGGACCGCACACACACAAACGCACACACAGGTACTGCTTTGTCAAAGGGCTCACCGGCCAGGTATACATCCGTGCTAAAATATCAAGGTGAAAGTCATCATAGCTTGCGTAGAATAGACCCAGCTCCCAACCCAACTTTGAGAATAGATTAACAACGATATTTTAATTATGGCATGATAAGAGTCTCGCGTTAATGCCAATAACGGCCCACCACTAAAAACAAAAAAGTAGCTTCCTGGTAGCTTTTTAATAGTCTACTTTCATTACTTAAAAATGTAAGACTTTAACCTTTTACGTACAACTTTCTGTCAGCATAATAATGTTATGAATTCAGAGCATGGCAAAAGAGTCAACGCAAACATACCAAGACAATCTTACAATTTATATTAGTGAGGTCTCTGGGTGTCATTCCTGTGGTCAGAAAAGACTGAAAACAAAAAAATAAATCAACATTAATATCCTAACAAAACAAGACATCATGCAATATTAACTGAAATAACTGCGGTTACCACAGCCACTGGAAAACAATGGATGTGAAGACTCTTCATCAGTTCATTCCAGCGGACACACACAAACACACACACCATTAGGACAGACGTGTCAATTAGCCTCAAACTAGCTTAGTGAGCACTTGTGGATTTTGAAGACACACAGTTACATTCCAGCTGAGCCTGTTTATGTGTGACGACTGTCTCAAAAGCTCAAACACTTCAAGGTTTCAGCAGCCAAGAGATGAGAGACGTTCTGACTGAGGAAGAACAACAGATGCTTCAAGACTGACAGAATCTGTCTCAAAGTCATTTTATTAAATGCTGTTTAATTATGGCACAAGCTTTTCTTTTTTTTATGGTTTTAGACAAGTTATTTTTGCATGTTAGCCTAAAATAATTATTTTTGTAGTAATGCTGCCAAATATTATGAGTTAATTCAATTTACTTAATTATATGTTAACTCTGATCAAAATAAAATTGTTTTGAAATGATACTAATTTCAATATATTATATGTTCCAATTTCAATATATTATATGTCCCAAACCTATTTGAGTTTTTTTTTTTTCTTGTGATGAACACAAAATAAGATGTGAATGGGTAGCCATTGACTTACGTTCTATTTAATTTTCTACCCCTGTAAGGCAATGGCTACACAGGTTACAGCTTTTCTCAGTCGCTTTGGTACAGATCAGAAATAAAATTCTCAAAACTACCTCTTGTGTCACTTGTGCACATCAAAAAATCAGTTTCTCATTCCTGTGAACAAGTTCCAAATGCTTCCGTAAATACATGCAAATGATTATGTGCAATTCTCTGATGTTTCCTACATTATCAGTTGCTTACGTCATGTTGAGCAAAACGTATTATACTGGTTTCTGTCAGAATAGTCTCACCCCATACAACGTTTAGGCATTAGTTCTATATATATATAAAGTGCATCCGGAAAGTATTCATAGCGCTTCACTTTTTACACATTTTTTGTATGTTACAGCCTTATTCCAAAATGGATTAAATTCAGTTATTTCCTTAAAATTCTACCCACAATACCCCATAACAATGTGAAAAAAGATTTTCTGAAATTGTTGCAAATTTATTAAAAATAAAAAACCTGAAAAATCACATGTATAAGTATTCACAGCCTTTGCTCAATACTTTATTGATGAATCTTTGGCAGCAATTACAGCCTCAAGTCTTTATGAATATGATGCCACAAGCTTGGCACACCTGCCTTTGGGAATTTTTGCCCATTCCTCTTTGCAGTACCTCTCAAGTTCTATCAGGTTGGATGGGAAGTGACGGTGTACAGCCATTTTCAGATCTCTCCAGAGATGTTCAATAGGATTTAGGTCTGGGCTCTGGCTGGGCCACTCAAGGACATTCACTGAGTTGTTGTGAAGCCACTCCATTGCTATTTTGGTGGTGTGCTTTGGGTCATTGTTCTGCTGGAAGATGAGCCATCGCCCCAGTCTGAGGTCACGAGCACTCTGAAGCAGGATTTCATTCAGGATGTCTCTGTACATTGCTGCATTCATCTTTCCCTCTTTCCTGACTAGTCTTCCAGTTCCTGCTGCTGAAAAACACCACCATGCTTCACTGTAGGGATGGTATTAGCCTGGTGATGAGCGGTGCCTGGTTTTCTCCAAATTTAACACCTGGCATTCACTCCAAAGAGTTCAATTTTAGACTCATCAGACCAGAGAATTTTGTTTCTTATGGTCTGAGAGTCCTTCAGATGCCTTTTGGCAAATTCCAGGTGGGGAGTGGCTTCCGTCTGGCCACTCTACCATACAGGTAGAGGTACCTGATTGGTGGATTGCTGCACAGATGGTTGTCCTTCTGTAAGGTTCTCCTCTCTCCACAGAAGAATGCTAGAGCTCAAACAGAGTGACCATAGGGTTATTGATCACCTCCCAGACTAAGGCTCTTCTCTCCCGATCACTCAGCTTAGATTTTCCACTTACGGATGATGGAGGCCACTGTGCTCATTGGAACTTTCAGAGCAGCAGAAAATTTTCTGTAACCTTCCCCAGCCTTGTGCCCTGAGACAATCCTGTCTCGGAGGTCTACAGACAATTCCTTTGTCTTCATGCTTGGTTTGTGCTTTGACATGCACTGTCAACCCTGGAACCTTCTATAGACAGGTGTATGCCTTTTCAAATCATGTCCAATCAACTGAATTGACCAAAGGTGAACTCCAATTTATCTGCTGAAACATCTCAAGAATGATCAGTGGAAACAGAATGTACCTGAGCTCAATTTAGAGCTTCACGGCAAAGGCTGTGAATACTTCTGTACATGTGATTTTTCAGGTTTTTTATTTTTAATAAATTTGCAACACTTTGAAAAAATCTTTTTTTTCACATGGTCATTATGGGGTATTGTGTGTAGAACGTTGAGGAAATAAATGAATTTTAATCCATTTTGGAATAAGGCTGTAACATAAATTATGTGGAAAAAGTGAAACGCTATTAATACATTCTGGATGCACTGTATATATATGCGCATGAAGACTGCACTATACTCCTACAGCACCGGATGTGCAGTTTTCCATAAGGAGAAATATTTCTACTTTTTAATTTATGCTACGCAGTGCTGTTTCTTTCATTTCTCTATCACAATGACACGGTCTGTCAACAAATTACAGTACAAACAGTAAAAGCACAAATGTGAATCTTGTCCAGTCTCTTTTAATCAAACTTCAACATACACTGAGGTGCAGCCAAAAATTATAATATATTTGTATTCAAACTGTAGCCATAGTGTACATCAGAACATCCCCACAGAGTACACTGTTATATTGACAACATGACTAAGTAATTTGTCTGTCTTATCTGTATACAATGACACAAAGACTTGTCATTCTGATGGCACTGACACGTTCATTGACACAGAAATTTAGTTTTGAGGGATGAACTAAGGATTTTGAGCAAGAGACTGACTTTTGCTGGTATCCATAGTGTTTTGCTAATTGTATGCGTTGTTTTGAGAAATGCACTTACTGTTTTGCACATTTCAATTCTGATCTGAGAACTGAGGAAAAACTGTAATAAATCTGCATCCTAATATCTGCAAGCATGTCTGCTTATAATAATAAAGGAATTCATTGATTTTAAAAAGTGGCTTAAAGGAAAGTAGAAGTAGGAAGTGTCGAGATGAATGTTTCAATCAGTTTTTTGTACAAATAAATTGTCAAAATACAGTTAAAGTCAGAATTATTAGCTCCCTTGAATTATTAGCCCCCATTTTTTTTCTCCAATTTCTGTTTAACAGAGAGAAGATTTTTCAACACATTTCTAAACATAGTTTTAATAACTCATCTCTAATAACTGATTTATTTTATCTTTGCCATGATGACAGTAAATAATATTTGACTAGATTTTTTTCAAGACACTTCTATACAGCTTAAAGTGACATTTAAAGGCTTAACTAGGTTAATTAAGTTAACTAGGCAGGTTATGGCAATTAGGCAAGTTATTGTATAACGATGGTTTGTTCTGTAGACTTTTGAAAAAAAAATTAAGCTTAAAGGAGCTAATAGTTTTGATCTTAAAATGGGTTTAAAAAAATTTAAAACTGCTTTTATTCTAGCCAAAATAAAACAATTAAGACTCTCTTCAGAAGAAAAAATATTATCAGACATACTGTGAAAATGTCCTTGCTCTGTTAAACATCATCTGGGAAATATTTAAAAAAGAAAAAAGTGGGGGCTAATATTTCTGACATCAACTGTATTTGTGTAAAATAATGTTCCATCAACGTTCAGCGTAACAGTTATATTTATGTAAAATGAAACAACATGCTTTTTCTGACCAGTACTTATTAAAATCTATAAAAATTTAAGTAATCATAAGCAGCTGTTTGCAAATAATCTTTAATATTTCCTTTTCTAGTTCACTTTCTGCATGAGTTTGGACAAAAGGAAACGTTTTATACACAATGGGACCATGATGACTCATTTTCCAAAATGATTACATGTTTGTGAATTAAAAGATCACTATTATTTATAATCAGCAATGCTGTGTAGCAATGCAGGACACATGATTTGTTTTGATTTGAATTGTATGACTTGTTTTGTTTATCCTGCATGGGAGTGTGATCATCACTAGTTTTTCTAGTGCACTAGGGGAATTATGTACCGAATGATTCAGCGAACTGGAATGATTTTGAAAGTAGGATTGACCTAGAAACATTTGACTCCCTGGATAGTGCACTGACTAACTAGGGAGCCGACTGTGACACACCCATAGTTCATAAATGCGTTCATTCATTTTACTTTGGCTTAGTCCCTTATTTATCAGGGGTCTCCACATCAGAGTAATCCGCCAACTATTCCAGCATATGTTTTACGCAGCGGATGCCCCTCCAGCTGCCACCAATCCAATTCACATATAGCGCATGTCTTTGGACTGTGGGGGAAACCGGAGCACCCGGAGGAAACCCACGCAAACATGGGGTGAACATGCAAACTTCACATTGAAATGCCAACTGACCCAGCCGAGGCTTGGACCAGCAACCTTCTTGCTGTAAGGCGACAGCACTACCTACTGCGCCACTGCGTCGCCCAATACCAGATTATATGTAATGCTTTTGCAAAATTTCTTGTCATTATTTCAACAGCACTATAATAGCCTCTCTTATATTAGATACACATATTATGCTCTCTGAATTAATGTGTAGCAAAATGCATAAAGCTTAAAAATGTGCTTGTAATACATTCAACCCAGGCTCATTATTGAAATGTACCCCTATATACATTTCTGGAGATCGCAAAATCTGTCCCAGGAGGTATGTTTTTTTGCAGTTTTTGTTTTTACGATTCCACCGGAGGCTGCAGTGTGTATGCTTTTTAAGATCTCAAATTTCTTTCCATTTCATTTGTGCCTGCTGTTCTCGCATAAATCCCCCAGAGGCCACTGTCGATTGGCTGACAGACCGACCGAATCCACCTACCCACCCCCTTCCCTGACAGTGTTTTTAAAAGCACCGATTGACCAATGCCCACACCCTTCTCTAAACCCAACTGACAGTGTTTTCGAAAGCAATCCAGAAAAAGAAAAGCCTGATTTTTACCACATTTTCAGATTTTACCCTGTTATTTACTTGTTTATTTAATTTTTTGCCTTTTGTTTTTGCATTACCTGCTTTCTGGAACCGTTTCTCACTTGATTCAAACCCTGTTGTTGCGGTCAACTCCTCTTTGTGTCTCAAGTCCACCGACATACTTGGCAAGCTACTGGACAAACTGGTAATATCAGAAAAGCCGTCCACACAGAGGTAAGCAGTTGGTAAGAAGCCGGCGGCAGTGTCATACGTTCGCACTTTCCAGAAATTTATACGGAGATACGTTTTGACAATGAGCCTGTGTTGCAACATAGCTACAAAATAACAATGTTGAAGTCAGAATTATTAGACCCCCTGAATTATTAGCCCCACTGTTTATTTTTTCCCCCAATTTCTGTTCAACAGAGAGAAGATTTCTTCAACACATTTCTATACATAACAGTTTTAATCACTCATTTCTAATAACTGATTTATTTTATCTCTGCCATGATGACAGTAAATAATATTTTACTGGATATTTTTCAAGACACTTCTATACAGCTTAAAGTGACATTTAACGGCTTAACTAGGTTAATTATTTTAACTAGGCAGGTTAGGGTAATTAGGCAAGTTATTGTATAATGATGGTTTGTTCTGTAGACTATCGAAAAAAAATATAGCTCAAAGGGGCTAATACTTTTTACCTTAAAATGGCTTTTAAAAAATTAAAAACTGCTTTTATTCTAGCCGAAATAAAACAAATAAGACTTTCTTCAGAAGAAAAAATATTATCAGACATACTGTGAAAATTTCCTTGCTCTGTTAAACATAATTTGGGAAATATTTAAAAAAGAAAAAAAATTCTAAGGGGGGCTAATAAATCTGACTGTATGTCTTTAAATAGCATCGTTATATTGTTACAAATGTATAGAAAGATTTCACTTCCTTTTGATTTGTTAGACTGTTTGACCACAATGAGCCAGGACAGGCTTCTCAAACCTTTTATAGTATTATAAATGTAGAGAGAGAAAAAAAGATTTACGCAGTTTGCAATACCATTTATTGTAAATATAAATCTATAAACCTCAATGTTCCCCATAGTCAAATCTATTTACCCTGGAAGAAAAACCTAATGAGATATGAGACATATGAAATATTTCTATTATATGAACCCAAAAGTAATTAGAATTCATGATTATTCACTACAATGGTATACACCAGATTCCACAACAACTGTCCGTGATAAGGATGCTCTCATTTGCGTAAGTGAACAATTAACAGCTGCTGACACGCAGAAACTCACATCTCTAATACAGTCCAAACACATTTTCAAATAGGTGATATTCTCATGAATAGACTGTATTTGTGGGAGTACATTCTCACCAAAAGAAACACAAAATACATTGAGTGACACAACAACAACAGTATTACCAAACTATAGTGAGTTCAGTCTTACTTTATGACACTGCATACACTACCTGACCCAATCATCACAAATACTGCAGAAGACCTATTGTAACCCGCATGGACCCAAGATTCTCACAGAAATCAGTCATGTTTGGTGAAGAAAAAATCATGATTTGGCAACATCAACAGCCTGAGATATTAAGACATTTGTGCTGCCCATTACATTACAAACCACAGGAGAAGGTTCTTCAGGAGGATAGTGCTCCTTCTCATACTTCAGGCTCCACATCAAAATTCCTGAAAGCAAAGAAGGTCAAGGTGCTCCAGAATTGGCTAGCCCAGTCACCATACATGAACATTATTGAGCATGTATGGGGTAAGATGAAGAAGGAGGCACTGAAGATCAATCCAAAGATTCCCATACACCCCCCCCCCCCTACACACACACACACACACTATTAAGTTAATACTTTTACAGCTCTCAGTTGTTTTTAATTAAATTAATATTGATTTGCTGCCATTCACAATATTTTAAAGCACTGTAGTTCATTATTTTTTTTAAATCTGTAAACTACACGTCTTGTACCAATCAGAAAAATAAAGATTGTGTAATGCCTTTGAACAATATAACATCACAACTATTCATTTTATGGCCTCCAAAAACATCTGTTGAAAACATATATCAAAAAACGGCAATGATTTGTTGATTTAACAGAGGGTGCAGAAAGCACTTGAAAACAAATGCCGAGAAACCCAAATGTTTCATGCAAAGCTGCTGCAAATAGCCCAGGTTCACGCTGGCGAATAAACATTAACCAAACATCATCTGCTGCGGCTGACCATGAGTTATAATAGTGCTGGACGGTCAGTAGCTGCCAGCAGAAAGGCCACCAAAGGTCCAGATTTCACTCACCACACCAACCAATGTATTTCCTGTTCATTCACTAAACACACCGAGGTCAAGGATCAGCTCTTATGTAAAGCTCTATATAAAAAAAAACATTGGCATTGTTGCCGCATTTTGAGGCTCGGTGTCTGGTCTGGATAAAAATATGACAGGCCTTCAGCTATGATGGCCATCATTACCGAGACGGCTCGGTAAAAGATGTGACGCATTAAATGGGACGCAGATGTTCCCGGGTTAGTCCTAGTTTAAATCTTGCGGCAGAAGTGTTACGACAGTTTCATAAACAGGAACCGCTTGAGTCTTTGATTGGCACTGTGTGAGGTAATGTACCAAGAAACTACATCCAATAGAGGCTGATATTAACAAAACACAGCGGCTGACTTTGTTCTCTTTTAGCATCAACCCTATAATTCTTCGTCTCTCCATCTTTCTCTCTCCGTTCTGCCTATGATCACTCATGGCTAACTATGGGATTGTTTATGCATCCCTTCTGTATTAAATTTTCCTGCTTGGCATCAGTGCCAATTCTCATTCCTGGCATGCTGTGCTAATAATAGTGCAAAAAGTGCACATGCCTTGTTGTTACTCTTAAGAACTATTTATACTTATTACCTTTACTTAACCTTTCGTACATGGTTTATTGCACTTTTTGGTGCATATATCAGCCCTTCTGTGATTAAATTTTTTCTTTTTCAAATATTTCCCAAATTATGTTTAACAGCGCAAGGAATTTTTCACAGTATTTCCTGTAATATTTTTATTTCGACTTTAATAAAAGCAGTTTTTTTATTAAAACCATTTTAAGGTCAATATTATTAACCATCTTAAGCAATGTTTTTTGATTGTTATGAAACAACCCATAATGATACAATAATTTGCCTAATTACCCTAGTTGTGCCTTTAAATGTCACTTTAAGTTGAATACTAGTATCTTGAAAAATATCAAGTAAAATATTATGTACTGTCATCATAATTTCACTCATTAAATGTGTATTTGCTGTCTTCTCACTGGTATACTGTAAATTAGTGTAACTAGCTGGAAGTAAAACAAGTTTTTTAAAATTGTATCTATTGGCTTCAAATCAACATATTTTGAAGCCACATGGCATTTTCTGATTGGATGTCATCTTTAAAATATATTTATTATCTGTTTTTTTTAGTTCTGTCTTTGTAATTCTGTTGCACTGTAGCATTGTTGCATTCCTCGTATGTGTGAACATACCTGGCAATAAAGCTCTTTCTGATTCTGATTCTTATCTTGTTTGGCTGATTTACTGCAATCTCATAAAACATTAGCAACAGGCAGCTGAAAATTATACAATTAGTTCTTAATAAATGGTAACAAATAACAAATTTTTATATTTAATTGACATAAATCATAAGTCAAATGTATTTATTCATTTTATGTGTGTTGGCAAATATTTAATTTCTCCCTAAAGGCTAGACATAGACACTGAAAAGTATATTTTTTATATGATAATGTTTAATAGCATGCATTAAAATAGCATTTTAACAACAATCACACGCAAAATTAAATCATGCGACTACAAAGTATTTCACTTAAGGTCAACAATGTCACATGATGCTCATTTTCCCCTCAGTTTCTAAAAAAGTCTAAAAGACTTAATTATCTAAAGATTATTTTAAAAGAAATAAAAAATATTCCCATAATATTCTGATTTCCAATAAATTTTCAGTTATTATTATATCATTTTAAAAATACAAAAATGATGATGGGGGTGACACAGTGGCTCAGTGGTAAGCACTGTCGCCTCACAGCAAGAATATCGCTGGTTCGAGTCCCGGCTGGGCCAGTTGGCATTTCTGTAAGGAGTTTGCATGTTCTCCCCGTATTCGCGTGGGTTTCCTCCGGGTGGTTCGGTTTCCCGCACAGTCTAAAAACATGTGCTATTGGTGAATTGAATAAACTAAATTGACCATAGTGTATGTGTGTGAATGTGAGAGTGTATGGGTGTTTCCCAGTACTGGGTTGCAGCTGGAAGGGCATCCGCTGTGTAAAACATACGCTTGATAAATTGGCGGTTCATTCCGCTGTGGCGACCTCTGATGAATAAAGGGACTAAGCTGAAGGAAAATTAATGAATAAAATAATGATTAAGATGTGTTCACTCTATTCTTATTTCTTGTATACTATTATTACTGTTATTTATTTTAAATAGCTTTTGTATTTTTATTTTTGTTTTCAATTTAATTTCAGACAAAATTAGTTTCTTGTTTTATTTGCTTTTAATAATTCTACAAGCTACAATGTCAAAAAATGCTGGGTTCCACACAATTCCTTTATGTTATCCCAACACAAAACTTAATTGTTTTTACAAATTTGAGTCGATTGAACATAAAACACTTAAGTTTTAAAAAACTCAGTAGTAGATTCAGTAGTTAAATAAGTAGTTTAAACAAGCTGCAAAGATTTTTTTTTGAATGTATAGTTCATTCTTCTTCCCATTTTAGTAGTTTTAGTGCTGTATCTTTTTTTATTGCATCTTTTTATTAACATTTTAACTATTAATCACAAAACACATTGAAACAAACCAACAGATGGCCATTTTAACAATGCAATGCTTTAGAAAACAGAATAAATTATATATGTATGTATGTATGTATATAAAGATAAAATAATGGTAAAATAAAATACAAATTCAATTATAACATACCATAACTCAAAACACAGCTTGAAGAAACATCAATAAGATCTAAGTAAGGAGTCCAGACTTGATGAAAAGCCTCAGTGGACATATGAATGACACAGGTAAGGAATTCTGATGTTTTGACATTCTAAAATGTCAAATAAACGATTAGGGAATTTGTCAGGTAAACATCCAATTGGGAGACCTTAAATCAAAGACAAATGATCCAACTGTAGCTAAAGTTCTTAGTGCAGTATCGTATTTATTTAGCTTTTTTTTTTATCTAAAATTCAGCTTTATTTCAGTTACGAAATGTATTTTTACATTTTAGATTTGGTACCTAAATCTAGTATCTGCTTGTAAGCATTCAAAAGTGCCATGAAATTATACTTTTTTTCTTTCTGTTTTTCTTTCTTACACCGTGATTTTCAGCCTCCACAATATTGTGAGCTAATTATCCCAAATAGTAACAGGTTTTTGTTTTCACAGCCCTGCCTCTGCTGTTTTAACCTCTTCACCTTTTCACACGTTCAACCAACAACAAAGACGATTTAAAAAAATCACAACATAACACAATTAGTTAGGGTTACCAAGCTGGTGGCTATCATTTACAATGAGTCAAGAGCTGTCACGCATACACGCACACACACACACAAACACACACACCCAGCTGTAAGAGACTTGTGCATGTTTCTGTGGGATCGCCCAGGCTCCTCTTAAGTACTACAGCTGTGTAAGCAGACATATATTGTTTTTAACCCCAGCAGAACTCGACTCCAATTACCATATTTGGCACCGAGCCCAAAACACACTCACACACCCAACCAGGGTGAGTTTTGAAACAAATGTTTTTTTTTTTTTCTAAGGAAATGACGGCCGTGATGTCTGCCCAGAAACTTTATTGAGGGACATCTGTCTCTGCTTGTAATAGCAGAATCAAATGCAATAACAACCCAGCTGAGCTTTTGAAATACTAAGTGATTAGAGTGTAAAACAGACGCAAAACCAACAATATATTGAAGGGCTAGTTTATCTAAAAATGAATTAAAAAAAACTTTTATTATAGACATTATATAGTCATTCTAAACCCATAAAACTTGAATTCATCTTCTGCACGCAAATAAAGATATTTTAGTAAAATCTGAGAGATTGCTGTTTCTCCACTCAAAGTCTATTCACAGAAAACTCAGATGCATACTAATGTTTAATAATAATAATAATAATAATAATGATGATGATGATGATGATGATGATGATGATTCATTCATTCATTCATTTTCTTTTCGGCTTAGTCCCTTTATTAATCAGGGGTCGCCACAGCGGAATGAACCGCCAAATTATCCAGCATATGTTTTACGCAGCGGATGCCCTTCATTCACCTATAGCGCATCTTTGGACTGTGGGGGAAACTGGAGCACTCGGAGGAAACTAAAGGAAGAACATGCAAACTCCACACAGAAATGCCAACTGACCCAGGCTCGAACCAGCGACCTTCTTGCTATGAGGCAATCGTGCTACCCACTGCTCCACAGTGACAACACCATATGATATAATAGAATTAAATATTACATAATTTTGAAGGTATTTATGGATCTTGGTTGACTAGATACTTCAGATACTAGAGTGCATTTGATTGGTCAGAATATCTGATTAGAAGCTGAAGTGCATGAATGATGTTATGGAAACCATTGATTTCTATCGGAAGAAGTGATAAACTGCTAGTTTTGGATCCTTTTATCTTTATTATTATAGATTGTGCCGTTGTTTTTGAGCATATTATCTTAAGACTAAATATATTGATACTAATTTTGTTTTCATGGGAAATTTAAGGAGATTTAATTGTGTTTGTCTACCTTAAAGGGATCGTTCAGGCAAAATTTACTTGTATCAAACTTCTGTTGAAACCTGTAACCATTGACTTGCATAGCATTTGTTTTGCGTACTATGAAAGTCATGGGGTAACACTTTTATTTGATGGTCCATTTGCGTATTAGTAGACTGTCTGCTTGATATCTGTTGATACTTCTCCTTCAACAGACATTTAACTGACTTTAAGAAACTTTGCAAGTACATGTCAACTTACACTAACTCTAACTCCAACCCCAATTTAATAGTCTACTCATAATCTAATGAGAATCAGTTGGCATGTAGATGCAATGTAACAAACAGACCATCAAAATAAAGTGTGACCGTCAATGGTTACACGTTTTCAGCTTTTCTTCAAAATATCTTCTTTTGTGTTCAACAGAATAAAGAAACTCATAAAGGTTTATAAGCACTTTAGCATGGATTTTTATTTTTGGTTGAACTATCCATTTTAATGATTCAATATGTGTTTTATAGTGCATGTAAATTAGTAAAACATGCTCCTTAATATTGTGGTAATTTCTCACAGTGTTAGTCCAAAAACACTGGAATGGATTTAGAGTAAGGTCAAAGGTCTAAAATGGCAATTAAATTATATTACTATGCCATCTCAAGGATTAAAGATTGGAATGCTCTGGCAGTGCCAGGAGTAATTTAGGCCAGGGCATATGTGCCAAAATATGCTGCCTACCGCACTGGGAGGGGAGATTGTGTGAGAAAGCTCATTTGTTAAGTGTTGTTTGACTTATTCTGAGTGATATGTCTGTGAAATTGGCCGTGAAAACTTCCCTTCTGCCCATTTGGGCTTTTCTGTCCAGTTGCACCACTTACATACACAGATCTGGAACACCAGGAACACAGACATGAGTAATGCAAGTGGACATTCCAGTGCTGATGAACTGAATATGTGCTCTCTGATTGGACAATCTTTCAAGAACTGAAAATGGACTGTTTTGTAGTGTATCTGAGCAAAAAGAACAATTAGTTTTAAATATGTTTTATAATATAATATAATATAATATAATATAATATAATATAATATAATATAATATAATATAATATAATATAATATCATTTAATATAA
The DNA here is from genome assembly GCA_903798195.1 of Danio kyathit. Taxonomy (NCBI): domain Eukaryota; kingdom Metazoa; phylum Chordata; class Actinopteri; order Cypriniformes; family Danionidae; genus Danio; species Danio kyathit. The sequence goes on from LR812526.1 coordinate 46,528,483, forward strand.
TATAATATAATATAATATCATTTAATATAATATCATTTAATATAATATAATATAATATAATATAATTTAATATAATATAATATAATATAATATAATATAATATAATATAATATAATATAATTTAATATAATTTAATATAATATAATATAATATAATATAATATAATATAATATAATTTAATATAATATAATATAATATAATATAAAATAATATAGTATAATATAATATAATATAATATAATATAATATAATATAATATAATATAATATAATATAATATAATATAATTTAATATAATATAATATAATATAATATAATATCATTTAATATAATACAATATAATTTAATATAATATAATATAATATAATATCATTTAATATAATATAATATAATATAATATAATATAATATAATATAATATAATATAATATAATATAATATAATATAATATAATCAACTTGGATAATTTGGGGCATTTTTGGGGAATATTTGTTTATGATTTATGATCAGCAAGGCTGCATAAATAATTACTATAAAGAAAAGTTGCCATTATTGCAGTCTTCGGATGCTCGAGAAACATTTCTTCTTATTATTAACAGTGGTGGAAAGAGTATTGAAAAATCATACTCAAGTAAATGTACTATTACTTGCCCAAAAATTTAGTGCAAGTAGAGTAAAAGTATCTGTTGTAAATATTACTCAAAATATGAGTAAAATGTAGACCTTTCAAAAGTACTCAAGAGTAGTGAGTAGTGAGTATAAGGCTGTAAAAAGCTGATGCATTTACATGTAATTTGAGAATGTGTGTGTAAACGTAGCATTCTGAAGTGCATCTAGTTATTACCCAGCAGGCACACAACGTCATAAGACATTAATATTAGGTTAGATTTAGATCAAATGACGTTGATTTTAGGTTGTGTTGGAAAGTGACCTAAATCCATCGAGCCAACATCTTAAACCAAAGTTATATTGACATCAAATACAGACATTAATTTGTCAGGTATGGCAACATCTGATAGACGTCATAGTGGTAACGTCCACACAATGTCAAGCTGTAACATTATTAGACATTGATATTTGATTGATTTTCGGTTGGATGTTGGACACTGACGTCGGCCTGACCTTGGATTCTCTGAAGTCAACCCGATTTTCATTTCCAAACAAATTTCAACGTCGCCACGACATTGGGGTACAACGTCAATCTGACATCATGTTGACATCTTGTACCTGCTGGGTGTTTAAGGCCATTTCGGTCATCATACAGTAAACATCCATCATCTTCTCATCAGTGACATGCATCTAAACAGTCTCTGGGTCAATGCGTGATTTTGACACATCCACTTGGACACTTTTAATGCTTCCAAAAAGTTTTTTGTGCAATTATAAACAGCCCATGTCTTGAGGTAGTTCATTATGATGCAATTTACCTTCTATGTGCGATTTGATTGGACAAGATTTGCGAGACTGAAGAAAAAATAATGCAGGTTGAGGGAAAGTAGTGGAGTAAAAGTACCAATACGGCACTAAAAATGTCCTCAAGGGAAAGTAAAAGTACACATTTTAGTAAATTACAATTTCTGAGAAAAACTACTCAATTACTGTAGTTTGAGTATTTGCAATTTGTTACTTTACACCATTGATTATCCATCATGAAACAGGTTGTGATGTTTATTTATTTATTTGCGGACACCATTTTTTTTCCATCGTATAGAATACAAGTGAACTTTAATGATCCAAAAAACTTTTGTGAGAATGAAATGTCAAAATTTTGTTGACAATTTTCGCTGTACGCATTATTTTATTTGAACTTAAATTGTATTATATTACAAAACATAATTATTTAATGTTTTGGGTCTTTCAATATGTCACTAAATGATTCTTGCTCTAAAGATGATATTGTTTTTAGTATTAATTAACAAATAAAATAAAGAATCAAATTATCAATTTATTAATTAACACAAAACAATATATAAAAAATAAATCACAATTTAAATGAAGAAATAAATAGACATATTTAAATGTGTCTTTAAATTGGGCTGTTAAATATCTTCTAATAATACAATATTCTGTTAATCAAAATAAAAATGTATAACGGTCATTATTTCTCCTCAGCACAAACAAACAATAATAATAGATCACATTAAGCAGTACACATTCTTGTTCACAGATTTTATCCAGTTAAACAATTTTTACACAAATTCAAAAATGACATTGACGTCTCTTGCTCTTTTTGTGGGACTTCTTCTGAGTCTGTTAAATCTTTCTGGTCTGATGTGAATACTCTAATTGTCCAAAAGGTTTGAGGTGATTTTTCTTTAAGCTATAGACATATTATTTTGGGGTTTTCCATTAAAGAAAAACAATTCCTTAAATCAAGTTTTTGTATTAACCTATTACTATTTATTGGAAAGTATACATTGTGTATTTTTATACATAAGTGTAAATATATTAAATGTAAACCAAATTTTGTATTTTTTTAAACTGTGCTTGAATACCATTTCAGAGTCTCATAACAAGAAAGCAATCAAAACTTCTAAAACGTGCTTTATTTAATATTCTGTATTAATTTGTGTTGTTTTTTCATGTGCCCTCTCTCTCCTTTATTTATTTCTTTATTTTTATTTTATGTTTTTGTGTTGTTTCTTTCTTTCGTTCTCTTTGCCATACCATTGTAGTGCTTCTTTAAAATGTGTCATTCTCTTTTTGTGCAAAAAGTAATATTTGCATTGTTTGTATTATACTTAATCATCTGTATTTTTATTGTACACTCTCAGAAATAAAGGTACGCAAGCTGTCACTGGGGTGGTACCTTTTCAAAAGGTACACAATTGTACTTAAAGGGTCCATATTGGTATCTCAAACGTTTATATTAGTACTTGCAAATTTTAAGAGGAACACTTTTGTACTTTTTAAGTACCAATGTGTACCCTTGATGTATTAATATGGACCTTTTAGGTACAAATTTGTACCTTTTGAAAAGGTACGACCCCAGTGACAGCTCACATACCTTTATTTCTAAGAGTGTAATTGCCTGTTATTGCAATAATAAGTACACATTCTAAAGTATGAAAAAAGGCAGCACTTCAGATTTATTAGTTGCCAAAAATATAAACATAAGCAACACACTTTATTTATTTATTTATTTATTTATTTTATTAAATTATTTTTTGATTCAACTTTTATAGTACAAAAATGATTTAGATTTCACGTTTCCCCCCTCCTTTATTAAGACCTCATGGAATTTCACGTTTCATTAACACTGATTACCGAACACGTCATTTCACAATCCCCTGATGAACTTCGTTTCAAAATCTCACGAATCCTACAAACACCAATAACACTCCCAATCCATCCAGAGCTATTACAAAACCAAGGAACTGTTGTCTGTGCGTAAATTGGCAGGAGGTTTGATGTCCAGTCTTTAAATCTGCCAAAAACATCATGTGCAACGAATGAACTGAGCAATAAGACGAATTAAAATAATCACAAGCTAAATAGCTACACTTGTCAAAAATAAAATCGCGACCAAAGCAAAGAAATAATTTAACTAATAACCAGATTATTGCAAAACCATATTTGGCAACACACATACAAGCTGTGCGTAAATGTAAGTGTACAAAACACGATGTAAACATGAAAATCACTTTACCTTATTCATAGCTTTTGCATCTCTGGTCAGAAGAAGCAGATATGTTAAAATACTTGCGTAGATCCACATTTTTTAATCGACTAATCGACCACAAGTCCTGCACAGCTTCCACCTGATGCTATAATTTGGCGTCTCTGAAGGCACCTGTAAACTCAGTCTGGAATTATGAGTCTCTAGATCCTCCAGAACACAGGTTTAGGGCTCCATGATTACAGGTCACGCAGAGTTGTGTGTATGTGTGTGTTGTGACGCGCAGCAGCTTCAGCTTCAGCTCCGCTCAGAAGTGTGATGATGAACGCCCACCATCACCATCATCATCCTCTCTCACACTATGTGTCATGCAAGGCGGAAGAACACTGGCACCACTTCTGTACCACTGACTGAGACATTTATGTGTTGTGCTGATGTGTAGCTTTCCTTTCCAGAGACATTTATAAGTGACCGACGACGACTGTAATTATATTTCTATAATAAAAAATAGTTATTATGTGAAGTACATTTGGTGGTAATGCTGTAGACACAAATGTAAGGCAGATGCTTCTTTTTGATGTGACCTCATATGGTATTGTCAGTAATAATAATGTAGCCTATCGATATTGTTAATGCTTGAAGAATTTGCGGGTATGCGCTTCATGTTTTCAGGAGACAATTTAAAGGGACCTTGAGGCAAAGAACTTAGGTTAGGTTTTTAGCTGTTGTCTAGCGACCTCTCTCGGTTAATGGTTAAAAAATAGTCCACAGAATGTTTGAGTAAATCTTAAACGTGCTAGAATTTCTTTTCTTTTTGCAGGTCATCTTTATAATAGGAAAGAAAACATTTAAATATTTATTATTTATAAATAAATGTAGAAATAAATAAAATGACTGAATTTTATTAAGGTAAACAAACAAATTCAAATGAAAGAAGCTTACAATAATTATTATTTTATTAAACTGATATAATAATTATAGTAATTGTAAATTATTAGTATTTAATGTATACAAAATATTTATTTTAAAATAAATGATCCAAAATTAGATTAAAATAAAAATGACATATATTATATATAGAATATATTATTTTTTGTGTATGATAATATAAACATTATATAAACATTTTATAATTTTCTCCAATAATAACATTTTAATAAAATGTTTTATAAACTTATATAAAACAAATACAGATTAGACCCAAAAGAGTAAGTATATTTATTACATGCATATGCTGAAAATATTAATAATGTAACTTAAAAGAAACTAAATATTTTCCAAATAATATTTTGGTCCCATTCATGATATATTTTCTTCATTTTGCATTTTTTGTGTCTAAAACACTGAAAGTTCCTGAAAATCATAAACATTTTAATTTAATACTTTTTAATTTATTTATTGTTTAAAACAAATAAATATAAATTAAACCCAAAAGGTTAATTGTATTTATTACATATACATTTGGAAATAATAATAATGTAAACTAAATATTTTAATAATATTTTAGTTGCATTTATGACATTATTTTTTTTTTCATTTTACATTTTTTGTGTCTAAATTACTGACAATTCCTTAAAATCATAAACATTTTTATTGAATTTTATTTTATTATTGCATACACATGCTGAAAATAATAACAATGCAACCTAAAAGAAACTAAATATTTTCTAAATAATATTTTAGTCGCATTTATGATATATATTTTTTTCATTTTGCATTTTTGTGTGTAAAACACTGAAAGCCTGAAAATGATAAACATTTAAATTTAATACTATTTTATTAAATTATTTAAAACAAATAAATGCTAATTATTTTATAAAAGTATATTTATTACATATATATGCTGAAAATAATAATAATAATGCAACTTAAAAGAAGATAAATATTTTCCAAATAATATTTTTGTCGCATTTATGATATTAAATGGGTGCAGCGCTGTCGCCTCACTGCAAGAAAGGTCGCTGCTTCGAGACCCGGCTGCTGGTATTTCTGTGTGGAGTTTCCATGTTCTCCCCATCTTCGCATGGGTTTCCTCCGGGTGCTCCGGTTTCCCCCACAGTCCAAACACATGGCTATGGGTGAATTATGTAGGCTAAATTGTCTGTAGTGTATGTGTGTGAATAAAAGTTTAAGGGTGTTTCCCAGTGATGGGTTGCAGCTGGAAGGGCATCCGCTGACGGGTAGGGTTAGGGCTGGGGTTAGGTGAGCGTATTAAAAAGCAATGGATGCAGCTCAGATTGCACTGCATCAGGTCTGCATCCAGACCCCTCTCGTTCATTTCGCTGTGGCGACCCTAGATTAATAAAGGGACTAAGCCGAAAAAAAATAAATGAATGAATGAATGAATGATTTTTTATTTTAATATTTTACAAATAATATTTTCAATTCCATTTATGATATTTTTTTCATTTTGCATTTTTTTGTGTCTAAAGCACTGAAAATTCCCAAAAAATCGTAAACATTTAATTGAATACTCTTTTTTTTATTAAACTATTTAAAACAAATAAATATAAATTAGACCCAAAAGGAGCAAGTATATATTTATTATATGCTGAAAATAATAATAATAATGTTACTTAAAAGAAACTAAATATTTTTTAAATTTATGATATTAATTTTGTTTTTCATTTAACATTTTTTGTGTCCAAAACACTGACAATCCCTGAAAATCATAAACATTTTCATTTATTACTCTTTATTAAATTATTTAAAACAAATAAATACAAATTTAACCCAAAAGAGTAAGGATATTTATTACATGCATATTCTGAAAATAATAATAATAATGTTGCTTACAAAAGAAACTTAATATTTTACAAATAATATTTTGATCCAATTTATGATTTTTTTTAATTTTGCATTGTTTGTGTCTAAAACACTGACAATTGCTGAAAATCGAAAACATTAAATTGAATACTCTTTTTTATTAAATTATTTAAAACAAATAAATGTAAATTAGACACAAAGGTCTAATTTATTACATACATATGCTAAAAATAACAATAATGTAACTGAAAAGAAGCTTATTTTTCCAAATAATATTTTTGTCGCATTTATGATATTAATTTTGTTTTTCATTTTGCATTTTTTGTGTCTAAAATACAGAAAATTCCTGAAAATCCTAAACATTTTAATTTAATACTTTTTATTTAGTGTTTAAAACAAATATATACAAATTATTCCAAAAGAGTTAGTATATTTATTGCATACATATGCTGAAAATAATAATAATGTAACTTTTAAAAAGCCTAATATTATATTCCAAATTATACTTTAGTCTCATTTATGCTATATATATATTTTTTTTTTTTCATTTTGCATTTTTTGTGTGTCTAAAACATAGAAAGTTCCTGAAAATCGTGAACTTATTCATTTAATATTTTTTTATTGAATCGTTTAAAACAAATAAATACAAATTAGACTCAAAAGAGTAAGTATTATTGCATACATATGCTGACAATAATATACAAATGCAACTTAAAAGAAATCAATATTTTCCAAATAATATTTTAGTCCCATTTATGATATAATTCTTTTTGCAATCCTCATTTTTTGTGTCTAAAAGAACACTTCAGTAAAAATAATAACCCCGCCTTCTCTAGCATCATTGGTCAAATGAAACCCGGAAGTAAAGTGTTGTTTATAAAGACATTTAACCACGTGTTAAGAACATGGTCAGATTCAAGTCAAGGTAAAGAAGGAAAATATCTAATTTTCCCGGTTTTAAAATACATAATTTAATAAAATTTAAACTTAATGTTTAGATGTTTAACAGTTCAAACATTTTGTTAATTGTTTTTACAAGGTATTTGCTGTGCGAACTGTGTGTCTCTGAACCTAGCAGTCTTCATCTTTTCGAGGATAAAGTCGTGTATCAGGCACTCAGAGGGGCCGTGAACCGAGCTCACGGTGACTACGGAGCGGCGATCTTTAATATAGGCGTATTAGGTAAACAATGAGATGTTTTTAAGATTTTAAACATATAAGAAATAGTATTTACTATTATAATACTGATTAATCACTTTTTGTGATTTTGATACCTAATTTGTTTAGCTCAGTTTATATAATATGTTCCTGTTGTGCAGTGAAATATCTGAATGCCCACACTGGAGTGGTGCTGATCCGCTGCAGGAAAGCGCATTACCGGCTGGTGTGGTCCTCTCTTCCCTTCATCACGTTCCTGGAGAACAGAGGACAGAAAGTGCGGTGCTTCTTCAACTGCATTCATGTCGGAGGCAAGTATTAATCGGAAGCTAAAATTAATATTTGAATAAAGGTTATTGCTAGTCACACTTGTGTTAAAATTGTGATACTTTGTTTTTAACAAATCTTACCTTCTTTTTATTTTTGTACCTGTGGTTGTAGATTAAACAGATATAAAATGAAAGTCTTGAAAGGTGTATAATCAAAATTGTGAGGGAAAAAATTCAGTTTGTTTGGCACTGTTTTTTTTTTTATCCAGATTGTAGATTATAGATTTATGCAATGTAAATCCAGAGTTTATATTTGATAAATTGAAAACGTTTTAAACCTAACAGTTTGAATGATTTTTTTTTGGCCAGAATTTTGTTATATTTATTTACAATTGTGAATAAAAGAAGGGAAGAATACTTTGAGATACAAACTCAAGAGTGTGCAGTGAAAACAACTTAAATGTGAGATAAAAGTTGCAGTGAATTTTTTTTTTTGGTGTCTGACTTCACTTCTGACTGTTCTTGTTTCAAGTTAACAACCACACAATTCTAATTAAATTTCTCGCAATGACTGAGATACAAAGTTTCAGTTCTGAGACAAAACTAGACAGAATAGTTACACAGCAGTTTCAATTAAAATAGAAAACCTTAATCATTTTGACAACTCATTTGAACTAGAACATTATTCTGAGAACCTGATAATGCAGACTGTTGTACAGTGTTTTTTTTTTTTTAATTTTATTAGGTTTTTTAATAATCTGGTAAATAAAATAGCATTAGTAGTATTTTTGCTTTCTTGTTTTCTCATAATCTAAACATTAACAGTTATGTTACGACTTTAAAGTTTAGCTCTAGGGGTTGACGAGGTAACATTTTGATGTGCCTCAGTTTGTAGTGAGTTGGTGGCAAAATAGCAAAACGACAACCAAATAATGCAAAAATAAGTGAAATTATTTACAAAAGTGAAAAGAAGTAGACTCTGAGAGTAACACTAAACGAAACAGCTTTGCAATAAAGTTGAGTAGATTGCATATATCGTCACCTTAGAATTATAAGGTTCTATCTGACATTTTTGTCAAAATTGAGTTATTCACATATTCTTATTAAATGACAACTTATTTACAATACGGGATGCTTTTTTTATAAGTTGTTTACATTTTAAGACGTTTTATTTTAAAAACAAATGTTACACACATACTGTTTGCTATTATACACCTTGTAATTCTAAGGTGACGATATATATATATATATATATATGCAATCTACTTAACTTTATTGCAAAGCATATATAATTGTGTTGAGATAATTGAAAAACACTTAGTCATGATAACGAGAAAACATCTTATATCAATATCACAAGTAACTGAAGTTGAGCCATTTTGACCATGTACAAGTGTTTATTATGTTTATATCTTAACACAAGCAATGCTATTATAAACATAAAAATGGCATTTTTTCAATTTGTAGTACAGTATTCTTACAGTGAGTACAGTGAATTCTCAGAGGTATGAGAGTTAAAAGAAATAAAGTTCGAACTTTGAAATTGCGTATAAACTCAAAATGACTGGATATCATTGCTCATTTCTTTAGTCGCAATTGTGAGATTTTATTTGCCGGTTCCTCATTTTATGCTTACTCATACGATTACTCATTTAACCGGGATTAACCTAAACAGAAAGTCACCGTTTACTCACCCTCTAAACCGAAAAATGATGTTTAAAACCTGTATGACCTGTAGATTAAAAGTCATGCACAGAAGATGTTCAGAATAACTGTTTACCCTTGTGCACTTGCAGGCTGGCTGCTGTATATTAGTGCATAGTGAACATTTTTCTGTCAAAGCTTTACATGATTGACAACAAAAACCACACAATTTTACATCTGTTCCTCCCTCATCTTCTCCACAGGAACCATTAGAACGAGTCAGAAGTTTCTTATTAAGTACAACAGACAACAGCTCCAAAGAATGCTGCTGGATTGCAAGACAGATGGTAAGTTCTTTTGTTAAATTTATACAAAATATGAAAGCTTAAAGAGTCGATATATTATTAGCAGTAGTTTTACTTTCTTGTCTTCTCACGATCTAATCTTAGAGCAGCACTAAATGTTTTCTGTACTTAGCTTGTTGTATCCTTCTAGATTATTTACTAGGGCTGCACAATATATCGTCACCACCATTCTTTTTCTCCACAACACAGCTGAAAAACAAGATGTCAGGAAAGCCATCCTGAGCTGTTCTCTGAGTCTGGTCAGAGGAGAGGAAACTGATGGAAGTGATGATGATGGTGATGAAGAAGACACCTAAAATTTCCCATATAAAAAAAGCAAATATGTGTTGTGTAGTTCATGAAGGCACAATGCAATCATGCTGTTATTTGGATATCATACTCATGTTGGTTATACATAATGCAATCGAATAGTGAATTGTTATGTGGTGCCCGAACCTTTTGTGATGCTAATTGTTTTGGTGCTTTTGTTATTTTATACATCAATTATGAATGCAGTTTATGTTTACAGGACTGTTTAGCTGTATGAATGCCATGTGCATTGACATGTATCTTTTTTTTCACCTCAGAAAACTAAAACAACTTCTGCTGCTCAAGATTTATAAGCATTTATTTCAAATAAAGTAAATATTAATAACTCAATCAATACTTATCAATTAATGCTTTGACAACAAATCAGCTTGTCTAAATGTCTAAGTATACTTTAAAAGGGATAGTTTACCCAAAAAAGAAAATGTGTTTATCATTCACTCACACTTTACCTGTTTCAAACATTTATGATTTTCTTTCCTTTGTGTTTAACATAGTGAATAAATAGTACATTTTCATTTTTGGGTGAACAATCCCTTTAAAGTCTGTAAAACAGCCAAAGATAAATAAAACACACGTTGGGTGTTCATTCAAAAAACTAAGTAGGATTCTTTTTTCTTTATAATATAACCCTAACTTTATAGGATTTCTTTAGGATGGGGGATCCTTCACACAAGGATAAGCATATTGGGGGATCATTATATTTAAAATCCTTTATGAAATTCCATTAATCTTATTTGAGAAATGTATTAGGTAACAACCGGTTATAACCAAAGCATGCGAGAACCATGTCGTGTAGTCAAACGCGCCAACCAGAATCGGTGAATCCGCGCATGCGCACTTCCTGACCTCTCCGAAGCTTATAACCCTCATCCGGGTGTTTACGGTTCCCGATTGGCGACCCGTCGCCATATGTCTGAATTTCCTTAGCTGAAGTAAAATTTGGGTTAAAACCCATTTATTTAACCGTTTTCCACTTTTGGAAAACGGGTAACGCCTTGTGGGGCGCAACACTTCCCACGCCGAGGAGAAACAGCGCTTTTCAAGGGGCGAGGCCCCGCTTTTTGGGCACTTGTTTTTTTGTGTTAGCACACAGGCTTTTTTAACTGAGACATTTGGATTGTGTCTCTCTGTTTTTCTCTCGGTTTGTTTGTGGTCAAGATGTCGCCGTAATGGGGTCTCCGCGTTTGTCAGAAATGAATAAGGGCCTTCGTCGCCTGACCCGCAGCCGCAACAACCCGTTTACCCCGTTTAATGCTAGAGAGCTCGGAGGCTCTCACCCCGGAGTTCGGCCTCAACATGGAGAAAAACCCAAACGCCAACAACAACAGCAGCAGCAGCACGAAGATCCCGCCCCGTTCCAGCTCTACAGGCCTCAACCCGTCAGACTCTAAAGCCAAAACAGGTACAGAATCAGGGCCTTGTACACAAAAACACACAACTGTTATGAAAATCCCTTGTTTGGGATTTTACAAAGACATGTTTTTGTTTGTCTGTCGAGATGACGTAGCCGCGGCTAGCGATCGTCCCGTAGTGTTGTTTAGTAAATGTGCATAAATTACTGTGAAGAAAGGAAGCTAACGAAGTGTCCATAGTAAGGGCTGTTAATATAATAATCGATGTATGGTTACAAACATAAACCTAAATGAGAGACTAAGTAATGGTAAAGCATGTTAGGAAAGACTGTTAAACGTGGTTTTTATGTAAGTTGTTTTTTCTAACTTAAAATATATGCTTAAATGTTAGGTAAATTATTATTATTATTAATATTATTTTTTTTAAATATTAATGTGAGGGTTTACTTTAATTTTTTATATTATTTACATGTTTCTATGCGAAGTGTGAAGGTATTTTTTTTACACAATTTGCGTTGACTATATTGTTGTTGTTAATAGAAAACACAACAATGTGCTTATTAGATAGATGTTATACTTCATTCAATAACTAATACTAGTTTTACTGAGTGTAAAGACAGTCCCAAAATAGTATCTATGTTGTTTTTTAAATTAATGAAACTTTGGTTGTTTTAGACAGTCGATTCAATAAATAAACAACGGAGGATCTCGAAAGTAATCACTACATATATTACAAATTATATTTTGTCACAAATCAAATGTAACTTCATTATAAAGCAGATATTAACTCGCAATAAAAAATATTTTAAACAACGTTTATACTGTTATTGTTTATTTTTTTGTAAATAATTTTAAGTAAATGCATTTAAAAAATAAATATAAAATAAATTAGAAATTAATAAAAAATGACAAAGTAAAATTCTAGGTGGTTATATTCACTGACAGATAATTTGCATAATCTGGCTGAAAGCTGTAGAAAGTTTAATCAATGTAAATTGTTCATTCAGTAAATGAATGGTATTTAATTAATACAAAGACTACTCAAACGGGGCAAAAGTCCCATTAGAGTTGACATCAATTAGACTTCATATATTTTAAATTAATAATGTTATTATTAAACCAATTTTATTTTATGCCATTCTTAACCCTTAATGGGAATATATTTTGACATTCTGTTTATAAAATACCATTTAGCAGTAATTTTTATGCCAGTTAAATCAGTTCCATATTTTCCCAACTTGATCAGACATGTTTAAAAAGTTTGTATAATTTATGCCAGTGCTTAATGTGCACTTGCCATAAACTGATATTCAGATAACACTACATGGGTGGTGTCTGTGTGTCACGCTCTCAAATAGATAAATGGATTTCTCCTCAGCTGACCTAATGTTTTTTTAAACCAAACGTTTCTTCTTGGGAAATTAATATTCAGGTTTTATTTCATCTGCTGCTCCTCTTAGCAGCAGAACAGATGAATGCTGATCATGGCCAGGGTCTATTCTTGTCAGTAGTCCGCCATGTGACCAAAAGCAAATCTGTGCCAAAAACTACTGCCCTCTAGCTTTCGGATGCTCCCAGGAAAATCCTCCAGCCAGTAGTGTAAAAAATAGTTGAAAGCCATACTTGGGTGTAAGTATAGGCACCCAACCAGTAAAATTACTCTGGTAAAAGTTAAAGTCACTGTTTAGAATACTACGTGAGTAAAAGTTTTAAAGTAGCTGATATTTATTGTACTTAAATATGAAAAGTGTTATTTGTTTATTTAATAATGTGCTTAAGTAATGAAGTAAATGCTGTAAATAAAAGCTTAATCTTTTTTTAATTAATAGCCTACATAACAAAAAAACAAAGTCAACAGGCAATAAATAAAAAAAAAAACTCGCTCTGTACACTGTTTGAGCAGCACGGTTGTGATCAGTTTTAACTCCATTTCATACATTTTGTTTTCTTTAAAAGGCTAAATGTTCAGGTAAATTAATAATAATAATAATAATAATAATAATAATAATAATAGGAATAATAATAGTAAAAGGAAGTTTCAATTTGGCAGACCACCAGTTCCTCAAACTGACTTTCAGTCTTGGTTCCTTTAGTTTAATTTTGTAGTAAGTAATGCATGTACTTCAGAGAAGTGTATCGGAGTAAAAGTATAGAGTTTATTGAAAACATAGAAAAAGTGAAAGTTGCCAGAAAAGTAAAATTATAGATGCTCTTTAAAATACTTAAATACTTTAACTGTTTGTTTCACTACACCACTGCCTCCAGCATATCAGAATTAAATCACTGTAGCTAATAATGGATATACAGTATTGTCAGTGTTTTAGTTTTGACTTGTGCTTGTGAAGCATATGAGGCGCCCGTCTCTGCTGTCGAATGATAAGCTGTGTGTGTTTACAACCTCCTGCTTTTATCATGCGTCACTTTCTGAAACACTTGAGCACAACATGTGACTGGATTGATAAGCTGAAGCCAGTGTGAATGTGGTCCAAAAAAAATGAATGCGCACTTTAATTTTGTGTTGTGTTTATTAAGTTGTGTAGGTTACATTTGCCATAAAATGGCAACATCCAATTGTCAACGCTTCAATCAATAAAACAAAAAATGATTCAGATACTAACCATTTCAAGTTGGAATAGTATATTGATGTGTTTTTTTCCCCCCGATTTGCTTTTTTTTTTCAGACGGTAAAAATAATGGGGGCTCAAAGCGCTACAGCCGTAAGCGGGAGCCCACTTTCGCCAAGGCTGAGAGCTTTCCAGGCCCACGCCGCTCACAGCCACAAAAAAATAAGAATTTTGACAAGAGACCCCCTCAGAGAGGTGGCGCAGGGGTGCGACAGTATGGACTCGCTGGTGGTGGGAGAAGAGAAGAGGTGAGTTATGATTAATTTGTGCTTGCTTGTAGAACTGTTGTTAGTTACACTTCCTTATTGCATGTTAATGTCAAAATTGCAGTAATCATGTTAATTATGAACTGCTACGAAGTAGGCTATAATTCAAGGTAAACAAACAGACCTGTAGTTTGACCCTATTATTTTCTGTTATGTCAGAATAATTCTATTTAAATCAATTACATTATTGTTGCTGTTGTTATTGTTTTATTTATTATTTTATTTAATTTTGCTTTTTCACCTTTTTTTTTTTTTTTTTAATTTTGCTAAACTCATAAAATGTTCTATTATTTTTAATGGGTAAAATAAAAGGTAGTAATCAAAAACCAAGTTCATTGAATTATAATCTTGAATGTCTGCAGGTAAATGTCCGTTTATTAAGAGTTTAATACAGTTTAACGAAGTAATTTTTTTTTCATATTTTATTAAGTTCCTGTTAAATTTCGGTTATTACCCTAAGAAAGGCATTCTACTTTGCAATTGATCACTCTATCTCTCTCTCTTTCTCAATTTCTTTGTTAAACCTATTTTTTTTAATATGCTGGATTTTTATTTTTTAAATTAGGTAGCAGAAAACCGCCGGGCAGAGTTTAGCCCGGCTCAGTTTGCTGGACCCAAAAAGATAAGTCTGAACCACCTGCTCAACTTTACGTTTGAGCCAAGAGGAGGCCATTTTGGCTCCGGAGGAGATGGCCATTCCTGCTGGGGTCGCCGCAACAAGTGGGGTCACAAACACAAGCCCTTTAACAAGGAGCTTTTTCTACAGGCTAAGTGAGTAGAGCAGGATGTGTGTATATGATAATTTGGTATTACGTCAATTTTTTTTTTTTTACTTTTTTTATTTAGTACTTCAATTGTGAATACATTTTGAAATGTTAACTAATTAAAATACTGAATTTCTTTTCTAAGTAACTTAGTTAAATAATCTGAAAACTTAAAATATTTATTTAATTAATGTGTTATATTTGTTTAACCATTATTTAAATTAATATGTTTGTTAATGGTTAGTTAACAATAATATTGCTGGTGAAGCTTCTTGTCAATACAGATGAAAGACAGTTTTCAGATTTGATTTTTGAGACCTGGCTTGAACAGACTATAACACATGTATAACAGTTTATACCAGATGCCGAATTGGTCACTCTAGATTGACTTATTTGTATTTATTGTATAATGATGCATCATCAACATGTAATTACTGTCAAGATGCTCTCACCATGAAACCTATTTTATTAGAATGTGAACGTTTTAAGTACCATTAGACAAGATTTTTATAATGAAAACACAATGGATATTTTTAAAAAGGTATAACCTTGCCATTCATCTTGCCTTGAAAAAGCCATAAGTTAAAATAAATAAACAAATAATTACATCTTCTTTTTGTCCACCAGCTGCCAGTTTGTGGTAAGTGATGATAAGGACTATCAAGCCCACTTCACTGATCCAGACACTTTGGTGGACTGGGACTGCGTGCAGCAAGTGGTTAGTTTCAGACTTCATACTTTTTATCCTGTCAGTTGCCTGTCAAATGTTTGAACCTTTCTTTGCATTTTCCCTGATTCAACACAGCGCATCTACAGTCATGAGGTGCCGTCTTGTCCGATCTGCCTGTATACCCCAGTGGCAGCCCACATGACGCGCTGTGGCCACATCTACTGTTGGCCATGCATGCTGCACTACCTCTCTCTGAGCGAGAAGAGTTGGTCCAAGTGCCCCATTTGCTATGAGGCCGTGCACAGCGCTGATCTCAAGAGGTTTGCACAAAAATCACTTCTGTATATTGTTTGGATTTGATTAATCTGATACTAGGGAAGCAGACTAGGGATGTGCACATCATTAGCTACGTTTCCATCAAAAAATTGTGAATTAACTTTGTGCGCAAAACTGGAATATTGCATAAGAATGTGCGAATAAAGCAGCGTTTCCATCCAACGGGTCAAAGAAAACAAAATCATCAATTCCTGATTAACTGGTGCCAAATATCAACAGTAAAAGTGTAATTTACTGCAGTAGGAGAAGCTGTGTGAATCGTTTCCTTATTTAATTAATTACTTGCACCTCAGAAGACAAATACCTACATGCAATGAACATGTGGTAGCTTTTGAAGGCGTCAGATGCAGAGCACAGATGCTCTTGATTATGGAGGTAATTATTAATATAATAACACTAATACTGCAACGGTAAGCCGTTTTAGAATGACCAAAACAAAATTTCTGATGTTTTACAATGTGCTCAGCCTGCTGGTTTGTCCATTCACACACTTTTTCATAATCGCATTATCTCTAATAAAAAAATCACATGACCTTTTTTTAATGCCCATTCTGGAATTTGTTCATTAAAAGTGTTTTCATCATAGTTTATGCACATCAAAATTTATGCGCATCGTGGCATTTCCATCAACCAATTTTATGCGCATATCAAATATGTGTGTTTTTTAAAACAATTAAAGCCCTTTTCATTTAACCGTAATGCTATCAAAAAATAAAACAAATCAAATATTTACAGATCAACTTTAATGGTATTTAAATATTATAAACTTATGTTATACTTTATTATTCTATAGCAGTTACATAGGGCTAACTAAATAGCATTTTTTTTTTAAATGTCACATTCACATTAAAAATAAATAGTATTGATGGTGTTTAAAAAACAAAATATTGGTATCGTATCACTTTAAAAATAATATATACACTAACTAGTTTGATAGTTGTTTAAACTGAAGTTTTTAACCAATCTAAAAGCTCAACACCCCCCCCCCCCCAAATACAGTAAATATTTATGTTTATACAATAGCCTACGCTTAAAATACTTAACATTTAATCACTATTAAAATGTATAAATACTTTATATTTAATCACAGTCAAATCCCTCAGTGAATTTCACTAATGATAGGTCATAAATTTGCCTTGCACTATTGTCATTATTCATTTTACTCATTTTACATAAAAAATTCAGAGCCAACGGAAAAATCATTCAATAACCTGACAGAAATTACCATCTTCACATAGCATTAGCCAACATAGTCAAAAGCAATAGGAAAGTTTATAAAGAAATAGCGTTATTACGACCTTTAAAAATATTAATGTGGGAAATATCATCTAAAAACAACAATGTACTTTTTCTAGAGTCTTTTGTTCAGGGAAATTAACATGTTAACTCTGTTTAGACCCACACATCTCTATGGGAAAGTCATAAAAGGCAAATAAAAATGCAATACTTGCAATACTTTTTTTTGCTTTTAAACTTGACTTATTTTTTTATATTTTTAGTGTGGTTGCAATGGAGACCCGTCAGTATGTGTCTGGTAACTCCATCACGATGTGTCTGATGCGAAGAGAGAAAGGATCTCTGGTGGCTCTTCCCAGCTCTCACTGGGTTAAAGTGGAGGAGCCCATTCAGTTTGGAGGTCAGATATTCTGCTGTTTTCCTGTGGTGTTTGTGGTGTTCAATTGAGCACGTCTTAAATTTCACAATTTGATCTGATGAAGAGCTGGTGCCCTCGAGACATCACTCACTTTTGATAGCCTTTTTAGGTTAATATGTTTATATTTTTTGAGCTTTGGTGTTGCTGGCTATATTTATATTTTTGTACTGGTTGTTTGGCTGAGCACACATTTTAGATTGGGGGTGTGTGCTTTTGTGTATTTGTTTTTTTTTTTCTAAATTGCCATTCTTTCCCTTATTTTTTGCAGATGTGCATTTGCGTTCATACTCCAAGCTGCTGCTGGCGTCTCGGCAGCAGGTTTTGGGTTTGCTGGCTGAAGAGAGGATGGCTCTCCAAACTCAGCTCAGCCAGGAGAAAGACGACCCACAGGCCTGTTTCATACAGAGCGCTTTACTGCAGCTGCAGGTACACGTGCTTTCATGCTTACAGATGAATGTTGGGTTGGGCAAGCTGTTTGTCACTTTGTGGCGCAGTCATCAAACTAGTTTAACAAGTACTTATGTTTTGGAAAAAAAAGGGCATGTTTGTTACACCAAAATAATGTTTAATTCTTGTCTTTTAAAGCTGTTTAAAGGAAAAAAAAACTTTTGGTTATGGTTACTTACTGTTTTTGATTGTATCCTGTATGTTGAGTAATTTATTGAGTAATTTATTACACTATTTGGGCTGACCAGATCAAACTTAATTTTGTACATGTAAATGTTAAATAAACATCAGTGTTAAACTGTTATAGAAATTAGGTGACCGTTTAATAATAGCTAAATTAATTAACTGGGAAAGCTAAATGATGTAGGTTTGCTTTAAGTGTCTGCTAAATGCACAAATGTGTTTTAAAGTACTATATTATTATTGTTTTTTATATTTATGCGTTCACACAAAATGAAAAAAAAAAAAACATTTACTCATGCTCAAGTGGTTTTAAACCTTTGAATTCTTTCTTCTATTGAAGACAAAAGATGTTTTAAAGAAAGCTGAAAACCTGTATAGAAAACAAATACTATGGAGGTCAATGGTTACAGGTTTCCAGCTTTCTTTAAAATATCATCTCTTCTGTTCAACAGAAGAAATGAACTCAAACAGGTTTTAAGCAAGTGAAGATAGGGTAAATTTAGACAATGTGTTTTTGGGTGAACCATTCTTTTAAGAAGTCAGTAATCATTATGTTTTAGTTAATTTTCTTAAAAAAAACAAAAAAACAAAAGCAAATAGGCAGTTATTTGCAAACACTGCACACATACAATTAATCCTCCCTTTTTATCTGGGATGAACCAGGAGCGTGAGGAGAGTCTTTTGAAACGTCGTCGTCGTAAGACTACTGGTTCTGTTGATGGGGTGGACATGAGGAAGCTCTCTCTGTCAGAACAATCTTCTCCAGAGGTGACTGTGGTCAAGAACCTCACAAGCTCAAAGGTCAGTGAAGACTGCTTACTTTTCAGCATGCTGTAAAGTTCAGTTGATGACCATAATTCAATCAGTGGTCATTGTTCAGATAATCTTGTTTTTTTTTTTTTTCTGTTTTGCAAATGAAAAGTGATTCTAAAAAAGCAGAAGCAGAACATTTGTGTCTCAGAGCATCAGTACAACTTTTCCTTCCTGAATGAAAATTTTGAACGAATAAAGTATCCTAGTGATTCAGTGATCTATTTATAAACATGGTCACTTTCTTTGTTTCTAAATGAATTAAATGTTTTCACAAATCACAAATTTGAATAAGGGAGTGAATCATTTTCTTCACCTGGGAAAACTACTGATTTCTTTTTTATTTTTGGAAGATACCTAAAGTCCATAGTCCATCAGGTGCTTTATTAATGTCTTATTACCGAAGATTCTTGAATTATCTGTAAATGTTTTACCATACTATAATTGTTTCGGCTGCTTAATATTTTCATTGATCTTAAAGGTAGGGTAGAAAAATTAGAGAGGCTAATGGCTCGTTTCCCCTGACTGGTACAGTATGGCATGGGTCGGTACGGGTCACCTTTATCAGGCTTGCGTTTCCACTACAAAGGGAA
Source organism: Danio kyathit (assembly GCA_903798195.1). Lineage (NCBI taxonomy): Eukaryota > Metazoa > Chordata > Actinopteri > Cypriniformes > Danionidae > Danio > Danio kyathit. The sequence continues at coordinate 46,548,309 of LR812526.1, forward strand.
CCCTTTTGGTGGGCGTGGTGTATGACAGAAAGTTTCAGTCTACGTCATTCTCGCTCGAAAAAATGTTTACAGTAAAGCCATACAGCTCGTTCACAAATTATATGAGAAGCACTTGTCACTAAACAGATGCTTTAAACATATAAATACTTGTGTTTATTACTAACCTTTCTATGAACATGATTTGATTATAACTGCAGATCAATGACAGTGCGAAATAGCCTACTGTAACATCTGCAATTGTATAAAATAAATAAATAAATGCAACATATGAGCACATATGGACCCTTACAGTCTCCGATATGTTACCAATTACAGAAAAACTACACGCAGCATACATTTAGTCCTTATTTGAGTTCAAAAACAACACGCAACATATAGCCCACAGTCAGAGCATATCTCTCATCTGTGTCTGTAATCTTCACCGGCACATGTTAGAGTAATTCCGTCATTCCGAGTTCATAATAGTCCAAAATGCGATGAATGTGGCAGTTTGTTCATGATTCAGGTTGCTAAAAACAATTTGCTTCTGTGTTTTGTCGGGCTTCTCCTTTTTTCGTGCTTCACTCTCGCGTTTGTCCTTTTCTGGGCTGTACATCAAGACAACTACAAGGTTTGTTTGAGCTCGGGTCATCCATGGCTCGTTATTATATGCATATAGTTTTACGGTGTAATGTCTCGGGCCTCGGCTGTGTATTAAAAACATGGCGGTTCCTTTGTTTTCATTCTGGCTAGCTCCACAAGATCGTGACGTATCTCTGTAACCAATTAGCATACATTTCTCGTGTTTGGTACCTTTTCAAAAGGGTGCCGAACAAGTAGTACGGTTTGGTTTGGTATGCCTTTTGACAGTGGAAACGGCCGTAAAAGCGTACCGTACCACTCAGTGGAAACGGGCCGTAACAAGTGCTAGCTAGATTTGAAAGCCTCTGTCTCCTTCATCACTGAGAAAACATTACAGTACAAATCATATTGCAGTAGTAAAGTAATAATATAAATAAATATTTATTTCTATTTTTATAAATACATTTATTTAGACCACTTACTTACAACCTAATAAATCCTTTATAGATCCGAAGAGTCTTTCAAACAGCAAAACAAATGTTTTTTGAACGATGTCACATATCCTGCTTTAATGTAGCGTTTACTATCTCAGCCCGTTCTGCAGTATGCTTCAGCATTTGACGATGAGGTACAGGATGTACAGGATGCTCAAGAGGAGGTGCTGGAGGAAATGATTAATCCTAGTGTTCCTGAGGCGGCTGAAGAGATGCCTGAAGGATATGTGGAGGACCTTCCTGTAGAAGAGACCCCTCAACCCAGTCAGACTGCTCATCATGGCCCATATTACTACTTCTATCAGGGTAAGTGTAGCTCTATTTGTAATGATGAAATGTTTTGTTCATTGCAGCTCTGAGTAAACAATAGAGGGAGAGGAGGAGAAATATAGGTATAACTATAACTTTATTATTAGTATTATTTTTGTCTTTGTAGCTGAGGACGGTCAGCAGATGTTTCTTCACCCAGTGAACGTGCGCTGTCTTCAGAGGCAGTACGGAAGCTTGGAGAACAGCCCTCAGACCATCACTGCTAATGTAGTGGAGATTGATGGACAGACGGTCACTGAGGTACTTTTGTACTTCTCGCAGATAATTATAATTTTTAAACAACACTGTTCTACACTGGCATTAAACTTGTTTAGCAGCTCTTTGTGTGTAAAAATAATCTTTTAATAGGGTAAAGTTAGACCACTTTCAAAATCAGGTTTTAAGTTAAATCTGTCCTGAATAATAATAAACATCTTCCTCATATTTAGGATATTCGCCGTCGGCACCGTTACCTGTCTCACCTGCCCCTCACCTGTGAGTTCAGCCTCTGTGAGCTTGATCTTCAGCCACCCATTCTCTCTAAAGAAACCTTGGACAGTTTCGCAGGTACATCAGTGTAAAAGTGTCTGCTGTATTATGCACCATAAGATACATGACAATTACATTCGTATGTGATTTTATTCTCATGGTTCTACAAACACATTTTTAACATTTTTGTCTTTTTGGCAGATGATTTGGAGAAAAGGAAGCGCTTGAGGCAGAAGAAAGTGAGGGATGAGAAGAGAAGGGAGAAGAGGATTGAGATGGAGGAAAATAGGAAACAGGGCAAATGTAAGATTTAGTTCCCTGTTGCTTATTGCATTTTAATGAAAACAAGCCCCTCTTCATGAAATGAGATGAGTGACCATCGAACATTGATGGTCCTCAACTGATGATGTTGGATTATTGAATGCGTCTCCATGTTTTTTTTAGACCCAGAGGTGCATATTGGGCTGGAAAACCTCCACCATTTTCCAGCTTTTGGTTCTCCTCCTCAGAACGGCCCACAGCTGCATATTCCAGAGGTTCTGCTGGGACCCCCTTCTCCTCTGAGCAGCAGCCCGTCTTCAGGTGACGCTCACTCTTTCTTTCCTGGGCCTTTAGTGCCTTGTGTTCTGTGCTAAATTCATGTCTTCATTTCAGATGGAGTGATGTTCCCTAATCTCAGTGAGCACAGTCCGTCTCTGAGTGTAGTCAGTGTGGAAGAAGACTCTCACTGCATGTCATTCGCTCAGGTTTGGCTTGGTTTTAAATCACTTAATTTCTACTTTAGGAATACAAAAGGCCAGTTTCAAAACCACTGCAGTTTCTTCAAACTAGCAGAACTTATTGTTTGTAAATTTTTAATTAATCAGAGATTTTACATCAGATCATCTTTTAACAGTGTTTGCGTTTTTCAATATTACTTGGTAGGAAAGAAATGTACTCCTGCTCCCAAACCAAGTGTAAATGCTGTGTACAAGTTCTCTGCTCTTTTTGGTAAACTGGTTACGCTATTGCACTGATGCACTGGCATACTGATATTTTTAAATTATATATATTTTTAAAGAGTTAAAAGGTATAGTTCAAAACAAAATTTTCTTTTTTCTTTTTTTTTGTTGAACACAAGATAATGTGAAAATGTTGTAAACCTGTAACCATTGACTTCCATAGTATCAGTTTTTCCTACTATGGACGTCAATACCCATGTTTCCATCCACCTATTTTTATGCTTATGTTGAAAATGCCCGTAAAAAACCCATGCAGGTAACTGACTAGGATAAACGTTTTATTCGATAAGATGTGCATAAACTATGATGGAAACACTTTTACTGAACAAATTCCAGTATGCGGCTTAATGAAAGCCATGTGATTTTTGTTATAAGAGATCATGTGATAAAAATGTGTGTAAATGGACAAACCAGCAGGCTGAGCACACTGTAAAACATCAGAAATGTTGTTTTGGTCCTTCTAAAACATCTTAACTATTTCAGTATTAGTGTTGTTATATTATTAATTACGTCCAGAATCAAGAGGGTCTGTGCTCTGCATCTGAAGCCTTCAAATGCCACCACACGTTAATTTCGTGTCGTCATCGTCTTCTAAGGCGCAAGTAATTTATTAAATAAAGAAAAGATTCACGTAGCTTCTCCTACTGCAGCAAATTTCATTTTTTTGATACTTTGCGTCAGTTAATCAGGACTCATTGGATGGAAACGCTGTTTTATTTGCATGTCTTTTATGTGATATTCCAGTTTTGCACAAAGTTAATTCGCACCTTTGGATGGAAACATAGCTATTGGTTGCAGGTTTTCAGCTTTCTTCAAGATATCATCTTTTGTGTTCAACAGAAAGAGGAAAATAATAAAGATCTGTAACATTTGAGGGAAAGTAAATAGTGAGTAAATTGGCATTTTTGGGTGAACTATCCATTTAACAGTTTAGTTTTGGGTGAAACAGTGCTCAAACAGTTTTTTTTTTTTGTTTTTTTTTTAGCTGACGAATCAGTGATGAAGGGCTGGCACAAATACACCAATCAATCTTCCTACTGTACTTTTACAATGACTGAACAACAATGAAGTTATTATTACTGGCTCCTACATTTTTATATTTACTACTAATCTTCAAAATGATTTATTAGTGGTATGTTACTTGCAATGAGTCTAAATAAATAGTAACCAAAGCATCTCAGCTGGAAAAACACTTTGTCCTTCTAAAGTTCTCAAGCACTACCAGCTGGACATTTGTCTTATATGCTGGAATCAATATTTTGAATGCAATCCAGAACAATCTACGGCATTCTTGAACCAGAAAATGAGATTGCTCGCACCCTATTTATGAAAGCTTGGAATTTATTACCATACAAATGTTTTAACAATCCAATCTAATGATTGTGAAGTGTTTGTAAAACTAGAGAAAAGTTTTCGGGAAGTTCTTTCTGTTTACAAATGTTTCATAAATGAGGCTATTAGTGTAAAAAAATTGCTGAATAGGAAGTGAAACTAAATTTGTATATAGTGGTGAAAACAATGGCATTATGTGTACTGATTATTCTGTCTGCTGTAGATGCTGAAAGGTGGCAAAGCTCGTGTGGATGCAGGGCCAAAAACCACCCCAAAGAAAGGTGAATTGCTTGACTTTACTGTTACATTTGTCTCTTGTTGGTTCACTGTTTATGCGCTGTTATATTTAGTGGCGATGTGTGTGTTTTCCTCTACAGCAGACCCGTTTCTAGCTCCTCCTGCAGCAGACAGTGATGGAGAGAGTGATAACTCTGATCGGGTCCCTGTACCCAGTTTCCAGAACTCCTTCAGTCAGGCTCTGGGACAGGCTCTATCAAAGCTGGACCATGGAAATCAAACCCCAGCACCAGCTTTACCCATCCCTGGTGAGAAATAGACTTTAATACGTTGACGTTCAAATGTCTGGGTTGATTGTTTTGAATAGAAGCCAATTATGCACAATGGGAAAAAAAAAAAAAAAAAGCATTTACGCATGAAGCAAAATTTTTTAGCAGCCATTATGGATTTCAGGGTCACATGGTCCTTCAGAAGTCATTTTAATTTATGGGTTTGGTGTTTAAAACATTTTTAGCTACAAATTAAAGTTGTAATTATGCATCATTTTCAAGATATGAAATTGCATTTGTAACATTGAATTGAATAACATCAGAATTATTAGCCCCCTTTGAATTTTCTTTTCTTTTTTAAATATTTCCCAAATGATGTTTAACAGAGCAAGGAAATTTTCACAGTATGTCTGCTAATATTTTTTTCTTCTGAAGAAAACCTTATTTGTTTTATTTCAGCTAGAATAAAAGCAGTTTTAAATTTAAGAACCATTTTTGTTTTTTCGATAGTCTACAGAACAAACCATTGTTATACAATAACTTGCCTAATTACCCTAACCTGCCTAGTTAACCTAATTAACCTAGTTAAGCCTTTAAATGTCACTTTAAGCTCTATAGTGTCTTGGAAAATATCTAGTAAAATATTATTTACTGTCATCATGGCAAAGATAAAAGAAATCAGTTATTAGAAATGAGTTATTAAAACTATTATTTGTAGAAATGTGTTGAATAAATCTTAAAACAGTTAAACAGAAATTGGTGAAAAAAAAAAAAACAGGGGGGCTAATAATTCTGACTTAAACTGTATATATAGACATGACCATCACCTTATATAATTAAACCATCTAAACTGCTATGAATATTCTTAACATGCGTACGTTAATTAGGGTTGGGCGATGTTGACAAATTTGGCATCGTACGATGTCTGATGTGAACATCGGCGATGGACGATGGTATCGTCGTTGTAGGCGGGGTGGGGGTCTTTGTTGTAAAATATCAATTAATTCATAACGAATTTAATAATTGTAGCCTATCGTTTTCACTACCTGACCCACATGGTTTTTGCTTTACCCATGACCAAACAATAAATAAATAAAGTTATACACAAATTACCACCTGTCAATCACTTTTTTTCCGCGGGACTCTGGCATGATCAGGCGGAGTGATTTATGTCCTTATAATGGCTTTTCCCCACAGCTGGTGGCGGAGACGAGACGAGAGTTGGTTTGGAGTTCACTGTAATTTATTGTGATTAATGATAACTTCCTTATTTTATTATTATTATGAGGACATAATAACAAGTAAAGATGCTAGGGCTTGACCGTTTTGGTCACACTTGCGCCTGATATTTTATGCGACCTAAAATATGTATTTGAAAGCATTTGTGCTAGTGCATAGCATTTTTACCGTGCGAGCTGTTTTCACTGCAAAATCCTCACCGCGTGCGCGGATTTAGGAGACATTTATGCAGAATGCATCTTTGCACCTAAAGACGCCAAACGCAGCGCAGCTACAGCCGCGGAAATGTGACGCGCTGAAGATGAGAGAATGAAAATAACACTGACAGATTTAGTTTTAGAAACCACCTAAAGTTAAATAATGGCACATCTTATTAGTGATCATGTGCTGAATGTTAATCCACCATTTACACTTTTCCAAGAGTGGATAAAAGACTTCCAGTGGCTTCAAGTCCGCTATGAAAATATCTAAAGCCATTCACTGTGAAGTCTGTGGGACGGGGTTTACAGGTAACAGCGTTTGCCACTGAATCTACACATTTTAAGCTCGAGAGGTGCTGTATAATCCTCACGAAGCTGACAGTGCAAACAGCAGCTATAAGTATAATATAACACAGCTCATGAAAAGACCGTTATTGCTATTAAGATGACATGCAAATAATAAGTTATATATCAATATACATGTGGGGCGGGGCGATGGATCACGATGCCGGCTCAGCATCGTGAAGTTTATCAGCCATCGGCGATGGAAGATGACATCGTCTATCGGCCCAACCCTAACGTTAATAGCGCACAGCATACATATGTTTTTTTATGTGACCACTGTCCTGTGCAATACAATTTGGAAAAACTACCCATAATGTGTTTCATATGGGGATAGTACAGTAGCCAAAAGAGCTCAAATGTGTTGCAAGTTAAGAAAACGCATGCGTATAGAAAAACACGTACAAACTGAGAAAACATCAATTTGACAAGACGTGCACATGCAAATTGTGCAGACCACAATGGAATGTGTCTGGGGACCCCTGAAATTGATGAACCCAGGCTATTTTTTATTTAGAGTAAATGGTTCGTAATGGATATTCATGACATCGAAGTTAGCTTACTTCATAAATGTATGTATTTAATGAAAGCAGCTATGGTGCGCACATTGAATGAACAACAACTGCAGCCATTTCAAGTTCAACTTTGAAGACATTCTTTTTTTATGTACTTAATGTTACATATACCTGTAATTTGAGGAGCACAAATGTTAGTAAATCACATTGCATGATTCATTGAAATACTTCCTATAGTTTGCATCTGACTGTGAAATCCCTATAAATGTGTATTCCGTAAGGACAGGTGCAAAAATAGTTTTGTCCATGCCTTTTCAGCGCTGTTCTTCTCTGCATGTGTTTGGTAAATACAGACGGTGCTGTTTTAATGTCAAAAAGAGTCAGTTTGACCCAAAATTCATTAAGGGATAAACAAAGTTTTACCAGTCTGACCTTTTCTTTCTCTCTCTCTCTCTCTCTCTCTCTCTGTCTTTTTGTCTTGTGTCTTTGTAGATGAGAAAGGCGGGAAGAAGAAAAAGAAAAAGCAGAAGCTTCTGTTCAGCACCTCTATGGTTCACACCAAGTAAACACTGAAGTTCACCCTATCACTCCTCCTGCCTTATTCCTCCCTTACGATTAGCTTTCATCATCTCCCTTCCCTCTCCTCCTTCATTTCCCTGTTCAATGAGATTCTTCTCCACAGGAAGTTCAATAGGGCTCTGGATCAGACTCTATCTAGATCAGATTCATATGACTTTTCGCTGTAGTTCTGTCCAGATTCTAAATTGCTCTCAATTTAAATATCATGGTTGTTGGGTAAGGGTTGCACTGAGAGATTTTGGGGGTCTTGAGGTCTCAGTCAGCCAGCTGCAGACACGTCCCGTCTCCATTTATCAGACAACCGTTTACTTCAACCATGATGCTTCAATCTGAATTCAAATAAAACAAAAATGAATTAAAACAAGACACTGAAAAATGCAGAAGAGGAAGAACGTGCGATGAGGATTATATGCATTCGAGTTCTTCCTGTGATGCACAGACGTTCAAAACTGCTGATTTAACACATTTCTGCTCGTTTGTACACACACACACCAACACTTCTTCTTTTTCTTCCTTTTATTTCCTGATAATTGTGAACTTCAGTCAGTCTGTGTTCAGCTGCCATCATCTGTCCAGCCTGAGAACTGCCTTTCACAATCAGAGATGTTCATAATTCACAAACAAGAAGTCATTTCTGCTGGAATAGCATAGTGGGTCTTCAGCACTTGACCATTAGAACCTTCATTCATTCATCTGTTAGACAGATTAAGAGCTGCTCATGTTCAATAGTGTTCAGAGAAGAGCTTCTGTGTTGAGTGAGGATGATATGTAAAGACACAGATAGGCTTTATAAAATGTTCAAGAGGGTTTCATTTTTTTTCTTTCTCTATATTTCATTATTTTCCCTCATGTGGTAAGAAGTTCTTGCATTTAGACTAAGTTGGAATGAATAAAGGATTATTATGCACTGGCAATTTGCTTGTCTTATTAAAAACTCTCATTTAAAATGTATATATTTTGTGGAAATGTACATGGGAATCTGTTTGCTTTTATCAAGGATGGAATGAAGTAATTTTATAAAGGTAAATCAGTAAATCTAAATGTAAGAACTTGTTAATATTTGTATGTGTAGGTTGAAATTTACACTCACAGCTCTGATGTGAACAGCTGAATCTCTTGATTTACACACACAGACAATAATGAAACACTTGTGTTTTGAATTGGAAGTTGCAGATTAATAGTTTTGTATTTGTAAAATGTCATTCACTTATACAATATAACAAACACAAATGTGTACGGCAAATTTACCTCAACACTTTATTGCAGTCAAGGGTGCAATTCTGGTCTAAGAGGTGGGGGGGACCAAATCTGAGTGATGGTGATACTGTAGTTGTGGAATGTTGGTGACATTTGTGATGCGAACTTAATTTTGCGTACACATCATGAGTTAAAAAATAACTTTTTTTCAACTCTCGAGGGGACATTAAAGCATGAAGTAAAGGCCTATCTAAAAAAAAAATGAGGGGGACATGTCCCCCCTGTCCCCCCCGGGAATTGCGCCACTGATTGCAGTTTCACTGTACAACCACAGGTCCACGCTCTCAACCTCTCAGACTTGACAGTAAATTACAAATCTGACTTTTGCTGCACATTTTGTGATATTCCTGCAGCAGAACTCACTCATGCACTTGTAGATGCAGAGGAACGAGGTGCAGGGGAGGGAGAGGGGTGAAGCTGTTTAATTGGTCGATACCTGACCAATGAACAATGCCAACAGCCAACGTGACTGGAGTACAAAACAATAGTTTCTATGATTATTTTATTATTGTTTAGTTGTTTTTATAAACTGTTTCATGAAAATATTTTTGTTAATTATCATTAATTCTATGGAAATGTATATACCAGTGAAAGAGCAGTAATGTCGGGTTATTAGCTAGAGCCAGCCAATGAAATGGAACATTTTTGTTTGCCAGCACACAGAGCAGTGCCAAATAATACCTGCCGTGAGTATAATCGTTTTCCCCATCGGGAGGCGCTATAATCACTCTCATAGGAGAATTTCGCTTTCACAATCCAAAATAAATAAAGTTATCCAACATATGCGGCCGATAGCTCCGCCCCTTCCGCTACGTGGGCAAAACTGCGGTCGTTGAGTGCCATAGATTTATACATTAGATGTCGCCTATCCTACTGTTTTCTATTAGAAGGAATGCGTCAATAGAGCCGCCATTTTAGTACAGGGTAGCGCTCCTTTGAAATGAATGCAGGTGGAGGACTGTAGCCATCCAAAGCCAGAGAAATACACATATATCTATGATCGGGAGTTTTCCCCGGTGGTCCGTATGCAAATATTTTTTTTAAATTACGAAATATTATAATTTTACATCACTTTTCTACATTGATGGATGTGACCGCACGGGCATTCCTGACAAAGAGTGTTTGTGTGCATGGAAATGCATTACCCTCCTTCCCTGTTTAATTTGATCTAATCCATGTCCTGGAACACACCCCCTCTCCTGCTTTCACTTCTCATTCTGACGGAGGGAGCGATTTGTTTGTGAATGAATGAACGACTCGTTCACTTAGCTGACAATAATACAAGTTTCTGGCAGCACCGCGTCTTGTTGTCATATTTCAAAACATTGTTTGCTTATTTTATTTAACAAAACTAGCATAAGCTTAGAATTTAGTGCGAGTTGGTGCTACTTTGCCTTATGGTCACTGCAGTAAGAGACTGTATTATCATCAATAACATTACTTGTAAAGCACAGAAGTTCATAACATACAATAATATAAAAAACGAAATCTTACCTATGAAATGTGATGACTGTGCTTTGTTTGCTCGTTACTACACCTGTACAAGTGCTAAAGTCCAGCATCTTCACATTGGCACACTGTCTTGACTAGTGCGGTTGAATGACGTTTGTCCTAGGAGCACTGTACCAATGTGGCGGCGCTATTGACGCATGCTCAGGGTCCCTATGGGATATCTAGTGTATATATCTATGGTTGAGTGCGTGAAGTGTCCATCATTACATACTTCATTTTACCGGTCGAATGAGCGCAATCAACGCATCATCCGGGTAATTAAAGTACACTTATTATTTTTAGTGTTGTCAGTGTAAACGCACTACTTGCACTATTCATACTACAAAATGGCGTAGAATAGTGCATAAAAATGCGATTTGGGACGCACCTTGTGTCTTCTGTGGATCAACGGTGATCATGTGAAGCTCCAAGGTCACTTTTGTGCAGCAAAACTTTGTTTGTCTGTCACCCACAGTGTACACTTTTTATGGGCAATATCACGAGGAAACAGCCACTCTTCTGACAATACGTTAAATAGATGATTTCATTTGTATGAAAACATACATTTTTTTTAAAGGGAGGCATGACCCCAAACCTCTCCCTGGGGATGAGCAAATCATGCTAAAACAAATGAAGACTGTACAAATTAGCATGTTATGACTTACTGTTGATTATGAGAATTGAATTATGATTGTGTTGGCAATACGATGCCTGCATATTGCGCTGCTGACACTGACAAATGTCATATCACCCATATTAAAAGCACAGCCTGACCACAAGATGATGGTAAATATACTGCTCAAAAAAATTACCAGAGACATTCAAAGTCCAGAAAAGAAGCCAGAAATACTGCTCAAAAATAAAAGGAACACTTAACATAAGGTGACTGGGCTGTTTCTGTCCATGGAGGATGAGAGAGCTCTTGGATTGCATCTAAAATATCTTAATTTGTTAAATATCTTAACGTTTGTCTCAGAGGATAAAAACACCATACAGGTAATTAATAACAATGTACTTTTTGGGTGAACTAACCCTTTAATGATATGCAGATTAAAGAAACTACAGATTAAAAAAAGGGAAATCGCCTGTAACAGAACATTAAAGCTTTGATTAATAGTAATACTGACCTCGTTCCAGATCTGGCCATCTGACCAATCGAACCGGAGTACATGCACAAAGAAGTTACTTCACAGTATTTTTAAGACTATTTTGAGAACAATAACAATACCTACCCAACAATTAATACCAAAATTCCTACTTGAAGTAATAAACCATTCTGACATTGCAATTAAAGTGTACATTTCCTTTTTCATCATTGAAACTATGGCATCCTATGAACAATATTCAGAAATTGCCATCAGTCGGACAGAAAATATAATACTTTTGCCAGTGAATTGCCAAAAAAAGCTTTTATTTTCAGATTTTGATTACAAATACTGGTACAAAACAGACGGTTACACTGTTCCCATTATTTTCTCCTTACAGTTTTCCAAGTCACAGATGCCATTTAATTTCAATCAGTCTCACCATCACATTCGTATCAGAGAAACTGTAAGGCTACAGGGCAAAAATGGAAATAAATTGCTTAGCTGAAATCACATCTTGATAAATGCTTATGGACATTGAGAACCTGCACTGGGTAGGTCCTGCAGAAGACTAAGGAAAACTGTGACGAGATGAGTTTTGTGCCGAGTGTGAAGAGAACGGAAGATTTTATTGATGGAAGAAATGCAGGTAAATAGAGGAAAAAGGGACGGTGTTTGTTATATATATATATATATATATATATATATATATATATATATATATATATATATATATATATATATATATATATATATATATATATATATATATATATATATATATATATAAACAGTGTATTCAGTATCAAATGGTGAAGATATCAAAGTTCCATCTTTAGCCATTTTTCATTTAATGATTAACAAATAAAGGACAAAAACATCTTTAGACAGACGTTTACAGCTTCAGGTATTTTGTGGCCATGGCAAGAATTGGGGCCCCAGTCGGGACGCCAGGGAAGGGTCCGCTGGATCCAGCGATGTCGATGTGGGAGTAAGGCAGAGGTTTGGCTGAGTCCACTCCATGCTGGGGAATAAAAATGTAGATGGTTAATAGATATATTTGAATATTATATTTTTAATAAATCCCAAGTGGGGCTGAATACTGTGACCAATTCAATTAGATTTAGTTATATGGTTTTAATTCAGTTCAGTTACTATTAGGCATGGGTCAGTATAGGATTCTGACGGTATGATAACCTTGGATAAAAATATCACGGTTTTACGGCATCATGGTATTGTGATTACTGCTCTAAAATATATATTTTTTAAATGTCTGTGTAAAAAAACAATAATCCCCCTCCCCCATTGAACACAATATATTCTATTTCAAGAGTTCCCACTTAGATATGCTTAGCGTTTATAGCAGGTTTGGCATGCTGTCCCGGGAGAGAACCCTCAGCTCAGAGATACTTGAGCCCAAGGCTCCCGCCCAGTCAATAAGAATATAAGGGGATCAGGTAGGTCTGGAGAGCTCCCCCTTAGAAAAGGGAGGAAAAGGAGGAGATGGGGTGGAAGGGGGGATTCTTCCAAAAAGAAGATAGAGCAGTAGGGAGAAAACAATCCATTTATAGTAAGCTTGGATCACTCTGATTGGATTATTACTGATTACAGATGAGCAGCCAGACGTGCTCAATCATATCACGCGCTACTCTCGAAATTAGTTTGAGAAACATTTCATATATTTGGAGCAGTAAACATGTCAGGCTAAATAATAAACATGAATCATTGACTTCTGCTGTCTTCATTAGTTTCTAAAACACTGATTTCTTTACAATATAAAATGGCATCTTTTCTGCTGGAGATGGTGTTGTTTAAAAAAATGTAAATAAAAAAAATCTTACACATACCTTAGGAACGGTATAACAGAAAATGTTGGCGGTATTAAAACCTTGACTTTTCCAAACCACGGTATACCTTAAAAATGGTTATCCCATGCCTAGTAACTATTAGATTCAACCTTTATGTAACAACAAAAGTTCATATTTAAATACAAATACTGCTCACTGAAATGGTATTACTCAGCTCTGAGTAACAAACACTTTTACAAGGTAAGGTAAGCACTGCACAATGCGCACTACTGTCAAAATGATGGATGGATGGATGTGAACGGTAGAATATAAACTCAACAGTGAGAACTAATTTATGAAAATGCTTTAAGTTATTATTTGAACCATTTGCTCAATTGATTCATTCAAAAAGGCAGCTTCATAGAGAAACAAAGAGACAAACGGAATTATTAGTTAGATAATTATTCGGTTTTTTTGTTTTAAAAAAAATTTATTGCCAAAGTATTGTATCAAAAATATTACTTTACTGAATTGACCCTTCGCTAAGCCCCGCCTTCCTTATTTACTGTTGCTACGCCTGTCAAGCTTTCGTGTCTATTACAATATGTGTTCCGGTGTCAGACATTCCCAGGGATATAATTAGTCATTTTGGGCGAACAGGTGAGATATCTGAGAAAGCCAGACAAAAAAGGACAGCAGTATGCATTACAGGGGTATATTCACGACATAATACGCAACCGATTAGAAAATAACTCAATCAAAATTGAAGCTAGGTTAGCCTAGCCGCCTCATACGCTGACCATTCAACAGCTTAGTTCATATACAGCAAGAGAGGTGAAATTTAAAAACAATCTAATAATAACTAATTAAACCGTGATATCTCTTTTTTAGCCAAAAAGCCTGATGGACTATAGCTGTGCAATGAAATCTAGCGTTACCAACCCATGAGGAAACGCGCATGGACAGAGCTTCTACATAATTCATTCACAGAAAGAACAGCCAGAAAGGGGAAATTGATGGATTTGTACCAAATATTAGCATCATTAACCCATAACAATGTGCAATAAGTTATCTATAACTGTCAGTATGTTTGTGTGCTCTTTATAAATGACTGAAAAACAGCTGCGGGTAACGTTAAAGTATATTGATCGCAAGTGCTCAGTTTGTGATCACATCTCTGTTTTGTTCTGTTGATATGTAATCCAAATATTTGTAGCTTGAAACAGATGGAAATATGACTGCTATTAGTATGACTACTATGGCGAAGGATTAAACTGAGCAGTGCTCATAATATCAAGCGAAAAAAAGAAAACGACAGCTGGGAAACATAACCTGCTTTGTATTTTTGTAGGAAACACAGTTTAGATCATTTTAGGGTAACACGAAGTGTGTGAGTTATTGCCGTCGGTCTATCACTGAATGTGTCAGAATATTAAAACAAAACCAACTTAACTCTGCTCCTTCAGCGTCCCTTACACAGAGCTTGATCCACGCTGGCATTTCTATTCTTGGGTTTTAGATTTTGAAAAGGTCAAAAAATTCCACCACCAGTCCAAACTTTTAGGATACCGGGTGTCAGATTTTGCACTATCCATTTGCACAATGCTTTGGTTTGTTTCCCTTGCTCGAAAGCTTGACAGAATGATTAGTGAATCTATGCTCTTTGGCTCCAAGCTCTTTGACAGAGCCCCTGCACGTAGCTACGGTTGCTAAGCCACGATTGGTGCGTGGCGGTTTTTGGGTGTGGCTTAGCGAAGGGTCAATTGTATAAAATTCGGCATTATATTTGCAATCACGTTTGTGTTTATTTTCAAGAAAACCATTCTTTTGTCTGTGTAATTTTGCTCAAATAAATAAAAAAAATAAATATATATGGCAAACATGTATATACACAAATATAGTCACAGTATTTTTTTTAAATAAATATTTATCGTAAACACCTTGACAAAAAACCTTTATTGCATTCTAACTGACCATCAAGTAATGGTTAAAGAAAAGTTTTCACAGCTTTGAAACAATTGAACCAAATGCTTTGCAGAATGATACACTGTTTTGAAGCGTTTAAAATGCCATGTGCTAGTGACACCTTGTGGTCAGAACTGTGTAAATGCAACAAAAACAGGCAAAACATTGATTAGAATTAACTTTTTTTTTTTAAATATTGCCAACTTTACAGTTTTTCTTAGTCGCTTTGGTATATATTTCTCAGATCAGAATTGAAATATAGGCAAAACAGTAAGTACATTTCTCAAACCAACACGTACAAATAGAAAAACACAATGGATTACCTGCAAAAGCCAGTCTCTTGCTCAAAATCCTTAGTTCATCTCTCAAAACTAAATTTCTGTGTCAATGAATGTGTCAGTGCCGTCAGAATGACAAGTCTTTGTGTCACTGTGTATGGATAAGACAGTCAAATTACTAAGTCATGTTGTGAATATAACCGTTCTGGAGAGGTGTTCTGATGTGAACTATGGCTTTTTGTTTGTTTTTGTTTTGCCGTTTGTACTGTAATTTGTTGACATATCGTGTCAATTGTGATACAGAAAGAAAAGAAACGGCACAAAGAAAAACAATGCAAAAGTAGAAATGTGAACATGGGACAATCTGCTTTGAGATGCACCTTCATTAAGCTGCGGTCACACTGGACTTTTCTCCCTATAGACTTCCATTCATACGCACGCAAATGCATCAGACCGGAAACACAAGCTTGTGCTATAAATTACACAGTTCATGCTGCGGTCTGTGTGAAAGTTTGTGTGTGAAATTCTGTTGAGCGGCGCTGCGAAAAGGGGCGGGATTAAACTAGATGACATTTAAAAAAGACATTTAAAAAAGCGAGCGATTGGTCCATGTTTTAAATTTCTGTCCAAAGAGGTCATGTTTTGATCTTCGATGTAGTTGATCTTTGATCTTCACTCAGAACAAATTAGCAACTGCCTAGTAACGCCTTAGCAACCACTCAGAACACTATAGCAACTGCCTAGCAACACCTTATCAACCACTCAAAAGACCCTAGCCCCGGCCTAGCAAACACTCAAAACACCCTAGCAACCACCTAGCAACACCTTAGCAACGACCTAGAACATCTTAGCAACCGCCTAGCAACCACCTAGCAGACAATCAGAACATCTTAGCAACTGCCTTGCAATGCCTTAGTAACCACTCAGAACACCCTAGCAACCGCCTAGCAACGCCTTAGCAACCACTCAGTACATCATAGCAACTGCCTAGCAACCACTCAGAACACCATAGCAAATGCCTAGCAACGTCTTAGCAACCACCTAGCAATGCCTTTGCAATGACCTAACAACCACTCAGAACACCTTAGCAACCGCCTACCAATGCCTTAGCAACCACTCAGAACACCCTAGCAACACCTTAGCAACCACCTAGAGCACCCTAGCAACACCATAGCAACCACTCAGAACACCCTAGCAACTGCCTAGCAATGCCTTAGCAACCACTCAGAACAACCTAGCATTGCCTCTCTCTCTCTCTCTCTCTCTCTCTCTCTCGCTCTCGCATTCTGCGATTCAACAAGAGGAAGAGGAACTGTTATTGCTCAGAGAATATAGTGCTAGAGTAAGTAGATTTTTTTTTATTAATTTACATTAGATTAAATTAATAAAACAATTATTATTATTATTATTATTATTATTTAATTTTTTTTAGAGAGAGAAGAGCGTTTCTACGGGTGGTTTGTCAAACCCACTCACCTGTGAGAAGCATACTTCATAAATTCAGTGTTTTTTAGCCATTAAACCATTGAAACAGTAATGACAAGGCCTCACTTACTGAAAAACCACATGACCTTGCCAATTTAAGAAGTGCTCTGAACCACTGATTTGAAACAAAGGATTCATAAAGGTTTCAAAACTTCATGAAACAACGCTTCAAAATCAACCATCACTACTGTCAACACGTGTTCTGGATGATTTTTGCAAAGTGACTAACAGTGTCAGCACACAGGCATATTACTAAAAAATAATGATGACATTATGATTGACAGTAAACCTCCCACATCCCTTATAAATAATGACATTTCTCCAGACAGAGTTGAATATAGGATTGTGCATGTGTGGTACCTGATCCAGTCCAGAAGCCATGATGAGGAAAGCTGCAGGCGTCTGGTGTCCTCGCGGTGTAGCGGATGAGGGGAGGTTATTGGCCTGCAAGATGTCCTCATACTCAGACTTCCCTTTGTGGAACTCATAATCCTCCCGCCGAATAGTGGACACCTCAAATAGGTCTCCCAGCACCTCTCCGGCTGACACGCAAACACAATTATGACACATGAAGCAACATTTATTGAAACAAAAACAGCTTATTACAGTAGCTCGTCTCACCTTTCTGCCATTCCAGATCGTTTCCTGCGCGTCGAGCAGCACCGTTGTCCATTATGATCTACAGTCACATGGGAAAAGTCAGCGGCATTCATGCGTGACTATAAATCAGTAATTGATTACTACTGTAACTACAACATTAAGATTTTGTTCAAATCACTTTAACTCTTTAGTAATAGAGTAGAGAAACTACAACAATTTGTAGGCAAAAACACTGAAGCGATTTAGCATTTTAGCATTTCATCATCTCAAGGTCAACGTTTGGCTTTTTTTTTTTTTGAAAGAAAAAAAAAAACAAACTCAAGATACTTTTATGTTTTATTCTACAGCATAAAACACTAGTTACACCTCTCGTGATTTTTTTTAACTGTATAGTTAAATAGGATTACAGGCATTGTCAGAGACATTAAAGTCTGTGTAAATTGGAAGTTGCTGAGACTTTAATTTCAGTATGTTGATGTACTTCCTAATGGAATATTGAGCAGCGGGGTAGGGTTTTCTTTTTGTACATCATTGCCTGATAGCATACTAACGGTAAGAGGGATGCGGCTAAAATGTAAAATTAGCCTTTTTCAAAAAAAAAAAAAAAAAGCCTCCTAGAGTTCAACAGTTGACTTAAATCATTTTTTATTCCATTCAGCCGATTTCTTGTTCTGGCAGGGCCAATTTTAGCTTAGCATAATGAATTAAATCGAATTAGACCATTAGCATTTCATTAAAGGGCCATGAAACCCCCTGTCTCAGCAGGGTGTTTTCACACCTCTAGTTTGAAAAAAAGTCAGGAAAGTGGGCGTGTCCAGCTCTGGGAGTGTCGGCGGAGGTAAAGAGGGAAGGACTTGCAAAGAAGGGAGTTTCCATTTGGGCACGCGCTGATTTCACAGACAAAACAAAAACACAGACGCAGGGGAGAAAGACGGTGACTGCGTTTACACGGACATCAGTAATCGAATTATTTGCCAAATTATTAATTTGTCGACTTTAACTGCAGTTTGGCACTTTAACTTTTTATTCAGGAACATTTTCTGCATGTCGCCCGCGACAAACGAGATATAGAAAGCGAGGAACTGCTGGGGAGTAGGCTTTTAATGGAGTGTTTGATACCGCACGGCGAATGGGAGAAAAAAATCCTCCGCATTTCTCTGTAACTTATGCACTCGGTGGTAGAGTCAGAAAGCCGTATGTGTATAGACTATCCTGTCACAAAATGCGGCAAAAATCCTGCATGACGGGAATAATTTGATTGTTTTAACATATTTACGCTCGGAGAGCAGCATTTACAGCGGATCTTTCAGTCTATAATATTGTACTATGATATTGCAGTGATATTAATGTACTGTAAACTGAGTAACTAAATCATTTTGACTGAGGTACGTCTTTAAAAACTGACGATACAAACTAACTTTGCAATCTGGGTTAAACAAAGGGCACTGCACTGCACACACACTTACCAAATCTGTAGACAGACAATCACACTGGAACTGTGTCTTTTTATTAAAAGGAGACGAGTGGCAAATCCGGATTTCACCATTTCCAGATGCGAAAAGCTCTCAGGTAAAAAAAATGTTCCTTACAAACACATTTCTGTCAGGTGCACTATAATCCACACGTGATTCCAGCAGCTCTCTCATAGAGGGAACTGATTGGTTTGAACAAAGTCTTTCTAATGAATTAATGCCGTACCCTCAGATACGTCATGTTGTACTCGCAGGTACAGACAGCCACTCGCCACTCTGGATTTACACCTAAGTATCTCATGGCCGTGACGCAGCTTCAAAAATTCGTTTCAAACCGGAAGAACGAATTTGCTCAAAATAACGCAAAAACAACCAATTTTCACTTGTTCGTGCAATATATGTGTCCTAATAGTGTTTATAGCAGCGTGGGACACATATATGACTGTCAACAGCTCAAAAAAAGTGTTTTGGTGTTTCGTGACCCTTTAAAAAAAATCTAAATAACACTGATAATTTTCCTATTTAAATCTAGAGTTTTCTAAAGTTGCAGTGTGTAATACACATAACTCAAGGTGCCCTCTGAGAACAGCCGATTCTCATGCGCTGCATCATATCACTCTGCCTGGTACAGCCATGGTACAGCATCAGGGTTTCTTGATCATTACGCCAGAATGAGAGTATAGTTCCTAGCAGGGCTTTACATCAACAACCGCCAACCCGCCAAATGCGGGTAGATTTAAGCTCTGGCGGGTTAGACAGACACCTCCACTAGCCTCTTTGGCTGGTTGGAAATCATTTCAATTGTAGGGTTCAACCATAAGCATGGCCCAATATTGGTGCAAATGTGATCTTAGAATAGAGAAGCAGCACGACTGACACATTAACTGTGCAAATTAACAAAAATAACGGTGTTCACGCGAGCAAAAGAAAGCAGGTAAAGGATGATCACTCGCGCACGGTCCCGTTTACTTGCGTGAAGCAACCATGCCTGGAGGAAGCGCAACTGGTGCGATCGGTTCCCTTTGAAATAGACTGAACAAAGCGTGATGATCGTGCACCCACAGTCCTGCTGCTTTTAAGAGCTCAAGATAAAAAAATAAATAAATAAATAAAAAAAAATACACATTCACAAGAATGCTTACAAGCTTACAAATGGCATTTTTTGTCTAATTCAGTACTCCCTGGTATAGCGTTAAAACCAAAGTGCAGCCACACGTCAGCTCTAAAAGCTGGAGGCATCTTTATATTTGCTCACTCTTGCTTACTTCTGATACCGTACTACTTGGCGTTTTGTTGATCGCGAGTTAGCGACATCTACAGGAGCGGAGGAGGAGGTCGTTTGGCACAACTTGAATCGATACTTGAGGTTGGACTATCGATACACTATCGTAAAAGAAATTATCACGATAGTTAGATGTATCGATATTTTTGCACAGCCCTAGTAACCAGTTCCTTTTTGACACATTACACTCAGCACTGTGCGATACAAAATGATTCCCCTGTACTAGTATATTTATTGAATTACTCACCGAGTATTTTGGCCCCATGGCTCTGATAGCGTGTCCCGTCAGAGTGGCAATAGTGAAGAGATGAGGAGACACTTCCTGCAGCGCCTACAAAGAGAAACAATAAATAATAAAAGATTTATCACAAGATTGACTAACTAATTAACGCACAGGAGAAAGCCCTTTAATTCTTCAGATATGGATGCACAATATTTGAAGAGTATACGTGCTGGAATTTGTGTGTGTACCTGCTCCTTCATTTCACACAGTAAGTCCACCATGACCATTCTTCCTTCAGCATCAGTGTTTCCAACTCGGATTCTTCGACCGGCACGAGACACCACCAGCTCATCTGCCACATAGCAATCTGCCCAAGAGTTAAACAATAAGTTTAGCAACAGACACCACAGCTGGTCAATATATTCACGCAAACTTGCTTACCAGATCCAACACTGTTGCGCACCATGGCCATCGCACCCACAACCTTCAGGTGCTTGGGCTTTAGTTTGGCTAGGATCTAAAATAAGAGTAAAAATACATTTATTATATTATATTTGTATCATGATATCTGGATTTAAAAGTCATGCTCTGTATAGTTTGATAATGCTTTTTTGTTATGTTCTGCAAACTACTGAAGCCATTTGGTCCATATTTTAAAGGGCACCTAGGACCAACTTTTGAAAGCTGTTTGGACAGAACCGTGTGTGTGTATGTATAGTGCGTCCAGTCATATTGGGGTGATAGAAACACAACAAGTGTCTTTTTAAAAATTTCCTGACGTTAAAATGGGACCTAAATCCCAGTGATTTTAAGGTCCACCACACCGTGACGTAGGAGTGCGCTTTTCCTTCCTCACCAAACTAATTGACAGGCATCATGTTTCTATAATAACATGTATACACACATCCACAGAACATTCTTTGCAAATAAACTGAGATTAAAATATTTGCTCCAACTTTCTGTGATTTTTATAAGTTTAAAACGGCATGTTTGTAATAAAGTAAAATTGAAATTGCTTCTGCTGTAATCACCCAAGCCACGTGGTGTCAGTAAACGCGCACATGAGACTCATCATTTCAGAAAGGCTTGAATAAACTCCACCCCCAGCGTTGCCAGACGTACGATAATTATGGTATTTGTACGATAATTTCGACCTCTGTACAACGTATGATCAATAATGAAAAAAATCCTATAATGTACAATAATTTCAGAGTTTTATGGCATTTAAACAAAACTTCGTTGTTATCTTAGGGGTTCTATACTTATTGATCTAGCTGCATCTTTTGTCTACTGTCTGTGATGAGAAAGGGGGGTTGGGCACGTTTTCTATGCCAACTTACGTCACATCTTTACATCCAATTAATGTGGAGAATGGCTCTCTCTCACGAGTTAACGTCCCTGTTGCGCGCGGCCGTGCTTAGGTCAGTAGTTTTCAGGTTGAGGTTGATCGTTTAAGCAATAAAGTTAAAAAAATTTGTGCTGAAAAGGAAAATGAAAAGGACGGGAGTTTGCCCTTGATGTTCTCGTTTTCCCCCATTCAAATGCGTTACGTGAATGTGTTTTTTCCAAAGTTAATCTCATCAAAAGCAAACCAGCACTATGTTGCGGTCCAATTTGTAGCGCAAAATGAACCCCTTAACATCTGGCAACACGCAGGTATCCAATGACAGTGACTCGGAGGTGGACTTTGAACCCTCCCACTAAGGTACACCCATTTTATTACATTTTTTTTAATGTATTGTGGTAATTTGCACGTTGTGTCAAAACGCTTTTTGTCTAGATAATAGCTCTATACTCTCCGTTTGACTCGTGTATGATAATTTTCCTCCAAATACGATAATTTTGAGGTTCTGGTACGATACTTTGGCATTTCCAATCTGGCAACACCGTCCACCACAAATACATCAAATAAACTTACTTGGTATTTTTTGACTAATGAGCTGTATTTTAGATTAATCCGAGTCAGTGTCTGTTACTGTGCTGTTTATCTGACTTAACGCATGATGAGGAGCAGACACGCACGTGTGAACGGTGTGCGAGGAGAAGCAGCTCATTTGCATTCAAAGTCACAGGCTACAAAATCAGCTAGACACCAAAATGGGGAAATTCTAGAGGCTATAATAAATAATCTGATGGGTATTTTAACTGAAACTTTACAGACACATTCTGGAGACAACAAAGGTTTATCTTACATCTTGTAAAAGGGGTAAAATAGGTGCCATTTAAAATAAAGGCGTAATTTTGAGCATAAAAATGACAATTGGTCAAAATAACTAATAATTATGTTATATTATGTTTATATTTTTGATGACCTAATACTAAAGTTTTAATGCTAAAGTTAAGAAACAAATATTTGGTGGAATAACCCTGATTTTTTATCTCAGCAATTAATAATAATAATAATAATAATAATAATAATAATAATTTAAAAAACAAATCAGACAACATTTGTTATTTGGAACAATTGCCATTTTCTAAAAAAAATAAAACTAAATAATAATAATAATTTAAAAAACAAACATTTGTTATTTTGAACAATTGCCATTTTCTAATAAAAAATAAATAAATAAAAAAAAATAATAATAAAAAAAATAATTTACTTTGAAAATATCTAAAATATATAAGTTTAAATTTGGAAGAAGTGTTATCAGAGCTTCACACATATTAAAACTATACTCTAATGCATACTAAATCCAGCACATTCAGAGAAATTTTCAAGTGGCCAATGCAACAAAAAAAAATAAATAAATAAAAGAGAGAGAACAAATTCCATAGCTATTACATTCCAACATTCTGGTCAGTAATATGAGCAGGTGTACAGTGAATCTGTACCTGGAAGAATCCGGCAACAGCCGCAGATCCACATTTATCTCTGTGCATCCCAGCCATGATTCCTCCAGCCTTGATGTCAGCTCCACCAGTGTCATATGTGATGCCCTGAAATACAACCCACATATGTGCTGAAAACAGCTCTATTCTGAGTGTTCAAATTATAACTGGGCAATATAGCCAAATAAATAAATCTAAATCTGTCTCTGTGTGTGAGAAAGAGAGAGTTGTGTGAGTATGTACAGTTGAAGTCAGAATTATTAGCCCCCCTGAATTATTAGCCCCCCGTTTATTTTTTTCCCCGTTTTCTGTTTAACAGATAGAAGATTTTTTTTCAACACATTTCTAAACATAACAGTTTTAATAACTTATTTCTTATAACCGATTTATTTTATCTTTGTCATGATGACAGTACATAATATTTGACTAGATATTTTTCAAGACACTTCTTTACAGCTTAAAGTGACATTTAAAGGCTTAACTGGGTTAATTAGGTTAACTAGGCAGGTTAGAGTAATTAGGCAAGGTATTATATAACGATGATTTGTTCTGAAGACTATTGAAAAAAAATATAGCTTAAAAGGGCTAATAATTGTCCTTAAAATGTTTTTTTTTTAATTCAAAACTGCTTTTATTCTAGCCGAAATAAAACAAATAATACTTTGTCCGGTAGAAAAAATATTATCAGACATACTGTGAAAATTTCCTTGCTCTGTTAAACATCATTTGGGAAATAAATAAAAAAAGAAAAAAAAATTCAAAGGGGGACTAATAAATATGACTTCAACTGTAGATGTCCATGCATAAAACGAGATGAAAATCAGTGTAACCGCTAGCGCCGTCAGGATCAGCAAGCTATCGCAGAAATTCCATTGAAAACACTGGGGTAAAATAAATGTCCATATTTTAAAGACATGGCGAATTTAATGCAGTGCTTCTTGTCTGGTCAGAGACCCACTTTAAATCATATATCAGTCAGGCAGTAAAGTTCACTCATTTCTAAAGAAATCAGATCTTAAACGTGGCAATATTCTAATGCAAGACAGTTCACTGGAAGCGCTTGGGCTGGCTGACTGAAATGGAAAAGTCTGTGTGCATATATCCAATTGACAGAAACCTCACCTTTCCGACCAGCATGAGGGTCTGTTCAATGGGTCCTTCTCCACAGTACTGGAGCTTGATCACTCGAGCCTGATGACGGGGCACAGCTGGAGTACAAACATGACCATTTTAGAATAACTTTGACATGTTACATTATACTACTGAGGTCTAGATTCACAGTCTTGAACATCTTACTTGATCCAATAACCACATACTTACTCTTAGTTTACTTTTATTAACAAGGTCAACATAATATTTCAATTACTCATTTTACGTTATATTGTTTGGTCCATTTTTTGACGTCAACCCCTACTTTGACTGATTAGCTAGAGAAGCGGCTGTCAAACTTGACTAGTGGACTAATGAAGATGCTAAAGCCCACTTATAGCAAACTCAAATGGCTTGTTTTTGGAAATACAAGCAGAGAATGTGGAAATGACAGCAAAGAGGAAAACACTGTAAGCACACAAACATTTAAATGAGAGGAAAAACTGGATTTTGAATGCATTTGTGATTTGGAAAACTAAAAATGTGTCATTTTAAATGCATTTTCATTTTTGATTCACACTCATTATCTTTCGATATGTGACCTTGTTGTTTCCTATTCTGCATTTAGTCTTATGGCTCGTTACCACTAACTGGTACAGTACGGTATGGTTCGGTATGGGTCACCTTTATCAGGCTTGCGTTTCCACTGCTAAAAGGGTACCATAGGTACTCTTTTGGTGGGCTTGGTGTAAGACAGAAAGTTTCAGTCAACTCATTTTAGCTCCAGAAAATGTCTACAGTAAAGCTGTACGGGTCGCTCACATATCATATGAGAAGCACTTCTCACAAAACAGATGCTTAAAACATATAAATACTTGTGTATAAATGTTTATTACTAACTTTTCTATGAACATGAGTTGATTATAACTGCACATCAATGACAGTGCGAAATAGCCTACTGTAACGTCTGTAATTAGATAAAATAAATAAATAAATGCAACATATATGAACACATATAGACCCTTACAGTCTCCGATATGATACCAATTACAGAAAAACTACACACAGCATACATTTAGTCCTTATTTAGGATCAAAACAACACTAAATATAGCCCAGTCAGTGCAAACCTCTCATGATTAAATGTGTCTGTAATCTTCAGCAGCACGTGTAGCCTCTTGTTAGAAAGTAATTCCGTCATTCCGAGTTCATAATAGTCCAAAAGGTGATAATATTAACAATAAACATGGCAGTTTGTTCACGTTTGCTCCTTTTTTCCTGCTTCTCCTTTGTTTTTTCGCGCGTCACTCTCGCGTTTGTCAGTTTCTGACAGGATCGGGTTTCAAAAGCACGTCAATAATCAAGCGCACGTTATTATCATCAGCTCAAGAAGTTTGTTATTTGAAATATAGACGCGCGGCGAGCGCAAGCAAGAAAGCAAAACTGCTCGCGCTTCAGACTGGCTCATAAAAAACTACGGGGCACAGGGTAAAATCTGCTCTTCTTTTTGGCTTTGTGGTTGTTTATCAAGACAACAACAAGGTTCGTTTGATATATATAATTAGTAGGGCTGGGCGGTTTTTCCGATTTTTTCGATTAATTCGAATTTACGTTTTAAGACGATTTTATTTTTTACAAAATCGAGGAATCGCGGTTTTTTAATAAAAATATTAAAGCCGCTTTTCCACTATTGTGCCAAACCGTTCTAAACTGTTAGACAACCGTGCTGAATTGTGCTGATTCTGTGTGTTGACGTCGCGGCTCTGTTGATGTGCTGCCACAGCCGGTAGCGGAAGCGCGCCAGGGCGGACCGGCCTTTGGGAACACCGGGATCTTTTCCCGCTAGAGCAACAAGCGCCCCGCAGTCAGCCTGCCAGCTTCGCGAATGTTTCCATGCGCGTCGTGCTGTTGTTCGCGTCCCGCAGCCGTCTGTGTCTCCCGCGCGAGCTGCGAGACGGGGACCCGCGCACCACCTGAACGGCGTGTTGTAAATGTCGGTCACCGCAGAAAGTCAAATCTTTAATTTGGACTTTTGCTTGAATTACGGAGTGGCACAGTAGCTGTCAAGGTACTGTATGAATTAAATCATAACCCATATGTGCACCAATAAACAAGTAAAATGAATGAATGAATAAAATAAATATGGATTCTTAAATGTCTGTATTGTTTTTACTCCAAAAAATATCAATACGTATCGACAAATGTTTTATAAAAATAAAGCAATTTCCAACATTTCAGCTATAGGCCATTATACGATTCAGTTAAATATAAGATAGACCTTTAAATGTATATAGATATGTAACAGGTTTCTGTGGGGTTTTTTTTTTCACGGTAATCTTTAATATATACTGGGTGGTGTAGCTACGCACAAATATTTTCTAAAACGTCAAGCAGATATTTGTCTATAGCTCGTTAGTTATTTATGAAGACAAAAAATAATTAAAATAACAAAAATAAAACTATAAAATTACAAAGATAAATGAGCAGCATTCTGCTAAATATAGTCCTTTATATCCTGATATGCTATGTGTTGTTTCATTCGTTTTTTTATATTTAACTTGATGCATTCGTTATTTAATATTTAAATACAAAATCGTTTAAATGGTTATATTTTACCATCAAAATGTAGTATATTTTATATCATTACCATTTTTTGATATAAAACCGCTGTTATTTTATTGATTGTTATGAAATAATTTAAGTGCTATATTTTTTATTAGTGAAAGTGTCCGCTCACTTTGACAAGGCCTGTCTAAATATATATTTCTGCCATGCCACTAATACAGATAAACTATTATTGCATTATCATTGTTTATTTTTCTGTTATGTACAGAGATTTGAATATTTATTTCCCCTCCAATCCATTTTAATCTTCACGTTACATTTTGGTCATTTTCTCTCCAAATAAAATTTGCCCAAAGCTGCACAACATATGACCTGCTGTGACTTCTATTGTAGCTATGTTTAGCATCCCTATATGAGAGAGTGCCATAACCGCGTTTAGTCACACTATTGCTTTTCTTTTACAAGTGAGCATGAAAAAAACTAGTTTCAGCATTTATTTAAATTTAAATGAACAAGGTAAGCTGGTAAGGTAGTTACACAGTAAAAAAAAAAAATAATAAAAAAATAAATAAAAAAATCGAAATCGAAATCGTGAATCGGTCAAACTTTATGAAAAAAAATCGAGATTTTTTTTTTTTGCCATATCGCCCAGCCCTAATAATTAGTAATTACGCCGTAATCTCTCTCAGCTGTGTATTAAAAACATGGCGGCTTCTTTGTTTTCATTCTGGCTTGTTGCGCGAGCGAATGATGCGTCTCTGTAAACCAATAGCGTTCAGCTGCGCAACTAGCTCCGCCTTTTGGTACACTTTCTCGTCTTTGGTACCCCTTCGAAAGGGTGCCGAAAAAGTGGTACAGTACGGTTCGGTACGCCTTTTGACAGTGGAAACGGCCATAAAAGCGTACCGAACCGTACCGTACCACTCAGTGTAAACGGGCCATTAGTGCCTTATAATTTCACACGTTTATATATTTGCGCTTATTTTTCAATCTGTAACTCTAAAAACAATATAACATTGACATTTTACGCAAGTCGACACTTCACTTGCATTTCATATGCATGTAAACATCCCTTCTGTGTGCTTTGCATTTCATTTCAGTTTTGAGGGAAAAACAACAACAACATTGACAAGCATTTAATTTTTTTCGAATAAAATATTTATTAATAAATCTAGAATTTTCTCTATTAAACATATGATTCTGAATGTCTTTGTATGGATCTCTGCTTTGAGGGGTCTAGTTTTGGTTTAAACTGATTCAAAACAAGCTCGAATTTAATTGAATTCAAATGATTCTTTTCCTTTGATTTGACATGAAACCGTCCTCTTACCATTAGCACAGCGGTTGACTGCAGCCAGACATGGGTATTCCTTCTCCAGAGTGTTCAAGTTACTCACTACAGTCACCTAAAAAATAAAAACACATGGATGTGAATTTATTTATTTAGTGCCATATCAGAAGCATTGACTAAATTCATGGCAACACTAATTATTTAATATATAATTTACAATCATAACTGTTTACTAATAATCTTCTAAAACAAACAACATCACTAATTAAAAGTCATATAAGATTTTTCAATCTGATCACTGATTAATATTTAATTATTCCTCCAGAAGACACCTTTTTAAACACTTCCTGAATAAAAATGTTCTTTAATACTATTTATATTTGATTAAAATATGTTTTATTGTCAAAATATATCAACAAAAATAAATATAAATATAAATGTTTAAGCCTTGAGTGGCCAACTCGACATCTCGTATGGTCAACCTGGTCATGTCCATTTTGAAAATGGAAATGATTTCTTTCATTTACAAATGGATTGACTTCATATGATTTGTTGTTTATACATTAATCTCATTCCATTTGCCATTTCTCACTAATGTCATGGATGTGAATAAAGCATCTCAATTTGAAGAGCTGAGCTTTAAACATTCAGATAAAGACTTACCGTCACAGGACTGTCCTTGAAGACTGACTGAACATACTCGGCTACACGGGGAGCTGCCATCCGCTCCGGGTCAGAGCCACCGATATCACGATACACAAACCTGCACGACACACAAATCATCATTTTTACAGCTAATGTACACAGTGGCTCCACGCATACACACAGTGTGCCCACCCCTGCCCTGCTATGGAAAAATAAATTATTTAAACTGTAATTTGTAAAATTATTACATTTGTTTTAAAGTTTTGTTTAAAAAAAAAATAAAAAAGTAAATTTAAGTCTGATAATTTCTCCCCATATCTTTTTATATGCTTCATGTACTTCATATACATTAATATTGTACATTTGGGTGATGATGAGGAACATTCCTTAACCATGTTCTACTGTTTCACATTCTTTATTAATTAAACCATTAATAAAACACTGAGATAAATGTATTTATTTTTTACAGACTGTCTTGTCTTCTCGCTCCTAAACCCAATACACACAGAAAACATTTTGTAGTTTAACATTTTTAAAATACTTCATTCTAAGTGACTTATGGGCTGTTTTCCTCATGGGGACAAAAAGAAACGTTCCCACAAGGTAACAAAAAAAAAAGAAAAAAAAAAAGACTAGTATTACAATACTGTTGAGCCCAATTGATGCTCACTACGTGATGGATATCAGACACACACAAGCACACAATACCTGCCACTCTCCAGAGCATTGGCGAGCTCAACGATGCCATCTCCCTGCTCTTTGTTCTTCATCCAGATGCCCAGAGTGGCCACTTTATGAGGGGAAGACTTGTGCTCTCTCACTTCCAAAGGCTGAGGACACACACACGTATCATTTAGAGAATATAATAATATATAAAAATGACTCTCAAAGCACCGGTGGCCACTGGCTTTAGGGGTGTCAAAATTAATCGTTTCTTTAGTTCACCGCGATGCAGATGGGGACAATTCAATATCGGTTTAGTATTAGATCATAACCGGTTATTACGTACTGACGTCATTTATCCCCTATGCGCGATGTCGCGGTAGAATACTATGGCGAAGGACGTGAGGGTGAGTAAATAAAACACTCCTACTACTTAAAAAAGCATATAATTGTGCACGTGTGAGTCTTTCACTGACACTGAGGAATGGTAAAGCACGAGCCGCTATTTCACTACTAGGGAGAAATGCTGTAAAATTCCATCTCTGGGTGAACAGCGCTTTTGTTTCTAAAGCCAAGTGCAGCCCTTTCTGTTGAGCGGGTGAAGCCAATGACCAATCATAGGGGTGTAAGAACTTGCCAGCGCTCAAAAAGCAAGAGGGATAATATTTACATTAGTTTATTTGTTATGAATGCTTGTGCTGTCTTCTGTGCATGTATTGGAGTTTTCATTCACAGAGTTAATTTTTTTGAGCAGGTAAAATTAAAGGCACAATTCATATATCTTACTGCTTGTATTAAAAGGACAAAATTGCATTACAAGTAATATATAAATATAAACATATTTATAGATTTTAATTTTTAAAAAATTATTGTGTGGTAAAGAAAAAAAAAAATATTATGTATGGAAAGCATCGTCAATGCACCGTGATGCACCGAGATATCGAATAGAACCGAATCGATGGCATAATAATCGTAACCGAACCGTGAGACCAGTGTAGGTTCACACCCCTAACTGGCATGCATTTAATGCATCACCAAGAACCACAGTTTCAGCTAAAATACTTCTTTAATGTTTCGCTGAATAAAACATTTTATTATTTCAGCAGCGAATTCAATTAAACTGTTTAGAAAGAAATTTATTCTGAATTACCTTTTTTAACGGAAATAATTACAGTATACAAATAGTAAATCGAAAAATTTTACTAAATATAAAAAATAAAAGTCTAAAAAATAAAAAAATACAAATCCATAAAAAGAAGAACTATAAAAATACATAAATAAGAAATTAAAAAATGAACAGTTGTTCATTCATTCATTCATTTTCTTTTCAGCTTAGTCCCTTTATTAATCCGAGGTCGCTACAGCGGAATGAACCGCCAACTTATCCAGCACATGTTTTACGCAACGGATGCCCTTCCAGCTGCAACTCATCTCTGGGAAACATCCATACACACTCATAAACACTCATACACTATGGACAATTTAGCTTACCCAATTCACCTATAACGCATGTCTTTGGACTGTGGGGGAAACCAGAGCACCCGGAGGAAACCCATGCGAACGCAGGGAGAAGATCACTTGTTTATTTTTAATTTTATGTAAAAAAACAATGACTTGACTTTAATGCATAAAACAGGAAAATGAACAAATAAAAAATATAAATAAATAAATAAATAAATAAATAAATAAATAATAAGCAGGCTGATTTGACAGAATTGGGCTTTTTCATGTAAATGTGCAGGGATGTGGTTTTAAAAACATTTAGGTAGATTTACTAGATGGAAACCTTTTAATAAAATTTAAAAAAGTTAATTTCTTCATCTAACACAGGCCTTGGAAAGTTAAGAGCCGCAGATCCTGCAGAGTTTTGATACGGCCGTAATTAAAATAAATAAATCTATTAATTAAAATAGCCTGCCTGTAGGCCTCTAGTAATATTCAGAACTTGATTATCTCCTTCAGATGCATTTAATTAGGGCTGAACTGAAGCAAAACTGACTGAACTTGCCTGCCCCTGGCATAATAAAAATCTGATTTTATTTCAGTCTTCTACAAAAAGATGAAAAGATTTAAACAGTTTCAGTTAATAATTACAACACTAGTCTAATTTGAAGGAGAAAACCACGTATATTTTATGGGAAACTACATTATAATATGTGACTACAATGCATAATTTTTTAAAAAAAAAAATCAAGGTTTCTCACCACATAGAGAACATGCA
The DNA here is from genome assembly GCA_903798195.1 of Danio kyathit. NCBI lineage: Eukaryota > Metazoa > Chordata > Actinopteri > Cypriniformes > Danionidae > Danio > Danio kyathit. The sequence goes on from LR812526.1 coordinate 46,580,103, forward strand.
GGGCTCCAAGCACAGCTGCAAGGGTGTTTTTGGCATAGCTGCTGTGTGGAGGACAAACCAGCAGAGGGCGCTGGAGGCCAGCTTTCAGAGCCCTGTTACACACACAAAATAAGCAAATACTTTAAACCAGTGGTTTTCAACCACATTCCTGGAGGACCACCAACACTATACGTTTTGCATGTCTACTTTGTCTGTCACACCCATTACAGGTCTTTCAGTCTCTGCTAATGAGCTGATGATCTGAATCAGTTGTGCTTGGTTAAGGAGACATGGAAAATGTGCAAAGCTGGTGGTCCTCCAGGAATGTGGTTAAGAAACACTGCTTTAAACCAACAGTTTTATGAAACAACATTTGTCCACCATTTTCTTTGTGGAATTTGTTTTGAGTGAGATGCTACTGGTGTAATCCAATTCAATTACTTATGCTAAGCGAAGCTAAAAGTGCTCCTGCTAGATCCAGAGATCAGCTGAATGAACTCAACTGTTTAACTGTAAGGGACTTCTAAAATGAGACATAAGAAAAAGATAGAATAGGAGGAAAAGTTATTTACAAAAAGGCAAAAGCCTTCAAGAACATCATGAAGCCCAAGAAAAGCACAGAAGGACACAAAAACAAGTAAGTGGATGAAGACACGTGGTGCTTTTCTCCACAGGCACCTCTTAATGCCATTAGCGGCAGCATCTCTGAAGCGCCGCACGTCATCATAGTCTCGATTGACTGGACCTGTGCAGGAGCAAACCAGCCTGTTTCCAGGAAGACCAGGAACTCGGAGCACCACCACCTCATCCTTGATGCAGCAGTCCACCTGATTCACAAAAAAAGGACGGAAGAGGACAATGTATAAATCAGTGTTCCTTATGGTGTGTGTGTGTGTGTGTGCTAGTTTAGCTATACCTGTGAGGGCTTAATTGTCCAAACTTATATAGCAAACATAACTCACTTCTTGCTTCTAAATCAATCACCAGAACATGTTTTTATTAGCATCTAATGACTGGCTTTTGTTTCTGTGACGGTTGGTTTAGGGCAGGGGTCTCAAACTCAAATTAGCAGGGGACCATTTCAGTGATTGACAACTCATAGGGGGGCCGTTTTAACATTCAAGCACAATAAAAAAAAGTGGAAACCTGACATAATTGATGCATCTTGGGACAACAGACATGACGTTTAGATTTCAAGCATTACCTGTCACCAGTGATAATGCAAATCAGCATGTTTATTGTGTCATACATCAGCTGCTGAAATATATCCGTGCTTTTTGGGTGTATGGCCGAGCGTTAGACACACACACTCAATCATTCTTCCACAGAGTATATGCAGTCAAAACTCTAGCTTTTTGTTTCTTGTTGTACATATTGAAGGGGGAGTTTATAATACTTACTAAAATACTACAAATATTAGGCATAAAAAATATGTTATTCTGTCCCAACCAATTGTATTGTCCCAATAGAGTAAGAACAGCAGAAAGCAGTTTAGGTAACTTAAGTGACTTTACGGGCAATTGTTCTTCTCAATATCTTTCTTTTTTTAACAAAGAGGGGGAAGTATGTACATATTTACATTTACTTGAACAAGTTCAATTCAACTAGCAGTACAATTTGACTAACGTACATAGTTTTTATCCAAATCTTAAGAGCATATGAGGAAAATCTATTAAATAAGACCATTTGAGTTGCAGCGCAGTGGCGCAGTAGGTAGTGCTGTTGCCTCACAGCAAGAAGGTCGCTGGTTCGAGCCTCGGCTGGGTCAGTTGGCGTTTCTGTATGGAGTTTGCATGTTCTCCCTGCGTTCGCGTGGGTTTGCCCCGGGTGCTCCGGTTTCCCCCACAGTCCAAAGACATGCGGTCCAGGTGAATTGGGTAGGCTAAATTGTCCATAGTGTATGAATGTTTATGAGTGTGTGTGGATGTTTCCCAGAGATGGGTTGCGGCTGGAAGGGCATCCGCTGCATAAAACATGTGCTGTATAAGTTGGCGGTTCATTCCGCTGTGGAAACCCGGATTAATAAAGAGATTAAGCCGAAAAGAAAATGAATGAATGAGACCGTTTGAAAGGAATATTAGCAAAATTATCATGTGTTACACCACCAGCATAACAGGTAACCCATGAGAAGTACAACAAAATACAAGTGGTATAAAACTGATAATAATCAAACGACCCTTGAATATTTACAAAAATAGAGCTTTAGTAAAAAAATAGAGCACCTACGGACATATGTTTTAATATCTAAATCAGCCCCAGAATTAAAAAAAACATGTGCGTTACTCTCGACCGTACACAGGGAGAAAATGAAAGTAAAACTAATCTGAATGCAGTACTTTAAATGTCGACTAGGTGGCGGGTCAAAACCACAAGTGGCTAGACGTGACTGCACAACAATGATAAAGGTTCTAAAATATATGTTTTGGCAGGCCGAATCTTATATTTTTGATGTCAGTTGGGGGCCAGAGGGAGGAGGGCGACGGTGTAAATGGCATGCAGGCCGACAGTTTGAGACCCCTGGTTTAAGGGTTGAGTTACACCACAAACTATGAAAGTCCATGTGATACAAAAGTTACTAAGACTTTTATTTTAGTATGTTGACTTACTTGCAACTGAAACAGAACGATGAGTAGGAGGGCGGGGCTTACTTTTATGCATCATTCCTTCATAGCAAACTAACAGTAAAAGGGGCGTGGTTAAGAACACTGTGGCTGAAGCAGTCAAACTGACGTCAACAGAAGGACCAAATGCAAAAACATATGGTCAGACTTTGATTGAAGATTACCAAAACATTTTTTTTTCAGTGGATTAACTTGCAAGTATTAATTATTTGTCTAAAGAATAACAATGTGCGCTAGCAAGATAAACATAGTAAACTTTGATTTCACTGATATAAAAAAAAATAAAAAAACAGAAAAACAAAACAAACAAACAATGGAAGTCTATACAGTATAATGGGCCTGTTTCAGTAAGGAGGTTCAACCAACTCGGAGTTTAAACGAACTCTGAGTTGACTTACCGAAAGATTAAAAACTCAGAGTTTTCGGTTTCAGAATAGCTGATCTGAGTTGGGTCAATCAACTTTGAGTAGACCAACCCAGTTAAGCGCGCACACTGTGACTATAAAAAGGCATTATCGATGGAGCGCAGATATGACGAGTGACCATGGCAACATCTGAAAAAAAGAGACCAGCATTTCTTTCTCCTCCTAAACTTGATGTGCTCATGCAAAGTTAAGGCAAATATGACCATATATATAAAAAAGCTACACCACTGCATCAGTGAGACAGAGACAGTTAGCATGGGAAAGCATAGCTGCTCAAGTTAATGCGTAATTTTACATCTAAAGAATTTAAATATTTATATATAATAAAAAAAAGTAATGTAATGTGTGACGTTTATGAAATTTGTACACATGTTCCCACTTTTATACATGTTGATCAGTTTTAATAGATGTAAAAGTGCACTTGTGTGCCTCTATTATTGATCAAGTGGTAGAGATTGATATGACATTTAGAATGCAAGCAGAACTAAAAAAAAAAAAAAAAGTTTTTAGAACGAATAATAATCCCATTAATCTAGTTACACGTCGAAGGTCAGTGAATTTAAGCTAATTATTATTTAAAAAATGACAAGCCATTCTCGTATGTGACTTTGTTCTTTGTGTGACTGAAATGTAGGCAATAGATATGTTTCCATCCAAAAATATTAATTCAATTTATGTGCCAAACTGGAATAACACATAAAAGATGTGCGAATAAAGCAGCGATTCCGTCCAACGAGTCAAAGAGAACAAAATTGGCACTTCCTGATTAACTGGCGCCAAATATCAACAGTAAAAACAGAATTTACTGTGGTAGAAGAAGCTGCGTCAATCTTTTCTTCATTTAATAGGCTAAATGTACTTGCGCCTCAGAAGACAATGTTGAGACACAATGAACACGTGGGGGCGTTTGAAGCCATGAGACGCGGAGAACAGACGCTCTTGACACGCTCCAGACGCTCTGGAGGTAATTACTAATATACATTAATACTGAAACGGTTAAGGCGTTTTAGACAACATTTAAGATGTTTTACAGTGTGCTCAGCCTGCAGGTTTGTCTGTTCACACACATTTTCATCATCATCTCTTATAACAAATCTTTTTTAAATGCACATACTGGAATTTGTTCAGTAAAAGTGTTTTCATCGCAGTTTATGCGCATCTTTTCTTATCGAATAAAGGTTTATCCGACTCAGTTATTATGCGCATGTTTTTATGCGTATTTTCAAAAGTTATGTGCATCATGACGTTTCCATCAATCGTTTTTACTGTATGTTCATATCCAAAATGAGCATTAAAACAGGTGGGTGGAAACGTAAGGCTAAGGCGAGAAATATACCACTTCGTCTTTAAAAAAAGGGAAGGAGACCGACAGAAACTCTGAGTTTAGAAAATAAAACCTGCTCCTGACCAGGTTAGGTTCACAGAGTAAGTTACCACGGTAACTGACTCGGAGTTAAAGTTACCTCTCTTTCAAAAACAGGCTTGACTCATCCTGCTTTTTCGAGTTCGACAAACCTGCCATTTTGAAACGGAAAACCCAGAGTTTCTCTCATTTCAGGGTTAAAATACTCTGAGTTATTATCACTTAACCTCCTTTCTGAAACAGGCCCAATGTCCTCTATAAGACAGGAAAACAAATATGTGTGTAACTTACTGCACTGTAGTCTTGCAATGGGGCTTTCAGACACTCCAGCTCATTTGGGAGCTGCTCATAGTTTTGGGTGATCAAGATGATGCCATCGAAACTGTGAAAGAGAGAAATGAGGGAAAAATAAAAATCACTGATAACAATATAACAATACATACACTTCAATAAAAATACATAAAAACACAAACATCTGTTAACCTAAAGGGATATTTCACCCAAAAATGAAAACCTCCTCACTATCTACTCTCCCTCAAGTGGTTCAAAATCTTTGTGTGTTTCTTTTTGTTTGTTGAACACATACGATTTTTTGAAGAATGTTTCTGTTCCTAAACCTGTAACCACTGATATACATAATATGAAGGAAATGTTAATGAAAGAATATCAATAATTATAGGTTTCCAATGTTCTTCAAAATATCTTCTTTTGTGTTCAACAGTGTAAAGAAACTCAAACAGGTTTAGAACAAGTGAAGGGTGAGTAAATGATGACAGAAGTGTTATTTTTGGGTGAACTGTCCTACAAGTTAGAAAATAATAATTACTTTCAGACACC